>CAXKWD010000008.1:84600936-85200936 GCA_964059195.1 Ectobius pallidus
TCATTCATATTGTAGAAGGTGTGAGTTATTAAAAATTCCTACATGTACATAAACAGAAAACAGAGTTAACACTTTTAGTTTGATGATTTATGTATAGCGTAGAGCTTTATCACTGGTACTCACTACTAAATTGCGGTATTTTGTTACCTGTTGGAGCGCTTTCAACCGCATGGAGCGGCCATCTTCAGCAACTCATAGTGAGTTGCATAGGCCATCATAGTGAGTACCAGTGATAAAGCTCTACGCTATACATAAATCATTAAGATTATCGCTACAGAATGGACAAAACTCAAGACTTTTAGTTTAATACATAATGGTTTATAGGATGTTTGATTTGTAGTATTGCATGTGATTCTGATTGCCCTCTTCTGTGATATAAAATTGTGGCGAGAGACAACTTTAGGTCGTGCACCAGCCAAGCTCTGCCCACTTTCGCCCACCGACTGCTTCCCCTCGCTTCCGAGCCTTGCATAAGCCCCATCCTACTTCCCCTGAGCTATGAAGCTGCTCAGCTCACTATTGTACCCTTCATCATATATACATAAAAATATACAAAAATCACAGCGCTACGAAAATGACCTTTCCACCATAAAAGATTAAAAAAAAAAAATTGCACCAAAACAGCTGTTTCTCATGCATTAAAGCTCTCTAAACTTAGATAGATCGAGTAGGTGACATTTGAAGTTACTCCCCACCCTAAACCCCTCCTTCCCAGGTGGGTCCCATTAGAGAGGTGGTGGGAGGAGCATGACCTAATATTGTTTTTTGTCCCCCAAAAAATTGTAGGTGTAAGCTCAAGCCCCATAAAACTAAACTATACTTTAATAAACTTTGTATTTTTCCATAATAAACTTTTTAACAATATTTCTTTGCCAACTGCTACTCTAAGTCTCCACAGTAAGTACAGTTTCTTTGAAATTTGTTTAGTAATATGATTCACATGGATGTTCCAAGATAGATTAGGATCTAGCCATATTCCTAAGAACTTTAACGGGACATGAGATAGGTAAGGACAGGCAGTGATAAGGCAAACTACATGTAAGCATACATATAGCAGGAACCATGCCTTGAAACATTGTGATGGCATGCGATAGGTAGGGAAAATACAACTCCTTCCAACTCTGAAGCTACTGAATATTTTGAATTTACCAGATTATTTCATAATAATGTTTTTATTTTTGCAATAGTCTATATGCAGTGAAGCTGACATATCTATATGCTAAATTTGAGAGTAGGTGTCAACATAACCCATACTGCTCCCTTGTAAGTCCATCATTCTCGCTTATGTTGTTGCTAAAGTAATCATGCATTTTAGATGTTAGGATCATTCTACATAATATAAAGCATAAATAGGCTACCCTCTATGTTCAAGAGTTTTTATATTAAATCCTAAGGTTGGTGAAATTGTGTCAATTTCTTCTCCATTGAATCTCTTCAGGATTGTTGTCTTTCCAGCATTATCCAGACCCCTGAGTTATTGGTTAAGGCATATACTGAACTCAAGTCCAATACATATTTGTCATTAAATGATAACATAAAGGCATACCCCAGTTAGAATAACCGTGCACTATATAATTAATAAAAGGATACAACATCAAAATTCTCATTTCTTTTTCTTTTAACTTCATTTTCTTTAGAACTGTCAAAAGACCCATGTTGCACTATCGGTAAATGTACACTATTTGTGAACTTGAATCTCGAAATCAAGTTCAAAGAATCAGTCACTAAACGCTAAGGGAAAGTTAAAACGACAGTTGGCAGAAACGGTTTTTAAGGGACGTGTGTGTGTGTTTTTTTTCCTCCTGGGTGAAGCAAAGTGATATCGCACGGGGTTTTGCTGCGTGAAGTGTCACGACCTCCCGTCCCTCCCAACTCTTAATTAACTGAAGCTACGCTCTTTACATTACAACCGGATAGCCTGGGCCCTAGACTTTTTTTTTTGTTCCTTTTAAAGAACGCCCGGATAGCCCCGGGTTTTGCACAGATTGTGTCCATAGCAAGTTTGCCAACAAAATCGCCTATTCTTTCCCTCTGACTCTGGCCTCTGTGTGGATCCCATCGGCTGCAGAAGTTGTTTTCAGCTTCTGATCGTTGTACTTGCACAGTAATTTAAGAGTGATCAGAAGTAGTAAAATTACAATTTGTCATCTTGGTGCCAAGTTGAGAATATTATATACAGACTAATCATATATTTATTTATATTTATTTGCTTGTACAATGGCTTCAGCAGAGAAACCTAGTAAGGCTGGTAAGTTAACCTAATCAGATTCAAAACGAAAACATTATGTAAATTTGTACGATATCTGACAACTTCATAGTCACGATTGTAATTTCAGATGCAAGTTGATAATATACAATTTGAATACCTCTGGTTTTCATTTAGGCTGTATATGTTTCCAAATTTTTTACGTTCATGAGGATCTCGTTCATGAAAAGGTACGGTGTAGCAAAATGTTGATCTACGATTGCCGTCATATTAATTTATGGTGTGAATTCGTTGAGGTTTTCTGAAAGGGGAGAGGCTGTAGAATCCAAACTGGTGAAATGGAAGAATCTGTGGCACCTTGGCTGGCGTTGTCATGGCGACAGCCTGCTTCCCCTACCTTTCTAGCTGGCCTTCAAGATGCTTTCTGCTCAAGGCTAGCTGCAACCTTTCCCTCTGTACTGCATGTTATACTGCGCTATGCACTATTAATTATAATTAAAGTACAAACACCCTTTCACCAAAACTGCTCTTTTCAGAGCCAACAAAATATTTCATGATTTGGCAAAAGATAGATTTAGGTCGCACACCAGCAAAGCTCCGCCCACCCTCACCCGACAGCTGCTTCATCTCGCTTTCAAGTCTTACGTGCGCACTGCACCCTACCTTCCTAGCCGGCTTCATATACACAAAATTATTTAAAATCACCAGTGATTTTCCAGTTTCACCTTTAGCATTACTAGCAACGCTATCTAGGAGGAGACTTTCGAAACCCTAAACCCCTCCTTCCCAGGCGGGTCCTGTTAGTGAGTTGGTGGGAAGAGCCTAATGCATGACCTAAAACTATTTTTTCCTCATGATTATAAAAAACTACCCTTGCACCAAAACTGCTATTTCTCATGTATTAAGCCTCTCTAAACTTAAGTACGGTAGATGAATTTTTCTTTCACAGCTCAGCAGTCACTTGTGGCATAGTGGTTAAGGCTGCTGGTTACAGTGCTAGTCCTGGGTTCAAATACCGGTTGAAGTTTAAAATTTACTAGGAATAGTCCCAGATAGGTAGGTAGAGTGAAGAGAAGGTGAGAGAAAGAGAGGTAAAGGGAGACAAGACTGAGAAGAAAGTAAAAATAAATTATCTAAATTTGTTCCTGTTTCACCTCCTGCCTACTAGATGGTGTTGCGGCTTGGCGTTCCTAGTAGGTCAATAAAACATCCAAACCGGGAGGGACTTTAAAACCAGAATACGCGAGCATGAAAGGGATCTAAATAGTGGGAAATGCTCTACTGGACTCAGTCAGCATATGACGGAAAACAAGCATGGCATTGGTGAAGTAAACATTGTAAAAATTGAGGATGATCACATAAAAAGAAAGGTATATGAGGCATGGCCCATAATCGGCAACCAGGGGATGTGTTTAAATAGGTATGATGGTGATATAGGGGACGAATGGCTGGATGTAATAAGGAGATTGAAAAGGGAAGTTCCAGTGTTAAAAATTCCCCGGCCGCCAGCGGAATGCATAGAGGAGGGAATGTTTGACATTCCAAAGAACTGGAAAGAAAGATATTTGAGAAACAGTGTTTTTATCGATAGTTACCGTGACGAAACTCAATCTTCTTCATGATCAGTACTGTGTGAGAAGTCACCTGAGGAAGACTCCAGGGGAGGGTTGAAACGTTGTGTGGTAATTATAACTTTTATCCACTGACTTGTAATATTTTTAAACACTTCTTTTTATTGGATTCATAGTAGGTCAAATTGTACCACTATGCGGATCCCATTAGTGAGTAGGAGTTGGGGGCTAGGGTGCCACAGATTCTTCCGTTTTCCCAATAAACTTTACCTTTTTAAACACTCTATTGTCATGTAGGCAGCATTTGATTGGAAGAAACCTATGGAGAGAGGAGGATATTACTATAGGCCTACAGCCATTTCATAAATACGGGTGGGACATTCTGACAAATTATAAAAGCTATTTTTGTTTATTAGGCCTACATATCATAAATAATAAACTAGAATTGGTTCTTCACATTCTGTAAAATTTACAATGCCTTCTCCTTCACACTACATGCAAAGCATTATTTAAAATTTATTCTGAATATTTTGAATTTGTTTTTAAAAATCTGTTACGGGTGGGACATAATTTGGACACTGATTTTAATGATGCAAAACAAAAGCTCATTTTCTATTCTGCTATTACTGTTAGGGTCTTAATGTTGTTACAGTCGAATTTGGTTAATTCGACGTTGGATAATTCGAAATACTGTATAATTCGAATAAATACTCATTCCCCTTGAAATTCCTATATAAATGTTTGTTAAAAAATTGCAGTTAATTCAAATTTTTTAAGCTTAATTTGGATAAATCGAAGCCAAAATTTGTCTCGTGTTAATGTTGTGAGGATTCCAAGAGTTAATTGTTTCCACGAATTCCACAAGTATTCTCTATTTCGCTGAAGAACATTAGTCCCTAGCAGGTACCGTACTAAAGTGTATTTTTAACCACCGTTATCTTCCTCGATGTTCAATGGAATGTGAAGTTCACCCCTCCGCTACAGTATTGGAGGGATTAAACACTTCTGTGAAAATGTTAATGTTCATTCTATCCTCCAAGTGTGACTGTGTTTGAAAATGTCAAAGCGTGGAGCATACACCGTTTGACGCCTGCAAAAAAAGTGGAGTGTTACGAGAGGTGGAGAGAGGGGAAAGAAAGAAGTGTGACATTGCAAAGGAATATGGAATTTTACCGAACATTTTGTCCACCTACATAAAAAATAAGGACAAAATCTTGGAAAGTTAGATTACACAAAACGGGGGAAATAGGAAACGTATGAGAGGCGGGGAATTTCCCAGTGTTGACGAGTGCACTCTAAAAAGGTTTAAGCAGTCGCGTGATTGTAACATCCCTTAAATGGGCCATTGTATTCCTTTATTAAATTTAGGGTTACAATTTTGGTGTGGAAAAAAAATGGTTTCAATTAACATCATAACAACAGGATGGCAATCATTAAGGTAAGATTCACTGTACAATAATTATTATTTATTGCAATGAGTTTATTTTTTACATTTTTACAGCATTTTCGTTTAAAAAGTCACTGTTTTGGTTAATTCGAAATTTGGATAATTCGATTTTTTTCTAATTCCCCTTGGAGTTCGAATTACTAAGAGTCCACTGTATTAATGAAGGTATGAGGGTATTAATGAATTTCATTTCCTCTAGTGCTGATAAATATGAGGAATATAAAAGTTTAAGTTTCAGCCTTAAGCACTAGTACATAATAAGAAACCTAACACGATATTGGAGCTGAAGACGTAGAAAGTATATAGATTTGTATTTTACTGTTATTTATTTATTACAATAAATAACAGTAAAATACAAATCTATATACTTTCTACGTCTTCAGCTCCAATATCGTGTTAGGTTTCTTATTATGTACTAGTGCTTAAGGCTGAAACTTAAACTTTTATATTCCTCAAGGTATGAGGGATTAAATACAAATTATAAACTGTTTCCAGGTTGTCAAAACATTTATTTAACTCATTAATAATAATTTAACAAAACTATCACTGTTACGGGTGGGACAAAAATTACCTTGTTTGTTATTTTACATAGTAATTAACCACACATATTTTTTGAAGTTAATCTTATACCAAATTGTACCTTAAGATGTATATTTTCTCAAATGAAAATGGACATAGCTTATTACTCTTGACTACTTGGTATTAAAGAGTGTTAAAATCATGCTAAAAATGGCAAAAAAAAGTAACTCAATGCAATAAATAAGTAAATCGACAGATTTTACACATGAAACCACTTCAGATACACCTAAGTTGTTAAAATTCAGAGGATTTGAGGTTTTAAACTTATTTTTGACCACCCAATTGCAATAATTTTATAACTTCTGTCTTTGAGGGAAAAATTCCATTATTTTATGAAATGGCTTATACAATGTGATGGAATATGCACAAGGTGATACCGGTAGACATATGTGCAGGATGGGTGAATGTGATATGCGGTACTAAGGAGAAGGAACTGCAAAGTTATAAGGCTATGCGATGGCTGCAGAGATGAACTAATTAAAAAGGGTGTGAAGATTTGGAACCGCCACATATTGAGGACCTTTCCAAGGAAGTAAACGCCATCATAGACTTCCTCAATAATCAGAAAGGGGAAACAATTGAAGAGGAAGTAAAAAACACACTAAACAAGGAGAGGCCTGCAGTAATAATAAAAGCGAACCTCAAAAACCAGTGAACATAGATGAAGAGACAGTCATTTTAAACAGGGAGTAACATTAGCAAAAGATGATGCATGATGCTCAGTCACAAGAAAGGCTTGAGGATGCAGATGGGGAAGAACCTGTTCTCACCATGGACCCAAGTTTTGGTCAGGGGAAGGAGGTTGCAGCTGAACATGTCGAGAGACCATCAGTAATCATCAGAACAAAATCAGATGGAAACGAACTACAAGTTGCAGATAAGACAGCATAACTATAGGCCTATATCGGCAGATTAAGCCAAGTAAGTTATAACAACAGGAATGGTGACCCTGTTTCTAAGTGGAAACGGGGTAGAAGAGGAAATTGTGTGTGTAGCTTATGTGAGAAATTTCTTCTAAAAAGAAATTCCTTAATAATAGGCACCATAGAAGGCAGCAGGAAGCAAGGTAGACGAAGACTGAGATGGGATCAAAGACATCCTTAAGATGGAATGGGCATAGGTTATTAGGCTTGCAGACTCAAGATCTGAATGGAGAGCTGCTGTACAACAGATTGTGCAGATCATAATAAAGAGTAATGTTAGTCTGGCACCCTAAACTGCTGTACATATCCAGAGGGATCTCCAGAGATTGTTCGCGATCTAAGGACCTACTACTATTATGTGAGGAACTGAATTTCAAGGGCACCGATAGAGTGTTTTAATGTTGGAATCCCATTCGACAAGCTAACAATTACAGAGAATCCAGGGTTCTGACCGAGAGGAGTATTGGTTAGAAGATACAAGTTTTTTTGAGGAAGACAGGAAGCAAGCAGTAAAAGCAGGCAAGATCCAACAAAGAAGAAACATTCAGGACATTTATAGGAGGACTGGAAAGTGCAATAAAAGAAGTAGGCTACCATGTACAGAATGTTCTACTAATACAATATGGTCATGCTCACTGAGACAATGGTCAAAAAGAATTGGAGGGGGAAAATGCCTATACGTTCAACATATTAGTGAATCAAAAACCACTTGGAAGATTGAAAGGAGATATCACATGCCTCCTGAAAGCCAACATGGCGCTGTTCAAGTAAGTTTCATAAAACAGACAACCTTCTAATGTTAAAATCAAGGATATTTGAATATGGGAAGATACAGATCTACAACTGAAATATTCAAAGAAAGTTCCCGTTATACTCTTTAGCTCAGTGGTTAGAAGCTGAACTATGGACCAAAGAGTTCCGAGTGCACTTTTCTTCTTCTTCTCTTTTCTTTCATAATATTTTACAACGTAAATGACGATGATGAGTTTTCAACCTGAAGGCAGGTCCTGACCTGAAACGAAGCTGTGGGATGATGACTATGACTCGTCTGAGGTAATTCAGTGATGATTGTGTGTGCATATTTCCAACCAGAAACAACATCTGGAGGAAATATAGAAGAAGTAGCCACATCGCTTGGCAAGACTGAGCATGACAACACACTGATCTTAGCTAGAGACTTACCTGCCGAACTGAAAACCATGTCAAAAGACAAGAGCCTATCTTAAGAATTCTTGGAAGAGGAGGGACTGACAGTAAACCTGCGTATGCTACAATGGATACAATGTGATAGTCCTTGTGTTAACAAGTAAAGGGAACATCAAACTAAAATCTCAAAGGATTATAAGGGACGTCACCAAGAAGCATCTTCTTGTAGGAACAATTTTCCATCTTTCCAATGAAGAAGACCGAGAAAGCACACAACACCCAAGAAGACAGTGAGGAAAATAGTTCCAACCTTGCCACAGTGCTAGGTAACACAACACTGATCTTAGCCAGAGGCTTCCACTGCTGGACTGAAAACCATATAATAATATACAGTCAACCCTCGGTATAATGCCACCATCCATTCTCTAACATTTAGTGGCACAAAACCAGGGTGGCACTAAAACGGCATTTCATTTTTAAAATAAAAATGGCATAATACAGTGCGGTAATAATTTACTGTACTGTATTAAGAGAGAAAAAATAAATAAAAGTCAAATAGAGAACTTAGCACAAAATAAAATACTGTTCACTAACTCAATTTATTCCACTATATGTCCAGTGCTACACAAAAGGGTTGAAAATCATGTGGGTCCATGTAAGTGATTAACTGTAACTGAGTAACTGTAGTGCAGTGTTTAACAGCTGAATGGATACTGAGCTAAAAGTTTGGAATATCTCATTGTATGAAGGGCTCTTTCTACCTGCTCCACCCTCAACCAACTTCTTAACATAGCTTCCTCATTCCACCGGACTACATTTATAGTTAGTGGCAGGGGAACACTTCTTGGAAGTACAGTACCGTATGTTTCTTTTACAGTATAATCTTCCTAACATTCACGCCAGTTTTAAAAGAATTCTGCAATGAAAAAACTCTCTGCAAGCTATATTTTGAAAAATCTTGTTTTACGAGGGTAAGTCAAAAATTACTTACACTTTTTGTTCTACAACTTTATTAAACAAAGATAGGCGGCGGCCGCATGTGCATGCGTTGAGTTGGTGCATCTGTGTATACGTGTGCAAAAGTTAATCATGATCGCGTCAGTTGTCTTCTAGCTACAACAGTGCAAGCATGGGAGCTCCTCTGTCAGATTGCACCAAAGAGGAGCGATGAGGAGTGATCAGATTTTTGTAGTCAGAGGGTGTGAAAGGTGCCTAAATTCACCGGAGACTTTTGTCACAATACGGGAAAAGTGCTTTATCTCGTAAAACTTTTTTCTTGTGGATCGAAATGTTTAAAAGTGGCCGAACGAGCGTAACACAAAAAAGGAGCTGGGCGATTGTCAACCTCGCCCAATACAGAAAACAGTTTTACGAGAAAAAGCACTTTCCCCGTATTGTGACAAAAGTCTCCAGTGAATTTCGGCACCTTTCACACCCTCTTACCACAAAAATCTGATCACTTCTCATCGCTCCTCTTTGGTGCAATCTGACAGCGGAGCTCCCATGTTTACGCTGTTGTAACTAGAAGACAACTGATGCGATCATGATTAACTTTTGCACACGTGTACACAGATGCACCAACTCAACACATGCACATGCGGCCGCCGCCTATCTTTGTTTAATAAAGTTGTAGAACGAAAAGTGTAAGTAATTTTTGACTTACCCTCGTATGTTCACTGGCACAAATGAATTGGCACTGTAACAAGGTGTCATGTATTTTACATGGGAGAAGGTCCGTTCACTTGCATTTATTGGTGCAGTGCGAGGGTGGCACTATAAAAAATTGCATTATATCGAGGGTTGACTATACTTAGAAGAAGAGGAACTCACCCTAGTAAATGAACTGGGACAAATCACCTACATATGCTACCATGGATCCAAAGTGATAGACCTTGTATTCTCAAATAAAAGGAACATCAAACCAAAATTTCAAAGGACTATAAGGGACGTCACCAAAAAGTACCTTCCTGTAGAAACAATTTTCCATCTTTCAATTAAAGAAAACCAAGAAAGCACAACACCCAAGATAGTCCATGTGCCAGACCCGTCAGTCATTATAATTTGGGGGGACTGAATGAAACTTATACCATGTATTTCTGGGGTCATGTGGAGTAAAAAAGTCCGGGGGCGGGGGGGGGCATCATGAGGTACCTTTCAAATATGGCGGCCATTCAAAATGGTGGATGACTGTGAATCTTTGAATTCATTTATCTCGGAATTGAGTGGATCAATCTTGAATTTTATTTTTTCAAAATGTAGGATGTTTTTCTGGCTACATTTTTGTTTCACATGTGTATGGCAAAAGTACCAGTATTTATTGGTCAAAACTCTAAAACACAGAAAATTAGTTTTTTTTTTAAATTTACATTTTGTGGTTTATTAGACTAACGGTTGGGTATATCAAAGAAGTGTTTGCAATAAACGTTGTAGAGAAACATGTCACCTTTAATATTCAGAAATTAAATCAAAGATCTGATCAATAGAACCCGAGATATCCAGATTCAAAGCGGGCAGGGCGGAGTAGAGACCCTCAGTGCTGCCTGGCAGGAGGCAAGACTTAGTGTAAAATCCTGCTGTTTATTTATTTCCAGTCTCAGTAATCGATATTTCACTAGATAACTTTACATGAACTACTGATGTGCACTGTTTGTAACATGATTATTAATCACCTACTCATAAAAATCATTAACAATTATATAATTTATCTGGGAAATGGACATCATTAATAATTACCAACTCTTAAGACTTGCTCACTTAAGGAGCAAACAAAGAGCAATTCCCTGTGAATACAGGAGGCCTTGGCCCTTAGGGGATGTATTGTAGGCTAAATTTATTATTTATTATTATTATTATTATAATATACTGTCAACGTTTTTATTTTCGATTTTGAAGATGAACTCATTAAGGGAACTTAAAATAGGTAAAATAATTAAAAAAGGAAAAAAAGTAAATGATTTAGGTGTAGGGCTACATAGGAACATTGTAGGCTATGTGTAGGATCTTTGAACAAAACTTTCAGAAATGAACACAGGGTGTAAGCAACTAAAAAATAAAAAAAAGCCTGCAAAATGCCTTGTATAATATTATTAACAATCTTGAATTAATTCTTCTTCACTAGAATCACTATTATAGTGAGTGTAATTGCACTCTTCCTCCTCTGCTGTTGCTTCGGTATACCCCTAGCACCCACAGCTCTCGGTGCATCGGATTTGAGTTGCTGAGCACGAGCAAGTTTCTGGTGCACAGTTGCTCTTCCAGTGGCACCGCAAAAAAGGAAAGTACTCATGCTGGTGCTGGCAGGCCTTGACGGATAAGTGACCTGATATTTTCTTTTCTCACCCATGAGCAAAAGGGTCCAGAATTAGTGGTTTGGTTTCCAGGCTTCTGAACCAGATTCTGGCCTAGTAGTTGGCATGTTTATTGTGTCTCAAGGTGTCTTTACAAGGAAGCATTTGGAAGCTCTCGATTTGTCCCTCCTTCCCTCTGAACATCTGGTAGTGCAGCCCATCAACAGATTTCACATTGCATTTAGGGGCATACAACTGGCAGACAAATTCTTCTATGGTATCATTAACATCATTAGACAGCACCCAATCTCTGCCTAACCTGCTGAATGCTTCAATAAATCTTTGTTCTTTTTTGCACAAAAGCTTAAATCCTTTAACTTTTCCCTGGCCAGCAAAAGCACTGATTGTGTCATACCTGCAATAATACCCAATGCGGGCTGTAACAAGCTGTTCGCTTAAGATACTCTCTGGGAAACTTGAATAACTGTTCAAACATTTTTGTTTCTATCCCACTGTTTTCTTTTGATGGACTGAGCCATTGCATCAATGATGCAGCCCCGGCAGTCTGGCAGGGATATTGAATGAATGAATAGAGAAATGCGCACAATGTGCATTGGCAGGGATATTGTATATTTCCAAAAAAATAGGCAAACACTGATTTTCAGATTTTCTTCAAAGACCCATTAACATTCGCCAGAGTCCATGGAAACGGTGCCAGATGATATTTGAACACTTCCATCATGTCAAGATGTTGGTTTTCTGCTATATAAGTACTGTAATTTTACTGAATAGATTTTGGTCGCACTGGAGGATTACCGCTTTGTTTCCGATCTTTGTTGTTTTGCTCTTCTTTTGTCTACTTTTCTTAAGTTTTGCTTTTTTAAATAGGTATATGAAACCCTTCACCTTTAGCTAGCCAAAACATGAATTCTTAATAAGCTATTTTTCCCTTGTTTTCCGAATCAGTGTGATCAGAAGCTGTTGATTCATCAACAGATATTCCAGTAGACAAATGTACAATTTCTGAAGGGTTGGGATCGAAGGGGTTCGTCCACTTGTGGGCTAGAAGTTCAGTGAGAGTTGTCTCATCTTTCTCATCTCAAAGTGTTCATGGGCTTCGGAGGTCAGGGTGGCACTGATTTGTTTTGCTTGATGATAGAATGCTGCGGAGGTTTAAGAGTGCACAAGATCTGTGCTCAGCATTAACACAGTACTGTGCTACAACTTGCTTTCTCAAACTGAAACCCTTAGTAAGCCCTACCTCCAGGAGTTTGGCTGTCTTTGTTTACCGTCTCTTCAATGGGTTGGTCCACTAGAATTCTAGGAAAAGGGTTGTTGCTTTCTAGTTGTATTGAAAAACCTCCCTGTACAAAGTATTGGTGAATAAATGGGCTCTTCTTTTCTAGTTTAGTTCATTCAAGGAAGTGGTATGATAGATAGCATGAGTAGTTCACTCTACCCAGTGCAAAACACCAAGGCACCATTTTTTCAACAGCAACTAAAAACAGAAACAAATTTCTTTCCTGATTAGCCAGAAGAAAAGCGCAAAGTAGCTCCACTAGGGCTGTATATTTCATCCAAAAGGACGACATTGATCCATTATTTGTAAGAAGATGTATAAAGTAGTTGTCAAAATACTTTAGAGTGGCTTGAACATGTTCATCTTGAAGTACAGAGTTATGGGATGTATAGTTCGTAATTATTTATGTCCATTTCCCAGATACATTATACTCGTATACTTGTTAATTATATTTATTACCGGTAGCAGGGGATATTAATCATGTTACAAATAGTGCACATTAGTAGTTCATGTAAAGTTATCTAGTGAAACATCGATTACTGAGGATGAAAATATATAAAGAGCAGGATTTTACACCAAGTCTCGCCTCTTGCTAGGCAGCACCAAGCGCTCGGTCAATGTGCTCAACCCCACCCCGCCTGTTTTGAATCTGGATATCTCAGGTTCTATTGATCCGATCTTCAATTTCAATTCTGAATTCTAAAGGTGAGATGTTTTTCTATAATGCTTATTGGAGACACTTTTTCCGTACACCCAACCGTTAGTCTAATAGACCACAAAACGTAAATTTCAAAAAAACCTAATTTTCCGTTTTTAGAGTTTTGACCAATAAATACTGGATTTTTGCCATACACATGTGAAACAGAAATTTAGCCAGAAAAACATCCTACATTTTGAAAAAATTACATTCAAGATTGTTCCACCCAATCCCGAGATAATTGAATTCAAAGATTCACAGTTGTTCCCCATTTTGAATGGCTGCCATATTTGAAAGCTACCTCCTCATGATGGCCCCCCGGATTTTTTTACTCCACATGACCCTAGAAACACATGATATAAGTTTTATTCAGTCCCCCCAAATTATAATGACTTGGTCATTTTTGGGGGTCTGGCACATGGACTAAGAAGACAGCAAGGAAAATAGACCCAACCTTGCTAACAGTAGAAGATAATAAAGAGGTATTAAAAAGTTTATCCATAGAAATCTCTTTGTATACTGGACACTTCCAGAATATATTTATGTGAAAAAGCTGAAAGAAAAACTGCTGAAGATAGACGCTATCTAAATAAAAAATAAGGAAGAATTAGCTGTCAAATACTGTGAGAATGCCCAATATTAACTACATTAGAGTGATAATTCTTTCACACTGGCCGTGTGTAGGCTAAGATGGACACGTGAAGTCAGAATGAAAAATTCAATGGTTGTCATGGTAGCTCAGTTGGTTAGAGCATCGGCACGGAGAGCCGAAGATCCTGGTTCAAATCCCGGCTATGGCATTGAATTTTTCATTCTGACTTCACGTGTCCATTAACTACATTACTTTGTTCCTGACATACACAATGGTATGAATAGGTATAGGCTATGCAGTAATAGTATGGCGATTGAGTATGAATCAAAGTAACTAAACGAATATACCTCCAGGGTTCAGACACTAAAATACTAATTGATACATGTGGTAAAGAGAAGATATACATAGTGTGTATTTGCAGACATTTTAATTTTAATTTTTTTTTTTTTAAATATATCAAATGCATATTTAGTCTTTGCCATCATATTGAAAACATATTCAAAATTAAAATATTAAAATATGTTTACAACACGAAGAGCATTTCCTTTTGAGAATAGTTAAAAAAAAGATGCAAACTTGAGAATCGATGAGACCTTTTTCTTTTTTCTTGTCATTCTTTCTTATTCCTGTTATTGCTGGTATGCCAGACCATCGGTATATGATTTTGATTTCCAGTTATGAGACAAAATAATGTTAAGAGTATTTCATTGCATCACAAGCAAAATATAAAGGCAGAGAGACTCTCGGTCTAGCTCAGATTTACGAATTAAACATACATTAAGTTATGTAGGCTATTAAATTGGCAACGCTCTTGTCACAATTTTTCCCCAAGGCATCAATGTAACTTGGCTATTTAGAAATTACAGAATTATCGTTTTGATCTTAAATGCAATAGAATGCTGCACTAACACTAATATACACATATTTATATAAAAAAGTAAAATAAATTGGCTTAAAATAAATAAGTAAATTAAACAGCAAAGTGATCTTTAAATATAAGGGTGAACTGAAGATGCAGTTTAACAAAAGTTCAAAACTAACACAATACCTGTTATATTGCGTTAGTACATAATTTTAATTTCTTTATACTTGTATTTTCAATTTACAATACTGTTTTTTTAAGTAGCATATAGCATGTTTTCAATGCTCACGGAAAATTAAATATTAAATTAAATAATAGCCAATTGTTACATTTCATATAAATATTCATACATTGATAACACATTACTGTAAGTCGAGTATAAAGTAATTTATTAACTGTATGTATGTATATTAACAATATTTGTTAGTTAATTCTCTTTTTTTGTGTTATTTAGAGCCTTAATTTTTCTTTCATTTTATTGATACAAAAACATTCTAGAAGGGCTCGGTAAACAGAGAGGTATGTATAGTAGCCTCGTATCCTCTATAAAAATAGAAAATTATGAATATATTTTTTGGTCTGGGTAGGTGGAACACCATTTAAAAGAACACTGAGAGCAGACGAAGTTTGACAGTCTACATCCCTATTTTCGTAATGTAGTGTGTTGAGTATTCTGATAATTATGCTTTATATCAATAATAAATAGATAAGCACATTTTTAGATTTTCTAATTGCCTTAACTTGCATGCCTAATTTTATTTAAAAAAAGTTAGTTGAGAAGTATCCCGTTTTCAGCTTCAGAAAATATGGTCACATTACTTAAATCCATAATGTGTTAACCTTTTTCTTTGTATCAGATATCACCACAGTATCAGTATTTATTTCATATCATTTAATTCCTTCTCTAGTTCGGCAAGTTAACACTTTGCGACCCACCCGGCTCCCCTTTCCATCGGCCCGGTCGCCTTCTCCGCCAGGCAGGCTTCCCCTCCGCCTACCACGCATCGTCCCGCGCGCATCTACCCTGCTATTGCTCTTGGCGACCGCTACTAAGCGCCGGTAATGCAGCTTCCTTTGTTAAGCCGCAGCTTACTCTAATGATTGCCTTGCACCATACATAATATTTCACAATTTTTAAAAACGATTATAAAAACAAAATAAAATTTCACGAATTATATTAAAACAATACCCTTGTACCAAACATCATATTTCACGATCTTTAATCACCGATTTGAAAGAAACAAAAATTCACAATATATAAAAAATCGAAATTTACATAATATTTCCCAATTAAAAAAAAACGCCGTGTTAATTGATGCAGAAAAATTCCCTTGCACCAACACTACTCTTTTCATAACAAACAAACCATCTCAAAATTAGAAAACCCGATTCTTGCGTTAACACTCGCTAGCGCCAACTAAATTAGATAACTAAAATATACCGGAACTTCTTTCACTGCTCAACTGTCCTTCGTGGCGTAACGGATAAGTCTCTTGGCTACGATGCTAAGGGTCATGCATTCGATCCAAAATTTACTGTTAGGAACAGGTCTCGAATAGGTAGGTAGGGTGAAGAGGAGGTGAGAGGAAAGAGACGGGAAAGGAAGAGAAGAAGAGAATAAAGGAAAAATAAATTATTTTTCTCTTTCACCATTTCCTTACTAGATGTCGCCACCGTCGCTACTTTCCTAGTAGTTCTAACCGCTAGGTTTCTCGTAGTGGTGGGGGGCTCGGGTGGGTCGCAATGTGTTATTTTCCCTCTAGTTCTTCTGCCTTGTGACAAAGCCCTCTCACATTCCACGTACCAATTCTTAATGCCTCTACTTTCCAAAAATCACTTTTTCGTTTTTGTAATCCAAGTAGAATTTTCATAGCATCTGGTTAATTCTACTTTGGAGTTTTCGAGTAATATACTTTTTCTATGTATGGGATACCCGCCCATATCAAAACCCCTATCAGGAGAACCTGGATTTTTAATCGTTTACTCCTAGATGAGTTGTTTTCTCTACAGCTCAGGGTGCCCCATCTGCCTCATCCTGGTAAATAGGATTTGTTATTTATTGCTACCGGTATTAAATTCAGAACATATTACTTTTGCAGATGAAACAACTGAAGAAGAAAATGCATGTGGTGGTTATGACAGTAACATTCCCAGAAGTCTTCAGACAAGGGAAACTGAAGATGAAGGTACAATTGATATGATACGAAGATACTTGGCAGAAAAGTTGGGGTTTTATGATAGTGAGAAGAAAGAAGAACCTGCAGAAAAACCGAAGGTAAATAATTTATCTATATTTTGGATCAGTTTCTTTCAATTGAAAGCAAAGTGAAATTTTACAATATGTTTACACCTTTAAAAAAATATTATAACCAAAAGTTATCTGAGCACATGGGGATTTCCAAATACCATAGTTAGGAGCCGTATTTTGAGGTACACCTGCAAGAGCGGAATTTTACAAAAACAGGTTTCCTTATTTAGCTTTGTACATGCGTAAAATACCAATATTAAGCAAACTGAATCCACAAAATTTGTTAAATTGTGCAAAATGTCTAAATAAGTGCGAAACTAACATGTAATACACTCCTTCTAGATATACATTGAGAAATGCGTAGTCCTACAAAATTTGATTCAAAATCGTAACATTTTGTTTTAGTGTGATTTTTTCCTTAATTTTTTATAGCTTGCTTCCATTTCTGCTATTTCTATGGCTGCCGAGAAATTATCATACTTATCGATTACAGAAAAGACTGAGGAATGTACACGATTCAGTGTTCATGAGACATTCCTTTTCTGATATCTCTGTGCCGAGTTTGGGATGCCTATGTTAGATTTAATTCCCACATTTTCTAGATATGTTATAACCTCTTCATAAATGCAGAGAATTTTTGCGAAAAAATGTTTCAAATAAAAGTTTTAGCTCTTAGTGTAAACACTAATTTAAGTATAAAATTTAACAAAATCGTTAGAGCCTTTTCTAGTAAATTGCGTAAATCTAAATTTTCTTCATGTAAAGTGGCGTTAAGAAAAACTCGTCACCAATCTTCATGTCACATCCTCAGAAGATATCTGTCCAAAATACGTTTTTATAAGATTTTCCATTCTGGAGCTAGGTTGTTTATACGGTACATAAACACACTCACATGTTTCTGAGAGTAGTATTTTTTTATTTAGGGGACCTCAAAACATGTATTTCTGTTAGAAACTCAACTTCGAATTTCAGGGTTGAACACAGTACTTCCTCTACCTGTAATACCTATGGTACGAGCAGAGGGGTATATATACAGATTTTGCTTCTATTTGCTAATTTTAGCTAAACGAAACGAAGTAAAGTGGAATGACATTTAAAACATGTTACAATAAAGCAATTAATTATGCCATATGTATTTTAAGATGGAATAAAAACAATATTCTTTTAAAATTGCATGTAATTGTTTTCTGAATCTAACCAAAGAGTTGATTTCCTTAATGCTTGATAATTTATTATAAAGATATATGCCACTGCATCTCAGCCATTCCACGGAAAGTGAGCCTGAAGTGTCCAGACCGTAACAACCTTTTAATATTAATTTAGAACATATGTCCTCACTGAAAAATTATGAAATTAATTTTGAGAATTATTTCTTCAGTAGACTAGTACTGAAAATTAATTTCATAATTTTTCAATGATGACATATATTTTAAATTAATATTAAAAGGTTGTTACGGTCTGGACACTTCAGGCTCACTTTCCGTGGAATGGCTGATCTCGCACCTTTCTCATAAGGTTGTATTGTGTTGTTTTGTGCTTAAATATTATGCCCTATGAATTTTTCTTATGTTTGTTTCTATAGTTTCTATATATTATTGTACTGCTTGTTTATGTTACCTTGACTTCATTATCAATTATAAAATTATTTATTTTATTAGTTTTCTTTACATAGAAAACATAGTTTCTGGGAGCTATGGGAAACTGTAAAACACACCACAAAGTAATGAAAATGATTCAGCAGTAAATTTTTTTTTTCTTGTTATGCAAGGAAAATATATTTCTATTAATATTGTAATGAGAGATAAGTTAGCTCGGCACCATCTTTATCATTCATAACCTCCCAAAAGTGGGAAATTAAATGATGGTCGTTATGCTTTACAAGTAAAAATATATAGAGTAAAAATATATATTTATTTACTTCGTTATTTTATTTTACTCTCGGAAGTACAAGGAATACATTTTCAAATCTTATTAGTTACCAATATATAGGAATCCTATAGAAGCTTTTCCGGGCCTATAGGCCTATAGTGGGAGTAAGCTCAAACAGTTAGTAGGAAGAGGCCAAAAAAATGACAAAAACAGTGTTGTGAATTATGAGAGAATTAAATATAATATGGACCCTAAATCTGCTATGAGTGGTAAGCGTTTTAAATAGCATGTAAACTATTCAGTGTTTGGTTGTAATTATACCAATGAAAACAGCCCTCCAGAGACAAAATTCTGTCATTGTCCATCTCCAGCATACCACAGCACCAGAAGAGAGGCATGGATTAACATGCTGAAATGTTCATCAATTGATAGGAAGTTCTGTATCCTTGCAAGTAATTCCAAAGTGCTTTTAATATTGCTGCAAGAGGACAGTCAGTATACCAAATTTTATTTCCAAGTTCCCTTTTAATATTTCCGTATCTGCATTATGTTTAATAGACCGCCGGTGTGGTCTTGTGGTTAGCATTGATGACTACAGATCCATCGGCCTGGGTTCGATCCCCGGTACCTCCTTGAATTTTTCTAAGGTAGGGAGGTTTGGAACGGTGTGCACTCAGCCTTGTGATTCTAATTGAGGAGCTACTTGATAAAGAAGTATGGCTCTGGTCATGGAAACCACCATTAACAGCCGTCGGTGTCGGTATGCTGACCACATGCCCCCTGATCCTGCCATCTGCCTATGGTAGATGATGCAGCGGTCGGGTGGTAGGCCTTGTCCCTTCAGTTATGTAGTGTCACGGAAAGAAAATTATGTTTAATAACATCAAACTGGCAAGAACCTTAAACTGTTTGGTACATTTCTGCGATGCATACTCCCTTTGAATACAATTCCTGCTACAGGTATGCATTAGTTTTGGTTTGTGTCTTTGTTGGAGAACAATGTTTGGGAATGTTGCCTTTATCTTTTTATATAAACGATATGTTCTCGCACTATCCAGACAGACCTGCCTTACAATCACACAAAGCTACCTTTAAATTCCTGCCACAATCAAACTGAAAATTGAGTTTTAAGTTTATTGTACTCTAATGCATCATACTTTTAAATCTGTAATTTACTTGTATATTTGGACATTATGTACAGGTTGATTAATATTTGTCTCTCTCAAGCAGAGTGCAGAAATTTTTTCAAGAAGTTTCTCTTTTACTTGTAAAGCATAACGACCATCATTTAATTTCCCACTTTTGTTTGAAATGGAACATCTACAACATTGAAAATCTCACACATTCAAACCGATTTGAATAATAGCAGTCACGTCTCATGAGTTAAACAAAAAGGTAGGCTAAATAGTTTGCACACACTTCCATGACTGCAATACCCTACCAAATAATAGTAGCGTTTTCCGCTAGAAGTGCCCAAGCCTGAAATCTGCTCATTTGCAGGGATTCTATATAAGGAGAACATATATTATTTCTCCATTGTTTTCATAATGATTATTAATAAAAATGAATGCAGTTCTGTTTGTTTCCATGGCATTTCTTGTTGTTTGTGTTTTTTATCATTGTTTCATAACATTATTATAAATTAAGTTGGATTTTATTCAACCTTCTATCAAAAAGAAACTAAATTGAAGTTATGGGAAATTTGTTGTCTAGTAGGCCTACTGGTCGTACTGGTATTGCTATACCAAACAATCAAAGCAATGAAAGTAATAATGACCTGGTAGGTTTATGCTTAAACTGAACTTATTGCATGAAAACATTTAAAATTAGTTGCTTATACAGTCTGAACTTATTACATAAAAAAAATTTAAAATCATTTAAAATTTTTATTTAATTCAGCAGATTGCTGATCAGCGTTGTACTGTATCAAAACACTTTTTAATGTCTGCATGCAGAGCTTTTTAAGTGTGTTTGTTGTAGACCTTGCAGAAAATCATGCTTAAAGGGGTACTGAACGAAATTTTTTACTTTATCTTGAAATAAAATATGATTCTCGCTAAGTGCAGAGTCGAAAACCGTTTCTTTATATGTTCACTCATTCTCATTCTGTGAGCAATTTAAATTATACTGATGCAAGGCTGTGACGTCACGCAGCTAACGCGCCGTGCCGTCAGCAGTTTGAGTTTGGCTTGCTCCAGTATTGTCTGAAAGGTGCAGGGCTTGTATTCTCTATTATTGTTTATTGTGTAGTGTATGGGAAGATGCATGCGTGCAGTGCTTACGGTTGTTCAAATAATTATGGTGTCAATAGAAATGTTGGTTACTATGCATTCCCTGATAAAAACAAGAACAGACGTTTGTACAACAAATTAGTTTCTTGCATGAAGCGTAAAAATTTTGTTCCAGCAAAAAATTCTGCAGTATGTGGAAAGCATTTTAAAGAAGATGATTTTAATGAATCAGATATTTTAAAAATCAGAACATTGAAGGATGAAAAATTCAGGTGCCCTAGACTAAAAGACAATGCAATACCTTCAAAGTTTTTAGTAGGAAGTAAAGAATTCCTTCTCCTAACAAAAGGAAGTCTAGTTACTTTAATAAGAGGGAAATGTTGGAATTAATTGATAAGTTAATTCAATAACTGATTCTAAAGAAGAAAGAGAAGCTATACAAGTTTATGAATGTATGCGTGTAGAGTTATGCATGTAGAGTTGAAGACTGACGCAGAAATACAGTGAGATAGGCACAGAAATTTATAGAGCTGCAAATTCTGTCTATATCAACTACATTGATGAACATGACACCTCGGATGAAAAGGATGAAGATTACGTCCCCGGTGAAATCACTAGTGAAGGAGAAGATGGCGTAGAAAATATCGACTTGTCGGAAAAATATTCTTTTGTGTTTGTCTGTGTAAGTGCCCTTCTTACTCCTGGTGCTCCAGTTAATGAACGTAAAGTTGAAACGAGAGGAGTAATGTTACGAATAGAAACTCATTGTGTGAATGGGCATACATACGAGTGGTCTTCTGGAAGCGTAGGGGGAAGTAATGTGTTCATAGCCTCAGGAATGTACCTATATGGATTAATATTTTATTATTTATTAGCTTATTTTCAAATTCTATTAAGCTATTTTTTTTTCTGAATCATACTTCTATAGGCTTGTAAAGAATTTATATTTCCTTCCGTAGGCCTACACAAAACGTGGTTAAAAGAAAAAGAAGCTAACTATGTAGATGATATGAGTGATTTAAATTTACATTTATGTGGAGATGGTCAATATGACTCACCTGGTTTCTCTGCCAAGTATGTGACGTATTCCATTGTGAATTTAGCAACGAATAAAATACTAATTTTTGTAATTGTAGAGAGAGGAACTGTAGCTGGTGACAGTGAAAGAGCTGCTTGTGAAAAAATAATAAGCACAATGAAAGAGAAACTCCCTATTAAATTGGTCCTAATGGACAGACACACAGGCATTAGAACTTTAATGAAAAACAAATTTTCACACATACACCATGAATTTGATGTTTGGTGCCTTGCTAAATCTCTAATGAAAAATATTAACAATTTGCCGAAATCCTCCGTCATTCATGAATGAAAACAATCAATTTATAATCATTTTTCATGATTGTGTGGAGATTGGGTTTAGCTATAAGAGGAAGTACGACAAGAAAACATTTGAGTGGAGGCAGAATCTTTTAAAGAAAACTGTTAATGATGTTGAACACGCCTTTCTGAAGTGTCCGTATGTAATACCAGATGTTACTGATCGGAATGGCATAACATGCAATATGGGTTCACTCCACAAAACCAAACCTACAAAAGCGGAAATGAGAGATACTTTTCTCGGATTGGATTAACTTTGTGAATGAAGAATGCAAACAAAGAAATTAATATGATGAGATGAGGCGAGTTACGGTAGGAGAGAAGTGTAATTACAACAATGGATACTCAACAATAAAGAGTGCAACAATAAAACTAATATTATGGTGTGTTGGGGCTGTTCCGTGTATAATGCTCCCTGTCCGACCCGAGCTAGCCAGGTGACGTCACGGGCGCTGCTATAGAGCGCTACAACTCGGAAAAGGTAAGTTGGATCGAGTTTTTATTTTCGCCATAGTAATACACAATCAGAGTTCTTACTCATTTGTAAATAAAATTTATATGTAATTTTGGCAATCTCGGTTTGACAAGCCCTATACACCTTCTGATTGTTCTAGATTTCATTTTTTTTTTTCCCCACAATAAATTCATTATCTTTAAGCATCTCTAAATCGTGATATTCCAGTTTACTTCCACTTCTTGGTTAACACCTTGTTAAATATTTGCTTGTCAGAACATAATAATAGAAAATTTTGTCATCCCAGAAGTAGTGAAGTGGCCATGCTTATGCTGCAGAGCTTAGTCAAGTGATGGCGAGCAAGTTTTTTTGCAGGTACAAATATTGGACGAAAGGAATGCAATTTACTCTAAACAAGTCTTTCAAGCTACCTATATGTATAGAAGTTACAAAAAGTACTCTTTAATATTTTAACCCTGAATTTCTATGTTTATATAAGCAATCATCAAGTGAAACCATCGGTGGGCTCTAAGTTTCAAATCAATTAGGAACATTTTAGTGGAACAGCTGGTCTCCATGAGTGGTAATAATCGTAACACGTGGGCAAAAATCTTCACATTTTATATAGCATTACTGGATCATTCCATGAAAAGTAGGACATGACACTAGAAAATTAAAACTGATTTTCCCCCCCCCCAGTCATGTTGGTAAAGGGCCACAATATCACATTTCATTGTTGGAAAATGATATAAATTTTCTATTGCTTTGTGAAGTTTGATACAAATTAAGTGAAAAACAAGGGAGGAAATTCGTTATTTTTGAAGTTGATTACAAATATATTGACAGTTGCTACACCATATCTTTAACAACATTGGAAAGAGCTAATTCATTTTAATACTTCTCAGTATCACCAATATAAATTCATTGAATTTTATAGCTTCCAAAATGTTATAAACATGTGCATAGTAATAATGCAAATCACAAAAACATGGATTTTTCCTGGTATTTTTAAAAATAACCACTTCTTTTTGAAGATATACAGTTTACATGTTTTTATAACAATACCTCAATCGAAAATGAGTAGTGTGCTCTTCTTCTTTTGTTTGAATTGCCTAATATACAGTAAAATAAGTTTGTAACGCAAGTCACAGCATACGATAAGCGCACATGATATGATTTCGTGCATGAAAAAACTAACAATACTATTAAATCATTCTTTTATTTCTCACAGAACAACTATTTTTGGAAGCTTTCTTAACTAATACTGTGAATAAATTAAACTGTTTGGCCATAGACCTAAATTAATTTTCTACACCTCACTTTGTAAGGAAATATGTTTATGAATGCTGCAAAATTCCAAAGAAAAAGAAGAGAAAACTGAGGAAAGAAGGGAAATATGATGATTATAACAAAACGTACAAAAAGGATTCAGAAAAATGTACGACAAGATTGAAGGAGAAACTGGAGAAAGTGCCTTCAGAAGAAAGAAAAGAGATGAAAAGAAAAAAGACAAGAGGTTAAATGAAGAGTGACAGAGCATTGAATTTAAAAAGACAGAAAAGTTCAACTAATAAGTCTGCTAATTCAAATCTACAAAGTGTCTACAACTGTGCAGGTTCTAGGAAAGGCCGTTTGCAGAGGTAAACATGCATTATGGTCAATATCTCAACGCTGGACTCCTCTTAAGAAACTCCTTTCTGACAATGGTTGTAAAAGTACGCCAAAGAATAGCTTGAAATCTGAACTGAAGCATGAAAATTCACTCTGTGAAGAGGTAGTACTCGCTGTTTAGAATTATTATAATCAAGACGATGTTAACAGGATGTCAGCTGGGAGAAAAGATTCTATTAATGTTGTCACTGCAGACAACATAAAATTAAGAACACAAATCACGTATGATGTTCCATCTCTGAAACACCCGAGATAAACCAAGTGGAAAAAGTAAATTTACAGACCAAAGCATGTAACACAACACATGTCTGTGCAAATACCGTAACAAGTCAAGGAAGATATTCCAGAATATAGACCTAGCTCTGATTTTCCGGAGGAAATGATCTACGAAACTTTCCCTTTTAATTGCTGGCTGAAGTATTTAGTATTTTGTATTATTTTATTGTTATTACTAAGTCAAATATTTATTTTCTGCACTGAACCCCTAAACTCGTGTGCAGGATAGTGGAATTCTACAAACGCAATCAAGGTAGCAGCAAATATACAGTAAACTCCCGATTATACGTGGGCAGATTATCCTGTTTATGGATTATCCATGTGCGAAAATTTGAATTTCCTGCTCTTAAATTCAAATTTACTGCACTTTATTTCAAGTTTCCCGGACTTTATTTCCAAGTTCCCCCACTTTATTACAGGTTTTCAATTTCCCACACTTAATTTGTCATATGCACAATTGTGGCGAAAGAGTGTGGGAATTTCAAAATATCGCACCCAGTATTATTTTAACAATTGGATTTTCCATGATTTTTAATACCCGTGTTGGTTTATCCGGTGATTAGCCATGATAATCGAGAGTTTGCTGTATGTTATTTGTGTGTTCAGACAACTGAACAGCCTGGTATTGACAGCAACTATAATGTTAAATACCTATTAATCCTCATACATCATAACACCTGAACCTGATTTTAAATACTGCATACAGCATGTACTGTGCATCATGACACTGATTCATGTCGATTTATTTTGGGGAAAAAAATTCCATCACTATCTACACCAGCGTTTTTTAACCGGTGTGCCATTAATGAACCACTGGTGTGCCACAAACAATTAAAGTTATCCTCAATATCAGTCCGTAATTAATTATGCAATTCCCCAATAAAACACACTATAAGAGAGAAATTCTTTAATAGTAATAACAAAACATATCATTCTGGATTTCTCTTCGAAAAGAATATTCAACTATTTCTACAAAGGCTGTGAAAGTTCTCCTTCCCTTTTTTACATCCTATTTAAGGAAAGGACGATTTTCTGCAATGAACACAGTGTAGCATAAGAACAGGTCTCGTCTGTTACCTCTGGGAGACAAAATGAGGGTGCGATTATCAACTATTCGGCCACAAATAAAGAAGATTTTGAAAGCACACCAAGCTCAACTTTCATATTAATTTTGCTTCTTGTGCCAACTTGTTTGAATTATTGAAAATTTGTAACATTAATTGATTAATATAATACAGTAGAACTCCAGTTATCCAAAATCTAACCATCCAGATCGCTTTGAGGCCATGGTTTTTGCAGCAGCAAGGCTCTTTCAGTGCCGATTATTTACAAAAAAGCAAAACTTTTATCCAACAAAATGGACAGTTCATCAGTAAAATAACTGATTCTGGCCTATAGGTTCAAGATATGACACTTTATGTAAGTTCAGTACTGTACATTTTTTAAGAAATTGTCTTTTTCATGATTTATCCAATTATCTGGATATCTGGTCCTGATCCAGATAATTGGAGTTCTACTGTATTATCATTGGCTAATTATAACATAATGTTACCCATAGAAACATATTCCAAAATGTGAATCATTATGCTTATATTACATTGTAATAGTTTTATCTCATTGAATTACAATTAAATTTAGGTCACAAACTTACAGATAATAAATAAATTTAAAAAAAAAGTTGCTTTTAACTGAGAAGTGTAAGATTAACGAGTGTGCTGCGTGAATTCAAGTTACACCTTTTGTGTGCTGCAAGATGAAAGAGATTGGAAAACGCTGATCTACATTATTAGTAGGCTTCAAATGTTCATACAAGGAACAGTTAGGTTTACTAAGCATGTCCTATAGGAAGAGGTGGGGGAGTGTATCATGCGATGACAAGAGTGCATTCAGGTATTATCAGATAGAGCTAAAAAGTGAACATGTACCATATTGCTTTTATAACAAAGGATGATCAAATAAATTATCTTTGATTTATTTTCTATACATAAAAGTGACTAATGATGTTTATGAATGTAAATAAATTGTCCTTTTATCATCTTCGTGTATACTGGAGTAGATGCACTCGAGATGCGCACTGCTTATGTCATTGTGACTGTCCTTGCACAGTAACGTCATGATGGGTAAATGTCACACTAAACTTAAATCTTCAATCCCTGTATAAACATTTGAAGCCAAATTATTAGTTATTTAAAGTTGATGACTGCAGTTTTATAAACTATTTTAAAGAGGAGGAGAAAGTGTATTTGTTTGCTTAATGTCTACTGAAGAGAAGGCAATGGTCAACAAACATGATCCTCAAAGAATGCCTAAAGGAGATAGTCAACAAAGAAGTGGAACCCTCTAACTGGGAGAGGAGTCGCCAAGAGTACTACAACTGCAACATCTTATCAACAGTGGAAGTGGAGGAAGGCTGAAAGAAACTAAATGTACTGGACCAGCTGAGCACATATAAGACGTACAAACACAACTAAGGTACAAGATTGAGAGATCACAGTACTGCCAAATATAAAAGGCAATTACGACAACTAAATTACCTGAGTATCAGTGCAGAAGAGGCCACAAACTAAACCAACAAATTATTGCCAGATTCAGGTGTGGAAATGAAGCTTGAGCCAACAGATATTGGGACAAAAAAACAGCAAAAAAATGCATAATTTACAAAGAGAAAGAAGAGATGCTAGAACATCTGATAGATGAGTACTAGAAAGCAGAAGGACAGATAAACCCTAGGGACCCCCTGCAAGAAGAAGAAACAGGGGAGGCTGTAGGACAAACATCCTGCAAGATGGAGGAAGCGGGCAAATTGAAGGAACTGTCTAAAGCACAAATATCACACGCACAATAGGCACAAAATTCTACACATAATTAGCTGCAGCAAAGTCCATAGTAATCGCGCCACGTACATATAATACATTTGTTATACACAATCCTATGTACATTGAATGAACAGGATATGATGTTCTGAATAGTTACTTTAAAACTGTTACCTCATTCGGAGCTGCTCATTCGTGTACCATGTTTTGTACAATAGCATAGTGTCTATTAAAGAGTTTAGAGTGATAGATACTTTTGAGAAAATTTTACATCATGGTTCAGTAAACCCATAAGAAGGCCACAACATGAGGGCCAAACGTCGGTTTTAGACATGATGGCACGGTGCCACCCGTACAGTCAAGATTATTATTGTTCATTTAGCCGTGGAAGCCTTCGAGAACATTTATATAATCTGTCCACTAGTACAATTCTGTAATTGAGAGAGCATAAATCTCAACATTACTCTCAAAGCTATGCCCACTCAGGTTTAAATTTGTGAACATTTACTGGGTGATATTATCAATTTATTATTTATAGCTATGAGACATAATATTGGAGCATGCTCACCACTTTTGCATAAATTTAGATCAGAGGAAACTCGAACATATAAGGATTTTGTTAGGATATTAGTATGCCTAAATTAGTCCAGTCAAAACAAGATTTAACCTCCTAAAAAATCCGAAAGTTTTGAAACTTTGCACACTTCTTTTTTTGTTTTTTGTTAATACCTCGAGAACCGTTTGTCGGAGGTAAAAGTTTGCTATGTGCATAATTGAAGCTTATTCAATTTGCAACAAAAATGATTATATACATTTTTCTTGTATTCCCAATGGTTACTGAGTTATAGGGAGCTAAAAGATAGCACAGTACAATATGGCACTTCTAATAATATTTCACAATGGTTTACCAATTTTTTTGGATACCAAGGATGATTGAGGAGATAAACTTCACAGCTTTGTATAAAAAGGAAGACATGATGTATATTAAACAATGAAATACATGGAAAAAAAATGCTGAGGATATTCCAATCTGCTCATCTTGGTCAGCTTCTGAACTTGCTGCCTGAAACACAGTAAGAAGAGGTAACTATGCATGATATGATGATGTGAGAGAACCATTATAATGATAAGAAGATGTAGTGAAAAGAAAGTAGGTAGGTAGCGAGCAGTAAAACAACGTGTGAACATGACCGATTTATGTATACTATTGCAAGGTAAATTAATAACAAAAAATACAAATGTGCAATCTCACCTGACTTCTGGTTAAGCGACCAGCAAGCACAGTGTTTTCATCTTCATGTACCAAATGTTCAGTGTTTGTTCTTTGCACTGAATGGTCTGGTTTTTAAGGTTTATGACATCGGGATCATTAGGGTCATCAAAGTCTTCTTCGAGGGTGGAAGTAACACCATTCAAGCATTCGCCATGGCAGTTGTGACAAATGCTTGTACACATTATTCCTGACTTTCGACAGCCACATCTGTTCCCACATCCACCTGTACATTTGCAACAAATGAGGTTGAGGACAGCTTCAGGTGCTGCTCGATTCTCTGATGTCACAGGGTTCAGCCGATCGCTTTCCTCTTCCAACCCCACTGCACAGGAGGATGTTCATTCCCAAGCCAAAATTGAATTTGGTGGTACACTCGAAAAGCGTGTTGTCTTCCTGCTCCTTCTGTGGGCGGCAGAGCAGAAAGGTCGGGTTTAGTATTGGATACAGATTTGGTGAAAGCATTGTAGCGGTGGATGTTAAGAGAGGTTTGCTTCTTGGGAGCATTGTATAATGCCAGGAATATTTCGTTTTCAGCAGCAGCTACAGCCTCACAGGATGAACTTGGGCTGTTAAATACATCAGCAATACCTTGCAGTACAGCTTGCTTCTTGAACAATTTGAAACAGGAAAGTTTACCATTTTGATATGCAGCCGAAGTCGTATCGCATCCGCTGAACGCATGCACAAGAAGTATTCTGTCCTTCGTTCCCAAAGTTTGCAATTGCAATTGCTGGCTTGAATATACTTTCCTTCGTACTTTGCCATGGCTTGGTTTCACAAATAATATGTTTTGTTCAGTCAGAGTTAAGACCATAAGGAGAGTAATAAGATCAACATCTTCACCGACTATTGCTACTTTGTCACAAAAGAAGGATTTCACGAGTGCTGTTCGGATGATCGATGTGTCAGCAACACTGGATGTTGTTCTGTTTCAACTCCATGGCTGGTAAGGGCAGTTATGAGGAATGAAATTAGTCTACATTTATTCTTTTCGTTAGAAAGAAAATCATCCTGTTTGACTGTTACTATTGTTTTCTCTCCAAAGTTTATGTCAACTGACCTCTTTGTTTTGTACCTCCGACTCTGTTCAGCTCTCTTTGTACTGGATGGGGCGGCTGAATAAACATCAAACACCACCGTGCAGCTGTTACCACCATAATGCTTGAGAACATAGGCTACATAACACTAACAGATGGTTGAATTTGTTGGCAAATCTTTGGGCCACACCACCTTCTGTAATAGTAAGCCTCCATCCAGAACAATATCAAAGTAGACTAGGTTTATTTCTTCTTTTAATGGAGTAAAGACAACGTACAAGGTAGATTTCTTGGTCTTCCGCATTCCTGCCTCCTGAAATAAAGACAATGGTGAAATAGTACGGTAGGTACCTACTTTACTTTGCACCATCGTGCGCTCCTCGGCAGTTTTAGAAAAAACGCTATCCTTTAGCGCCCTATAACTCGGTAAACATTAGGAATACAAGAAAAATGTACATAATCATTTTTGTTGCAAATTTAATAACTTTTACCTCAGACTAACGGTTCTCGAGATATTAACGAAAAACAAAAAAGTGCCCTGTTTTCGCTAATTGCCGCTAGAGCTCGCCTCATATTCATGAGGACTTTTGGTATATTCATCCCTAGGTACCTTTAAATAAGTGTGCAAAGTTTCAAAACTTTCGGATTTTTTAGGAGGTTGGGTCATTTTTTGAGGTTTTTTGACTGGACTAAATATAAATGAATTTAATAGGGACATAGATTAGTAAGAAAGACATGAAAATGTGAAATGAGTTTCCTTAAAAGCTTGGTTACTGGTGACAGTAACTTCTTAACATCAGGCAGATAGTTGTTATAAAATCACGGCAAGTCAAGATGATCTTATTATACTCTAAACTCCATGGTGCTACGTCGGACCACTGCATCATCCACCTCGGTTTCTCATCTTCATTGGTAGGTGGCAGGACTCTAAAGTCACTGTTGACGGTCTTCTTAACTGGAGTAGCTAGTTATTTACGTAGCAACTAGCTTCTCATTTGATCTCAGGCTGAGTGCACCCATTTCAGACCTTTCTACCTCAGAAAACTGTGAGGAGGTACTGTTGTTCAGATTTCGGCCTCGGTATTTGTAATGAGCAATGCAATGGAGATGGTCATTCAAATTATATAGTCTTTAGAGTCCAAAAAATGTAATTACCCAAAAGATTTTTATACAGTTACCCCCTCAGAAAAACATTAATTACATTTGTATATGTTGTATTATTGTAAAAAATGAAAATTATATTAATGTAATATAACATCATACATAACCCCTCCAATCGACAATCTTGAAATTATCTTGATTCCTTTGCTATAATAGACATGTTTTCCACATCGAGAAAACTCATAGCTTTACAAAACAGGTTCATATTACCTGCTCTCTCAGATAACCTGCACACTGTGCACATGCCTCACTGCCTGAATGCTGACCACTATTTCTCAGACAGCGATCCCGAACTCATTTCCTCATATTGAAATACAACTCACAACTCTCAAGTGGACACTGAGCTTAAGACACTGTCGCATTCAATCAGAAGATGTGATCAACTGTTCAAGGAAACAAAATAACAGAGGGCAGTGACAGCAGTCACATAGTTTTGAATCAAGTCAACGATGATAGAAAACAGTTAATTGGTGTAAAAACAAATTTGGTCTGTTTTTTTAGCAGAAGTTCATGACCATTACTTTGGTGTGTGAAAATAAAAGAATAGAATTATAACTTTTATAACGAAAGGTCTAGTAGAAGTCATGAGTGCTATGATCTCAGGAATTTAGAAGAAAAGTGCTAAGCAACTACTTGAGCTCCTGTTATCTCTTCTCTCTACATATAAGCAGCTTTGTCCTGACTGATTGACTGAATGACTGACTGACAGAGAATCAACGTAGAGCCTAAACTATAATAGGTAGAGACTTGGAATTTTGACAGTACCTTCGTTTCATAATGTAATCCAAGAAAGGATTTTGAAATTTCTTTTATTTTTAATGCCAAAAATCAAATGTTTTGGAGGAGACGATATACCTTCCATAAGAAACATACGAGCAATTCGATTGTTGTGGAAAACACTATTCAATTGTGAAATTAATTCAAGGTGGCCTTGCTTAGTTGCTATTTTGATTCATTTGTTTACGATTTGCAGAAATCTGATTTTTTTAAACATAGATGGACAGAAGGGGAGAATGACTGCATGCCTTAATGGGAAAACGTTGAATGATTTGGATAAAACACACTGTGCGGGTTTTTTTTTGGGAGGGGGGCTAGGGAACTCTAATCTGAGGTCTTTTTTTTTCCGGGCAGCACACTTTGTTTGTGAAATGCACCTGGAAGCTGGGTTTTTAGTTTTTAAATTATTGATTGTTATAATAAAATTGTTTATGCATGATTTGGGTAGGGTTCATGAATCTGTGGTTCATTTTAATCATTTTACATTGGTATGCCCATATGGCAGCATAAGATGTTTTGTTCATTTAATTATTTATATTTTTAATGTTAAACAATATAATTAGGAATAGAATTATGTAATTCCTGCAATTTTTGTAGAAAGGATGTCAGTGTGAACAAATAAGTTACAATGTTTTAATTATTTTTCTGTTGAATAAATGATTTAAACAAAACATCTAGCAGTTGAGTAAATAATCACAGGCGAAGCCACTGGCACCTGCTAGTTGGCTATAAATTATTGTATGTTTCAGTTAAACATGAATCTTTATTAAGTTACATACTTACTCATTTGCAACAAGAATATTGTGTATTTTGTAATGCACAATCGCTCAATTAAAGGGTGAGCAGTTTAAGTGGGTAATAACTTGAATTGCTAGCACTTAATGGCAATTGGTTGTTCTCCCTCAATTGTGTAACAGCACACTAAGAAAATTGCAAAAAAATTCAGAGTGAGGATAGCAGAAGTAATATTGACCGACTGCAACTTCAAAAATATGTCCAATTCATTCAATTGTTCATAAATGGAATAAGTCAATACCATCCGTTTCGATAAATATTCTATAAAGAGTAGAAAATTGCTAGTATTTATGACCAAGTGAAAACTCAAGCACAACAGTGAGGCCGATAGATCTTCTTGTTTGGTTTAAGTATAAAAACATTGAAAACTCTAAAAAGATACTTCAGCTGCAAGAAGAACTGATGCTGTTACCATTTTTGTTAAAGCAACTTTTGATAAGTTGAACAATTATCCCCATATGTTGAAACTTGCAGGTGCCCATGGCTTTCCTGCATTTACTTTTTAACCACTAGAATTTTTAAAGTCATTTATTTAACAACAAAGTAATTAAAATATTATAAATATAACACTGACATAGTTTTTTACATAAACAGCATAAATTACATTGTTTTATTTTTAATTATATGTTTACTGCTATTGTTTAGCATACACAGTGGTACAAATTATAAACAACATAAAAACACGGTATTATTTAAAAGAAACTAACTTTTCTTTATAGAGCTTCTGGTTGAACTATATTAACATTCTAGACCAGATATGTTATAAGACATTTAAGCTTCTACTTGTACTGCGGGCTGTGAATGTCTAATGACGTTTAAGATCGTCCATGAAAGAACTCAGCGCTCTATGATTCTTATGCCTTAGAGTCACTGCTAATGGATGTCAGTACCATCTCTCCTTTCAGTGCATGTGCTGTAAGTTTGGAATCATTGCTAAAAAATCTTTAAATGAAGAAGAAATATTAGATATGCTGTACAAAGATGATCTGATGATGAACTTATTCCTGAATTGGATTCGGACAGCAGTGAAAGTGATAATGATATACTGGTACTCAGGGCCGTCGCATGGTTTGTTGGCGCCCGGGGCAAGATTTCGTCTGGTGCCCCCCCCCCCAAACTCAATCCTATGTGCACATAGGCATAACCAGGCCGACCATATGGGGAGGTTATAAGATCCGTGGGGTCTGGGGGTATAGAATACCCCCCAGGGAGAGGGGGTCCTCCACCGGAAATTTTTAAAAATTAAGATGCAAAATAACGAGTTTTAAGCTTCCGGGGGTCCTCCCCCGGAAAATTTAAAAAATTAAGACGCAAAATAACGAGTTTTAAGCTTCCCACGCTTTATACTTTTATTAAGTAATTTATGGGCAGACTTAAAAAAATTATACAATTTTCCTTTTTTTAATCAATGAGGGGGGTTCAAACCCCCAACCCCCCCCTCGGTACGCCTATGCACTTGCACCCACCCGACATTCCATCTATCTGTAAGGATTCAAACACAAACACACAGCGAGCGACGTGACGCGACACTATCAAATAAATAAACATTTGGGATTAAACACGCAATGAGCGACGCGACTTGGGGCGACGTGGACTGGACAAGTTCCAAGCCGCATCGCGTCCAGTCGCTCGTTAGCCAAGTTGCGTGTCAGGTTGCATCGCTGTCGTGTTTTTGTTCCCAAAAGAGACACCTAATCGGATTACCTTACAAAAAAACCAGAAATAAAATTATTTAATTTTTTGAATAAGATTGTACTGAAAATCAAATTAATACAAGTTTAGGAATGTTAGAAAATCTTAACAATCATAAAAAATACTTTAGGCGTTATTAATGGACTACAAATTAATAGTGTGGGAAACCTCGATACATACATTGAATAGAATATAGAAAAGGGAACCGCGTTTATCAAATTAAGATAAGGTACTAAACATTAAATGGTATTCACCTGGTTTTTGCAAGAGCAAATGTCGTTAGAATTTCCTTCAAGTCTATTTTTTTTGCTTCATCGTTTTCAATGGACACGATGGCCAGAGAATTCAGTCTCTCCTGTGGCGTAGTTGATCGTAAATATGTCTTTATAAGGAAATATTTATTTTGGGATAACTTAGCAAACATAGGCCTAAAGTTATTGGTGTCAAATATTTATTTGTTCAATAAAAACATACAACGTAATATCCAAAATTCAGTTTTCCTAACTTTAAAAAATATGTTATGTACATCCTACATATTTTTTCAAATTTTGTTTTATTTTGGTTGTTGCCACGGCGCCCCCCTGGTCGGGGCGATCGCCCCGCTCGCCCTGCCCACGCGACGGCCCTGCTGGTACTGATTTCTGTAAGTGATAGGCCACAAGTACAAAACAAAGCGCCTCATATGGATCACCCTACTTAATGTCCACCTGTTCACCCATTCACAGTAAAACTCAGGTCTAAATGGTTCAACGTATGATGTACAAAAATTCATTTTTCTAACTATTTTACTTTAGAAGTTTTCATAAGTACCGCACTGGCATCGTACAAAGGGAAGGAATGGATGAAAATGGCTGGTCCAGGCATTTAAGTGCCCTACTGAGAAGCCAGAAGCCTACTGAGTGTCAAGTGTCCTTCTGTGGGGTGCAGAGATGTATAGACTGTTTGTATTTCCAACTTATAAACAACTCATGAACAAATGACCATGGGAGAAACACTGTTTCCTAAAATAGTCCTACAACTTTAATTGATTGTCCTCAACTTTCTGATCGTGGTTGCTCTGTTTTAGCAATGCTCTTCTTTCCCAGTGGCTAAGGCACCAGCACAAGGCCACCTGCAAGTAATTTCACATTTGAAAAGTACCGGTATTAGTAAAAACTGGTTCTTTGATAGGACTAAAATTATATTTTCTGCCAGTTTTCGCTCATGACTTACAAACAAAAACAAAAATTAAAAATTTGGCTTTGAAGTGCATTTGAGCCCCCTTCATTCCATCTGTGCTCAAAATCTCAGATCTCTGCATGCTGGGCATTGGACACAAACAAATATATATAAAGAGACAGAAAGACAAACACTTCATCTTATATACACATTATCAGATTTTCTCACAGGACAGAGGACGTTGAGACCAAAGAAGACAAAAGTATTTCCACCCTGGTTTCTTTCACCAGGGTGGTTTCCAGAGAACAAATAATTTGGTTTAAAATTTTCATTCAAAATTTCAAAAATTGGTTTTCACCCACCTTATAAAATTTATGGAGACTCTTGGAAACCCAAGGAGGATCAAAATGAAAAAAAGAATTATTCAGCTTCAAGTAGGTTATACGATTGTTAGAGAACCAACTATAGTCGCGAGATTTTAAAAGGCATATGAGCTGAGTCAATTTGTGATTAAAATGACAAATTTCCAGTAGTATTTTTGGAGGATTGAAAAATAGGAATCTTTGTTGCACATGCTTGTGTCGTGGGCATCCGAACTAGGCAACTGAACTTCTAAATGCTATGGGAAATTAATCATTTTAATGCATGCATTGACTCAGCTCACATGCCTTCTAAAACCGTGCAGATGATAGTAAAATGTACTTGAAACCTAAGTTCAATCAAACCGATTTGTTAGAAGCTATGAACATTGTACATTTTACATTGGATGTTTAGACCCAGAATCATTTATTTTTGCCAGCGTAATGTGTAAACAAAACAACAGATAATTATGTCTTTTACAAGGTATAATTTGTGACCTTCTGTAAACTGCAAGACAAGAAATAAGTCATAACAGAAAAGGTCCATAGTAATGGGGGTGAATAATGAAGGTTTTGTTCAGTTTTATTTTCTCGACATATTGAAGATGAGTATGAAACTCTTCATCAGTACTGGCTTCAGATTATTAAGTGCAAGAAATAAACATTAAAAACCACTGAAACAAGTGCCTCGTACAAACAAAATCCAGATGGCATTGACCAGTCACACCAACTTTAACATGGATTTAAGCTTAGTGTATATTTGGTCATAAAATAACAAATTTAAGCAAACATGCTTCTTTATGATAATCAGAAACTTTACCAGGGTTTTTTCACAAAACACGGTAGCCTTCGTCATCATGCAAATGTCATGTATAAAATTGAGTGTAGAACTGTACATAAGCGCTTCTGGTTTCACTGGCCTTAGAGTCGACTCAGCCACCAACTGAATGGGACCAGGAGCAATCCATGGGGTAAAACAGTCAAGGCATAAGAAGACAATTTTACCACCTTCATCTGCCGAATGTCGAAAATTTCAAGACTTCTTAAGGGCCTCCATGGTCTCTGTAGGGTGCACTTTCCTTTATTTTTCTCTATGTATCCACCATAGATAAGTGAAACCGAAGTAATAACAGAACCTAGGAAAATGTGTTTTCTTATTTTCATATCTATTTTTTTTAAATTACAATTTATGTCTTCAATTTTTTCAGGTCTTAAGTGAACCGTCACTTGAAGGCATTGTAAAATACATTGAAGAAGGGAAATGCAAAAATTTAGTTACCATGGCTGGAGCTGGGATTTCTACATGTGAGTAGATTATAAGTTTTCTTCTTTTCAATGCATTTAATTCTAAGATTAACATAAGACGTAAGATTGATTTATTTCATCATTCAATACATACATCAGGGACTCTTGGTTACAACAATGCTTTGCTGCAGAGCCCCTTTGGTTGAGAGAAAGAAACTATTGGTACCCCTCTCAGAATAAGAACAAACACAATAAAATCTATAAAGATACATGAAATTGCTTCAACAAGTTAATCCTTAACTATACATTTAAAAAAATATTATTTAAGCCAACCATACCACCTTACTGACTTCCTCAGTTTTTTTTTTACCCATATTCTCTTAATTATAAACAAGAATTTCCCCCTTTTCTTTAGTAAAAACAAAGTTTTTTGTTGTTCATGATTTCTTAAATGCTATGCTGTCAGTGTACATTTTTCTCAGGTCTTCTGTTTCCATGCACTCTAATAAGATGTGCTTTGATTTTCTCGCTCCTGTAGAGTGGATACATTCCACTAGGTGTAATTCCTCTTAAGTTTTTTAACCTCCATATATCCAATCTAACCAAGCCAAACCAGTTCTTTCTTTTCTGTCACATGTAAATACATAATGTTCTAACCTCAATCTGTTTTCATATGCATATAAAATTTTGTTTTAAAATTTTTTAATTCACAAATTAATTCCTGTTATGCTATATCATTACACCTTTTTCTTATTATCTTGCATATAACCTGGATGTTCCACGTCTCCATTTTGTGCCAGATCCAATTTAATCCTATTTTGTTTATAATTTCTACTATAGTTTCCCACCAGTTGTCTTTCAATTTCGTCTTCTGCAAAAATTTTAAATATTCTTTTTCTAAGATTAAGGTAGCATGGTTCTATATAAATTCTTCTTAAAAATGTGCAAGTGTCAATAACTTTTTAGTTTTAATTCAGCTTTATTTAAATACTCCTTTGAACATCGAGGCCATATTAGGAGATCAGGTTCGTGTATGCCAATAGGCCATGCAACTATTGATGTGCAAATTTTCTGTTATGTATGTGTTTACAGGGTCTGTTAAATTTCAGCTGATTTTAATTTTAATGAATATCATATGATGATGAAATAGCGGGGATGATTCATGGTAAGCAAATATCCAATTTGGCATTTGCCTTTACGACCGGGGAAATCATGAAAAACCCCAAATCAAATTGGCCGACCACAAGATTTGACCCCAGGACCTCCAAAATGTGACGCTATCATCTCAGCCACCTCGCTCAGTAGTAACTTATTAAGTTCTTGAATATCTGCGTAGTTTTGTATGAATTCTTTTGTATGTTAGCATATTTGCCAGTGGTCTGAAGTGATGTGATTTCAAACCTAGCTGATGGTATATATTTATTATTATTATTATTATTATTATTATTATTATTTTATTATCATCATTATTGTTATTATCATTGTTGTTGTTGTTATTATTATTATTATTTTATTATTATTATTTACTTTTTTATTTATTATTACAATATTCATTTCTTTAGAAACTGGCCATTAGTTTTAGCATGTCTTGTCCTTTAATATGATTACAAAATAAATTTTCAAATTAATTCAGCACCACTAGATTGCACAGTGAATAAATTATATGTTAGCAGTGAAAGGTTTAAAAAATGATATTCCACCACCTGAAAGCACAACTCTCAAGTTGAAACACCTTCAATAATAGTAATGTCGTATTTACTGAACCAAGTAAGTCACCTATATTATAAAAAGGTAGCTTTCAAGGGATGTGCTAAATAAACCCATTAAGTAGTGAAAATTATAATTAAATATATTTTTCAAAAGAGAATTATTATTACTTTAGAATCTAGGAAGAGGATTTATATTATACTTTATTTTCTAGCGGCTGGCATTCCAGATTTTCGATCTCCAGGTTCAGGACTCTACCACAACTTAGAAAAATACAACCTGCCAGATCCACAAGCTGTCTTTGAAATAGGTTTTTTCCGTGAAAATCCACAACCTTTCTACACATTAGCAAAGGAATTGTATCCTGGATCTTTCAAACCTACTGTATGTCATTATTTTATAAGGCTTTTAAATGAGAAGGGATTGTTGCGTCGCCATTACACCCAGGTAAGAAGATGTGTTACAGCTAAAATTAATAAATATGAAAAAGTGAATAGCATTAAAATGGAAACGTTTTCATAATAAATAAAAGTTCCTGACCTATACTCTATATAAAGTGAATCTGCTATGGTTTGGTCTTGTTGCAATGTCATGAGCAGGGCTAGGATTTATATGTACTAAAAAATGTCAAAATATGTACATATATATGTACTTAAAAATGTCAAAATATGTACATATATATGTACTAAAAATGTCAAAATACGTACATATATATATATGCAAATATATTTTGTAAAATATGGACATCAAAACAAATTTAACCACTAGACACTACATTTTGTTACTTTTAGAACCTATAAAAATGCATTACAAATACTGGATTCATAAATTAAATTATTCAATTTTTTTTCAGATCACTTACTTTATTTGTATTCATTCATTGATTATTTCTGCTACCATAACAGTATGCCACAAAATGTTGTTTTAAATTTTCAAAAGTGATTTGTATTGGCTGAAGCTTCGTTCTACTGCACATGAAGTGATTGGCGCGTGTTTAAAATTCACTGATTCTAGTTTTACATTTGACGAGCTACTTAAGATTGCACTGATTTTACACATTTCTTCAAAGCCTGGATTTCTTGAAAACACATTGTCCACTTTACATTTGATAAGATCGGCTAAATGTCCACGTATACATTTGAGTTCATGAATCATGTTTTTCACAATGTCAATATTTCCAGGTAATGTCAGATTATTATTTTGTAGTTTCTGAATTATTTTTGTTATATTACAAAAATTTGATTCAATGTAACACAAATCATTTTTCACACATTAATATCTGTACATAACTGTAAACTTATCCTGTGCTGCCATATTTTCTGTCACTGAAAACGACAATTTTATATAGTTTTACTCTTAAGAATGAAATATGTACGAATATTGCATTAAAATCACTAAATATGGACAAATATTTATTTTACATATAAATATGTGCTAGTGTCAGAAATATGGAAAAATATGTAAAATAAACTTGTTTAATTTGAATTGAGGACAAAAGAAATATGTAATTACATATAAATCCTAGCCCTGGTCATGAGTGGGGTACAGATGTTTGACATGTCATATTTCTTCCTTTCATTTCAGTCATAGCATTGATTTAAAAAGCATTAAATGTTTCTGATTACTTTTAGGTATTTTTTTTGTATGTTTGTCATACATTTGCATATTGAGGTCATTTTCACAGTTTAGATCATATTATGCATATTTTTGGTATTAAGGTCATATTCCAGTTACATTTGCAGAAATGATCTTGTATTTAGAAGTGTTAAATGGTTGATGTTTCAAAGAAAAAAGTCTATATTCCAGATTTTTAACAATGTGCAACATCTGTGACATTTTAAATAGTGTTATATCTGTTTTGGATGAAGTCAGAGTGGAGCAAATTGTCTCTGTTCAAATATGTCTTGTACATTGAAAGGAGGTTCTCATGGTGCAAAATTATTTTGTCTGAGAACTGAGAAGATTCTTCTTTGAGATTTGAAGGTGCGCCTAGTAATATATTGCAAAACTTAAACAAAAACTTCAGTTTTAAAGTTAAAATAACATGATTTAATATTCTAGTACTGTAGACATTTTGTGTGATTCTTAAATGTGAAAGTGAAAAATGTCTATCGTCTATTGGCATGCAAAGTGTTGCATCTTATGTATGCATCAATAGCAAATCCATATTTTGTCTTTTGGTTTATATTTAGCTATTTTTAAGGTCATATTGTCCTGGTGTAGTTCAGACGGACTTTTGAGGTTGGAGCACCCAGAGGGTAAAATTACATTGCCATGAGAGGTCCATAAAGGTAATTTAATGTACCCAAACTAAAAAACAAACACAACATCTAGACATAAGGAGAATTTCTCTTTTGAAAAAAATTCCTATGTCTAATTGGTAGAGATCCATGAAATTCGTGAGACGCAATAATGCGCACTGTTCTTCTTTCCAAAAATTTGTGCAGTATTTTTGTAAGCTTCAACCCCAGGGGAAAAAAAAATTGAATTGCAAAATAATGTCAATTCCCGAACATAATGCAAAAAATTATATATTCCATGTTTTTAAACTAATTTGAAAAAAAAGTGAAAAAAAGATGAATTCACAACATAAATATATTATTTTAATAATATCTTCATAACATGCATTCTTGTCTCAATGAAAAATGTAATTAAAATTGTTTCGAAAACAGTGGTGCAGCCAACTGCTCTCGAGCAGCATCCAAAGAGGAAAGAATTCCGGGGTGTGCGGGTAAAGAGAGTTAAGTCCACTTTCTTGTTACTGAGAATTAGAGTGACTTAACACACTATACCAGCCCAACATAGCTCTAGAGATGGATAAACCTATGAGGCACACATCCATAACTACCGTACAATTTTGAATATGACTTACTGGACTTAACACAAATGTAGAGAACATTTTTATCTATAACTCTATGGACACATCTCAATTTTTTAGGATGGTGGACTTAATTCTCTTTACCCGCGCACCCCGGAATTTTGGAACAGTCTGCGATACCAGAAATATTTCAACTTTGAGTGTTCAAATTAATTCGTGCAGGCAATTTTGGGGGTATGGAATTTATTAGTTTAAGCTTTGAAGCAAGTTACTTATCAATAGCCCTTCACCCTTATTCCCATTCCTTGGCAATTTACAGTGTGACAATGCTCAGGAGACAATCGTACACAAAACTCTGTAGACTCATAGAGGTGTTTTGAAAAAATGATGAACATTGGCAATAACTTCCCAACCCTAACTATGTAATGTCTTGACACTAAGTTTAGAAATAACAGGAGGCATATTTAATTAGTTCTTACCCGACAAACAACCCACAAAACACACAGAAAATGTGCAATAAAATTATAACTGATAACACATGTAGATTTCACTGTTATGTGATTCCAGGAGGCAATTTATTTGTCAACCCAATGCAGCACCCTTTCCCCCTTTTTTTGTATTTTACTGGAGCTTTTTAATGATTTTCTACAGCACATTTCATCATTTATATCCTATGACTTTTGAATTTCATTGTTTTTTATGTTATATTTAACATGGTTTCGTTCCAATATCTAATACTTTAAGTAACTTTCAATGAACTTTTCATAAGCTTGCTTTGAATTGAAAATAGGGAACCTTTCTGCTTTCAGCGAATGCCAAACTGCACCTGTAACAATGAAAACTATAATTAAATATTCCAATTTTCTTTATAATTTCACTGGAATTTGTCAGTAGCTTGCTGTTTCGTGAATGTAAGTTTGTTACATAAAAAATTTAGTAGCACTTTTTTGTCCCATATTTTGCCTTATTTTTTTAGCACCTTTTCCGTATGGAAATTGCACCTAAATATACCAACCCTGGTGATTAGGTTAATTATGAGGTACAATCTCACTGTACTATATAAAAAAAATGAACACAACTTCAAAACACCAAGCAGATGGAGCGTGGGGCAGGACATGAGGAATTAAACGCTCTATAATGTACCGATCCTCATTCATTGTCCCACTCTATGAAAGCAAGCTCTATGCAAGCTACGATAGAAATGCCTCACCACACCTTTATTGAGCCTTCTTTGAAAGGTATCCTTGGTAACATTTTACATGGTGCGTAGTGCTCTCCACGTCTTCTCCATACATGTTTTAATTATTTTTCTGTGTATTTGTTAATTTCATATGAATAACATTTTTCATCCATCTGCTGAATTTAAGGCAAACCGGGATTCATCAGTGAAGAGAACAGGCTCCCAATCAGAGGGAGTAAAATTTGGGTGTCCCAAATATTTTGTCTGCCAGTAACAGATGGAATGCGCATATTTTGTCCAAAACCGGTTACTTTGGTTCAGGAAAATGGCTTCTATTAGAGAATAAAGTCCTACATTTATTGTCCTACATTTTAATTTTCAGGGCTTATGAATTCGCACCTCTCAGTAAGCCAAACTCACCTGAGATATTCTTTTTGCTGTAATTCATGCATTTGTATTATGATATTGTGTAATTGCAAATAAAATATTACACCTATTTCTCAATACCTGAGTGAATACAGGCGTAACTGGCTATACCATATTCACCGCATGAACCGTTCCAGAATACCCAAACAAATGCTTCAATATATTCCATGCGGGAAACAATCTGTGGGCAGACAATTCCGGCAATGGAAGGAGACCGTAACAGGTCATTAGGCCTAATACTTGAAAGGATGATGATGATGATGCAAATAAAAGCTCTGTGAATATAACTAAAATATTCCTAAAACTGCATGTTGCATGCCACACTTTGCAGTGCTGTTGGGTTGGTTGTGGATTTATATATTTTTATAAATTATTGCTACCATGTAATGATTCTTTGGATTGCTTCACTTGTAACTATTTTTTTGGGGAGTACAAATATCTTTTAATGAAAATGATTGAACCGGAAGTAATGTAGGAGAGAAAAGAGGATATCCTCCTAACTTCAACAACACTCCTGTGGTTCCATAGACAACATCGCTAACCACTAGACCATGCAAGCAATCATGCTTAATTTACTTTGCTTAATTTCGTTATCGTTACTGATCTTGTAGTGTAGTTTCCAAATATTTAATACACTATTCCACCTTTACCCTTAACATACAATATACAACTTATTATGAAAATGCATTTCGGCGTATGCTGCGCCATGTTCATTGAACTGAAGATGGCGCAGCATACGCCGAAATGCATTTTCATAATAAGTTATATATTGTATGTTAAGGGTAAAGGTGGAATAGTGTATTAAATATTTAATATTAACCCTTATCTGTTGAAAATGAGTTATTTTAATAAGTGTAGTTTCCAGTTTTCAAAAAGGAAAACCCCACTAAAAGAATTCTTTGTTTTTACCTATGATGTGAACTGTCTCACTTGACCTGTATTCTTTTTCAGAACATTGACACATTAGAAAGGGTAGCAGGCTTACCGGGAGATAAAATAGTTGAAGCTCATGGAACATTCCACACGTCTCACTGCTTGGAATGTGAGAAAGAATATTCACTTGAATGGATGAAAGGTTAGTCTGAAACTTTTCTCTTTGACCACATTGTAACTTAATTAAAAGCATTTTTCTCTATACTAGTTGAATAATCCTTAGCGGAACCGGTTTTGCAGCATGCGGCCGGCGAGGCTAGGTGCTGTGACATCAAAACAGGTGGCCGGAAATCATGGATTGCCATGTAAGTTATTTCTAACACACAATTACTTACATCAGTTCTGTTCAAACGTCTACATTACTGTAGTGCAATAACTTAAACCAGGTGACCCTGCACAAAGGATGAGGTTCTGTGAATGGGTTTTGAATAGGGTGCATGACAGAGAAATGGACCCTAATCTAATTTTCTTTTGAACGAATCGTGGTTCCACCTAAGTGGTTATGTTAATTCACAAAACAACCATTATGGAGTTCTGAAAAGCCTAATGGGGTACTACATGAGGAATCCCTACATGATCAAACAATAAGAGAGTGGTGGGCTATTAGTGGCAAGAGAATAATAGGCCCTATTTTTTCAGGAAACGTTAAAAAAGAAGGTTTACAAAACATATCCACATGCTTTAGATAAACTTTAGAATAACATCCATCAAGAAATTGCTTCAATTTCTCAGAGGGAACTGTAGAGTGTAATAGGCAATTTCCTAAGCAGTGCCAGAAATGCTTGAACAGCGAAGGCAAGCAGTTCTAACATCTCCTTGCTTGATATATGTGAGTAATACTTTTATTTGTTAATGTTTGTGTGTGAAAAGTAATTCACACGACAATCTACATTACAGCGGATTTCCTGCCACCCACATCGCCAATTCAGCTAGCCACATGCCACAAAACCGGTCCCGCTAAGAATTGTTCATCCAGTACTATATATAGTATCAGGAAAATAAAATGGTTTGTGATGTTACGCAAGAATTTGGTTTTTGGTATTAAATGAAGTAGGAAGAAGAAAAAGTATTTCTGATCAATTTTGCTAATTCTTGTGAATTTTTGTTTCAGAGCGAATATTTTCTGATAGTGTACCGACATGTGAAAAATGTAATGGCATTGTCAAACCCGATATAGTTTTCTTTGGTGAAAATCTACCTAAATGCTTCTTCTCAGGTATAGAAAAGGATTTTCCAAAATGTGATTTATTAATCGTCATGGGTTCATCTCTTGCAGTACAGCCATTTGCATCATTAATAGACAGGTATGCTTGGAATTTTAACTCATCTATTTTAACCCTGAAGACTTTTTTATACAAACTCATATTTTGGAATAAGATTGACTTCTAAAGTTTTTGAGTATGCTATGTGAAATAGTGTGGCTGTGTCATATTATACTTGTTAAGGGAACAAAAATGTTTTGCAAACACACCTATTAAAAAGAATGCTTAGGCTCCAAGAATTTGTTTGGTGGTAGATGATTAAGGAAGGTCCAGAAAATCACTTGAAAGTAAATGTATGTGATAACAGATTTATTAACAATATATTATGAAAGCTCGGTTGTGTGAATATATTACTGGCAAGTTAACAGCGTTGTTTTAGCGCAACAAAAGAAAGAACAGTGATTTGAATGAGGCCTGTCCTGGACAGGGAAACATGTCCCCCTGCCCCTTGCCTGATTAGATTAGATTAGATTACAAGGGGGTAGTATAAGCCTTTTGCCGGCTTCTCAACACTGCGACCTTTATAGATCTATTGTGAATACCCTACTCTACTCTTTTTCTAGCAGTCATCACCACACTTTAATTTAGGCTTTTTAATATAGCCTTTTAATTTTCCTGGGTGATGTCCAGTCCTGAACCCGGGGGATTTTTCGTTGCTGAAAAATCCACTACCCGGCCGGGAATCGAACCCGGACCGCCAGGGTAGAAGGCAAGTATGCTACCTATACACCCATCGCGGCGGACTAAGCCCCTTGCCTGAAGTGCGTATTCTGCCTGTAGGCCTTATCCTTATGACCCCCCAAATAATTATGGTGTTTTAACTAAGTTACTGTATAAAAAATTAAGATTAATAATTTTATCTTCTGAATTAACTTTTAGTTTATAAAAAGTGTGCACATTTGCCCAAAATAACGTGCAATACTTCTAATTGTGGACTGTGAAATCAAAGTTTTAATTTTTTAACTTTAGGAATTTTATTTTTAACCCTTGAAAGGAGTGTACACTGTACATAGTTCAACATAAATAACTGACCATTAGGATAAAGTTTTATTTATTTGCCATAACTATTTTATACTCCATATAAATCTGTTCTTGAGAAAGTGCAACATTTTAAATGTTTGCCGATTACAAAATTATTGCAGAAAGTTTGTAATACAACCTAATTCAGCAAAGAGTTTGCCTATTTTTTATTCAAATTAGTGGCAGGACACTCAGATTGCATACAGTATGAGTTCAACAGAAGGTGAGCGTCAGGAATGCATGTTGCAATGCTAGAAGCATAACATAGTCATCCTTCTTCGGGCCCCACTTGCCATCTCCAGAACTCTGTACTGTATATCAAATTTCAGTGATAAGGTTACAGGACTTTCAAGTTTCAAGTCTTTTAAGAACTTAACGGTTTTAAACTCGAGCTTTTAATTTGGGATTCGACCCATCACAATTCAAATATCAGTTTTTCTTTTCTTTCTTTCTTTTTTTACTTTGACATTAATTTTAAAATGAATTGTAATAGTTGGTTACTGAACATTTCATAATTTTTGTGAAAGTATTATTAAGTTACTACAAGTGCTTTATCCACGTTATCCTGGGGGGAAGGGGGGGGGGGGTTCATACCACCCAGATGCCAGACCTGCGCTCCCTTGAGTCATATATCCACCACCTTCAGAAAGGGTCCAGCATGGGCTTGATTTGAATTACAATTACCAAGAAATAATTGTTTTTATTGTTATGTCCATTCATGTAGAAACATATTTTTCTATGTCGTTCTAATTCGTCTCTGTAAATTTCTCCTGGGGATTCCATATTGAAAGAGACTTGATTCCAGGAAATTATTCTTGCCGCCATGAGTGGGTCCCTCACCATACTCAAGATCCATGTATACCGTGTACATACAGACAGTGATCACAAGATAGGTTTCCAGGAGACGAAAGCACTGGCTAGAACTTCACATTACCATGCCCGCCTCAACAGAGAAGCAATAGAAACTTTCAAGACAAGAAATAATTTTATTAGAAAAGAAGAGGGGATAAAACTTCCAAAAACTTGGTTTCCGGCCTTAAAACCCTGTATTAGACAAGACGGAATGCAACAGCCAGCGTTGAACGCCATCATTGGTGTGACGGCAGCAACCAAAACCAGCCAAGCCACGCCCATCACTAGTATATATAGGACGCTCTGATTCTCCAGATGGTTCAGTCAGCGCTATGTTCTGACGAGCTAACATGCAGAAGAAACAGGGTGGTAGCCACTGAAGAAGTTTCGCAAAGCGGAGGCGAAACATCTGGCAAGATTTATAGCCTTGGACCACAGCCCACAGCCCTGAAGATGTTTAACTATCATGTATACTCCGTTAAGTGTAAAAGTGTATTGTTTTGTTATTGTATTACTGTATATTTCTGCACATAAGACGATAGTTGAATCATAAAAAAGGCTCCGAAAATCTGAGGTCGGGTTATAGGACAGATATTAAAAAAAAAAAATTTAAAAATTAAAAAAAAAATAGGCTGAAATTTATATAGTTTTAAAACCATTATAAAATGATAAATTCTGATGTCAAGATTATGCAGTATTATCTTAATATATTAAGATGTTAGGTACCTTTTTTGGGCAAATGTAAGCTCGAAATAACGCGAATTTCATAAATAAAACAGATTTTTAAATTATCTGTTCCATTGCGGTGCGACTGTGCTCAGTGATGCCATTTTGAAAAAAATAAGTTTGAGTAAGGGTAACCAACAGTCTTTTTAACTGACTGTCGTTATTTTGCCCTAACTACTACTGCGTACCCTTATGGATTATAATAGTGCGATGGTTGGCAACATTTTTGCGATCAACCAGAAAACTGAAACAAAAACAAAACTTTTTAAAGTTGTTTCGTAAACATAAATTCATAAGCCGTTGATGGTTTGGGGGTCGTCTTATAGGACAGATATATGATAAAACTATAAAACTTTGACAAAAAATTATACCTCGCCTTATCTGAAGACCGTCTTATCTGTGGAAATATACAGTACCTGTTTTTAACTACTCTTTAATTATGTTCTGTCAGTTTTTTTTTTTTCCATGCACTTATGGTAAACATTATGCTAAAACCTTTATGCCAATCCTCCCTGTGGGGAAAGCTGAAGGGTTTCCTTAAAAAAAAAAATTAAAACCTTTGTACATTAGATTATGTGAATATTTTTATTGTAGCATTAATTACATGTTAACGGTGTTCTTTTATATGTCCTTCCGTATAAATAAACATAAAATTTGAATATTCAAATCTTATCAGTGTACTGTCTTCTATGCATGGTAGAATCAGAGCAATTTATATATTTTGGACAAAATTTGTATTTTCCATTATAACATACTTATCACAAAAAAGTATGAATAACATGATTTCTTATGTTGTGTTTGTTATTCTTTCTAGAATGTTTGTAAATGCTTGGTTGTGTTTTAAAAATTTTTTTTTTCCTGTTCTTAGGGTGCCAAAAAATTGCCCACGGCTCTTAATAAATCGTGAAAAGGCTGGTCAGAGGGATCGGTTAATGATTTTATTAGGAATGGGTTCCGGCATGGACTTTGATTCCAAAGATAACACACGAGATGTAGCCTGGCTCGGAGATTGTGACGATGGATGTCAATTGTTGGCTGATATGCTTGGTTGGGGCGTGAGTATGAACTTCTTATGATTTATTTCTTTTATCCTGTGCTTTGTTTTGACAATCATATTTCATTATTCTAATAATACAGCATTATGAACTTTTTACCAATAACAGTTTGAGCATCCCAATCAATTCTTACGGAAATTGCTTGGTCTATAAAATGGGATGTCTGCTGTTTGACTTGTTTGTTTGTACTTTATTAGTCCAAGCAATAAGAAACAAAAAACAATTTTTAGGAAAATCATGTAGTTTTGAAATGTGGCAGAGTTGTGGAGAGATTGTCCAGAACAACATACTAAATGTTCCCGGGGATTGGGGAATGTTGGAATGTCTTTTTTCTCAGTTTTCTTTAAATACCTAAAAACTGTTTTCTAGCAAAATATAAAATTCTACAAAATTAATCCACATATAATTTGTTCATTTGCGTATGTAAATTCACATTTAGGTTAGGTAAAGGTTACATTATTTTTACGTACTTAACATTTATTAATATAAAGTGTTTTCTTTCTTTTGTATTCAAAGGGTTTTGCGTATCTTTCTAAATGTATATTTTTTATTTTTTTACCTTGTTTTGCATAATTTGTCATTTTCAATGTGTTTACAAACATTAGCGGCCATGACATTTTGTTTAGTTTCTAATTTGGTCACTAGTGTTTAAAAAAGAGTCATTGTTACCAACATTTCATGCCTTTTTTTATTTTTACTCGCAAACTTTCATAGAATCCGCCAAATTTAGTTTATTGCTAATCTATATATATAAAAATGAATGTATGTGTGTCTGTGGGTCTGTGTGTGTGTCCTTTATGCATTACTACACCATTCATCCGATCGCCATGAAACTTTGGGAAGTTGTTGAGTACATTCCCGGGAAGGTTTTCGGCATATTACATTTTTAGTTTTTGCTTTCGTTATTGAGTTATGAGTGAAAACCGGGCAGAAAACGTGTATTTTAGCGTTTTCGAAGCATCAATTTTCAGTTACACATTTCAATGGCAAATCTATTACAGTAGGCTTTGGCTATTTTTGTCATAAAACCATTACGATCGCTTGAATGTTGTAGCTCACGCTGGTCGACTCATTTGTTTATCATGTCAAGGCACGCAGATATATGTAATTTTCAACCAACACCGAACAGGATTATTATTAAGTGCCAGTATGGTACTTTATGAGATTGTGTGGTGGACGAAAAAATGTCTGTCCGTCTGTCCGTCTGTCTGTCTGTCCGTGTGTCTGTACGCACCATAACTCAAATATGCTTTTTTGGATTTTCATGAAACTTTGAAAACACATTTATAATGTCCATGGGAAGAACCCTATTGATATTGAACCAAATCGATTCACCGGTACCGGAGTAATGCCCAATTTAGTGCCTATTTTAATAGATTATATTAGAAAGGCTCCATAGCTCAAATACGCTGTATCCGATTGCCACGAAACTTGGTATACCCATTTATGACGCCCATGAAAAGTGCCCTATTGAATTTGAACCTAATCTGTTGACCGGTACCGGAGTAAAACCCAATTTAGTGTATATTTTAAAGGCGCAATAATTCGAATACGCTTTTTCGGATTTTTATGAAACTTCGTACACGCATTTATAATATCCATGGAAAGACGTCTATTGATATTCGACCAATTCGGTTGGCCAGTACCAGAATAATGCCCAATTTAGTGCATTTTATGTTAATATATAAGAAGTCGCGATAACTCAAATATGCTTTATTGGATTTTCTTGAAACTGTGTATACCCATTTATAATGTACATGGGAAGACGTCTACTGATATTGGACCAACTCGGTAGACCGGTACCGTAGTAAAACCCAATTTAGTGTCTATTTTAAAGACGCGGTAACTCAAATACACTTTACCGGATTTTTATGAAACTTGGTATACACATTTATAATGTCCATGGGAAAACGTCTATTGATACTGGATAAAATCGGTTGACCTGTTTCGGAGTTATGTTCAATTTAGTGAATATTTTATGGTAATATACGTATTCGAAAGAATTTATTTAAAAAAATGAAAATCAGTTATCTTGACAACATAACCTTTTGTTTTACTGTGATTTCTAAGGCTTTGGCAATTAAAATACAGTTAGCTATGACAACACTATTGCTTTAAATGCGCTTATCCCATAACTGACCCAGGTGGCTGAGATGGTAACGTCTTGGCGTCACATTCTGGAGTTCCATGGCTCAAATCCCGAAACCGGCCAATTCGACTTTTTTTATATTCTGCATATCATAACTGCAATCATAACTGATTAAACGAAACATACTGGCACTTTGTTATATCAGTTTACCTGATTTTATTATTATTATTATTATAATAAGAGGGATAATCAATATAGCCTAAATATGGTCAAACGTTGTTCGATTTGGACGAAACTCACTATACAGGGGTTTTCTGGGCCAAGTACCTCGAATCTGAGGTCCCTTTTACCACGCGACGCCTAAATGGGGTCAAACAATGTTCGATTTGGACGAAACTCACTATACAGGGGTTTTCTGGGCCAAGTACCTCGAATCTGAGGTCGCTTTTACCAGGCGACGCTATCTAATCGTGGTATGTAATTCACGTGATTTAGGTGTTAATAAATATAATGATTTAACTATTATGCTCTTAATTTTTAATTTTTGAAATAATTATCGCGTGCGAAGCCGCGGGCACACGCTAGTTAATAATAATTCATTTCATGTATTCAAATTCTGAGATTAACTTCAGATTTCATACCTTTGTGATTCTTTCAATACATGGTAGGAAAACTTTTCATTAAGTCAAACGTCTAAAAATGGCAATAGCGTCTTACAAAATTCATAACTTTTACAAGCAAATATATTCTAAAGTTTATAATAAATGTTTATGATTTATATATCATGTATTCACTTGCAATTGGGTCTAAAATATACTCAATTTTCAACTTTACAAAGGCCCTTCTTTTGAAATTGCGTACATACGCTTTCTTCGGCATTCAGCTACTTAATTGTTGCTGAATACCAGGCCTGAATATCACAACATAAGTTTTTATTGGTCAGAACATTTCACAATGAATTCATTAGCCAATGTCTTTTTCTTGACATGGAAAACTTGTAACACGTAGTTCGATTAAATATATACGAATGTTTCGTCTGAGACGCTTTAGAGATGCTTCGGGACCTCAACAAGAAGGATCGCGTTACGTAGTACGGGCTCCGGTTAATCAATTTCTCAATTTCAATCAACTAATTCCTACAATCGCCGGAGACTCGTATTTTACGTTAGTGCGCGCGTCTTTCATTAATCTAATTTGACGTTTGTCAATTCAATCTATCGATCACGAAATAACTCGTGAAAACAATCAACATCAGCATGTTTGCAACATGGCGCAACCATGTCATAGTGTACTAATTCAGACATTCAATTAATTGACATTCTAATCGCAAAACAACGACAACAACTGTACAAAAATCATGAATTTTCATACGTTTAATTGTGACATTTTTCGTATCTCCAACAATAAATGACCAATTATTGTGCAACCAATCTCAACACAAACACGAGTGGTGAACTTCACGCAAGTGCAATCTCATCAAACAAAGTCAAAACATATTGTATTTATAATTATCAAGATTAAGTGAGACAGTGTATCATTTCATCTATTGTAACTTCAAGCTAAAATCAACAACACCGAACCATCTAACTTCAATGTGACGTCAACACTCCAGAAGTTCAGAACAGTGAACAGTGCAAATTTGTAGTGTATTTCAGAACAGTGTAGTGTATTTCAATGTAGTATTAACAGGCTAACGTCAGGATTAATAAATTAAGATTAATTTATTCATTCTTTCATTCCAATTTCGGAAAGGATTGCATCTTTATACAGTCCACTAAGCTTTGTCAAGCAAATATTTTTTGTTTTAATTCTCCTTTATATTTCACATCTTTTCAAACCAGATGCAAACCTTTTCATGGTCGCTCCGGGCCTAGGATATTATCAGTGCAATATTAATTTCAATTTTTCTAGCCTGGAAAAACCATTTCGTTAGCCTGTTTTTGTGTGCTATTGACCACAAGGTCAAAAGTGTTTCAGTTACAATTCTAACATTTATTTTACTCTATTCTACTCCTGGCATCAATTATTTAGCCAGTTTGAGCTTATATATTTATTATTATAATATTGCGTGTGTCTAGTGTGTGATAATTTTAAGTTAACCTCAAAGTGAATTCACCACCACAATCAATCACATACACTGACACCTTTTAACATTTCTTAGCTTTCCCACGCGGGCAACTAAATTTTCGCGAGTATTTTGAACATTTTGTTTAAGTCTCATTCACTTATATTGCCATACATTAAAAATGGAGACGGTAGAACAAATTATATCTTCTCTCAAGTTGAAGCGCGCCCCCCTGAAGGCACAAATCACTCGTCAAGCCAATTGCATTTCCACATACATCATTACTGACGAGGTTTCCCATCAGGAACTCATTTCCCGTAAACATAAATTGGAAGACATATTTCAGAAATTTGAAAACATACAGTTAGAAATAACCCAGTTAGATTTGTCAGATGCCGAACTTGACTATTCGGAAGCTGTGGAAAATTCTGTCCTTAAAGCTCTTTCAATTGCCGAAAGCTTACTTAAGTCTCAAAATGATAGTCTACTTCAAGCCGCAGTTCAGGAGGAAGCTCAGGCTAGGCAAGTCGCAGCTCAGGAAGAAGCACAAGCCAAACTCACTAAACTCAATTGTATCAAGGCCCAATTGGATGTTTACATTCAGATTATTCATAACTTTATCATAGATGACGAGCTTTCCTATCAAGAATTGCTCGTCCTCCGTGGTGAATTTCAGAACACAGTTGATGAATACAAGAATCTTCGATCCCAGTTCCAGGAGGTCGAAGGATTTCAGAATGTTGAAACAAACTGTCGCAAGGCTCTTGCGTACTGTAATTCCTTACTTAACAAGCATAAAGAAATCTATCTACCTGAACAGTCTTCTACTATTCAGCGTCTGTCCCTTGATGCCCCTACTACTACATTGCCAAAACTACCGGAAATCAGACTTCCACGATTTTCCGGCGATCCTACTGCTTGGATTGAATTCTGGGATACCTTTACTTCATTAATAATTAATAATCAACACATATCAGATATGGACAAGTTCCAATATTTGAAATCTTGCTTGACCGTTGAGGTTATGTCGGTCATCAGAAACATTCCTGTCTCAGCCGCAACATTTGAAGTAGCATGGCGTACATTGTCGGAGAGATTCGACAACAACCGCCTTATAGCGAACACACACCTTGAACATTTGTTTTCCCCTCCAAATCTTGAAAGTGACTCCTCGGAGTCCCTACAGCGATATCTGGATCATTTCATTAGTACAGTGCACGCCCTACAATCTCTCAACACCGATGTGAGCCTAACAGATCTAATTATTTCTAAAATAATACTCGACAGGCTACAACCAACCATTATCAAAGACTGGGAATCCTCTGTCAAGCAAGACCAATTACCCACACTTAAAGATTTATTTGACTTTCTCGAATCAAAGGTCCGCATCCTTCAGATGACAGATGCAGCGGTAAAATCACAATCTAACAATTCCTCGCAAATCAAGACTAACATGAAACCTAATTCCACCACAACACATTTTGACAAGAACAAACTCACTTCTCGTTCACGCTGCATTTGCTGTAAACAGTTCATTTCACATGAACTATTTATGTGCGATGCTTTCAAATCTATGAATCTTACCAGACGAGAGCAGTTTGTTAAGTTCAATAAATTATGCAGAATCTGCCTGAGGGCAGGAGGCCATGCTAGTTATTGCAATACTTATAAATGTGCAATCTGCAATCTTGCCCACAGCACCTATTTGCATAATTCCAATCTCCAATCAGCCAACACCGCTAGCATGATAGCATCTCACAACACACAACAAAGCTGTTTGCTTCCTACAGCTACCGTTCTTATCAATGATTGTAATGGCCGTCCTGTCGAAGCAATAGCATTGTTAGACAGCGGTTCTGACTGTAACTTGATTAGCAGTCGCCTATCCAGTCGCCTTCAGCTTTCACCCCTCTCTCAACGTATTACACTAACGGGAATAATCTCTTCCCAAGTGAGTACTCACAAAGTAGTGCCCCTTTCAATTCACTCTAATACTACTACTTGGCGCTACAATGCACATGCAATCGTTGTCCCAGAAATCACTACCACAAAACTACCACGTACGTCAATTGACGTTCAAACATGGGACTTTCCACCCAATCTCAATTTGGCAGATCCTAACTTCTACACTCCAAAGTATGTTGATCTCTTACTTGGAGTCGAAATTTGCTCCCAGATCGTTTGTTCGGGGCAAATTACTGCCAATCAGCTTCCGGTCATACAAAATTCCCACTTAGGATGGTATGTCTCCGGAAAGTTGCCACAACCTAACCTCAACAACCAAACTCAATCTTCAACCCAATGCAATTTAAATCGCAACTCATCAACTATCTCTAACAATGCTTGTGCTACACATGAGACTTCATCACACTACTCTGCTTTTCTGAGTGCAGACCAATCTGTTAGCGATCAGTTAACTAGATTTTGGGACTTAGAAAAAGTATCTAATCACATTCCGTTTTCTGATGAGTCACACTGCGAACAACATTTTGTAGAAAACACTACTAGGGATTCCAATGGCAGATATATTGTCAAACTCCCATTCATCACTGAACCACAATCTTTAGGTAGTACCAAAGCACAAGCCTACAAACGATTCTCATCATTGGAAAAGCGCTTAGCTACCAGTGAATCTCTTGCTAATGATTACGTCAACTTTATGTCAGAGTATGAAAGCCTAGGCCACATGGAGCCAGCTGATCTTAACTCTGTTCAAGCCTATGATTATATTATACCCCATCATCCAGTCTTAAAGCCTTCAAGCAGTACTACCAAACTCCGTGTGGTGTTTGACGCTTCAGCCAAGTCGTCAAATGGCAAATCTCTCAATGACATACTGGCGATCGGTCCTACGGTTCAACCTGATCTATTTTCTATTTTGCTACGATTCAGATTAAATCCTATAGCATTTACGGCAGACATTGCGAAGATGTACCGTCAAGTTATGGTACATCCTGAGCACCAACCATTTCAACAAATTCTGTGGAGAAACACTCCTACAGAGACAATCAAAGTTTTCAATCTCAAAACTGTTACGTATGGTACTGCTTCTGCCTCCTTTCTAGCCACAAGAGCTTTAAAACAACTTGCGATTGATGAGGGAACACCCTTTCCATTAGCTTCTTTCATTCTCAATAATGCAACGTATGTTGACGACATTGTTGCTACTGCCCCTAATGTGTCTCAAGCCAAAACAATGATATCGGAACTAAATTCTTTGCTCCCATTAGGCGGTTTTGAACCAAGAAAATGGAGCTCCAACACCTCAGAACTACTTGAAAACATTCCCCTTGAATTGCAAGAAACTCAAGACTTTCGTACCTTTGGTGATTCAGATGCTACGTCAGTTAAGGCATTAGGTCTTATTTGGCAGCCTTCTAGTGACGTACTCCGAATTGAATCCTCCATTGATTTTTCTAAACCATTCACTACTTGCTCTAGAAGAACCTTATTATCTTGCATAGCTTCCATTTTTGACCCATTGGGTTTAATCTCTCCAATTGTTGCTTACTGTAAAATCATTTTCCAGTCCCTATGGAAAGAAACGTCTTCATGGGACGAACCTATTCCCAAACCAGTAGCTAAAAGGTGGCTCAAAGTTCATGAACAATTGAACCTAATCTCTCAAATTACCATCCCACGTTTGGCGTTATCACAAAATTTCAATTCTGTTGAGCTGCATGGATTCTGCGATGCGAGCGAGGTAGCCTACGGGTCTTGTCTGTATTTGCGTTCCATTGATCAATGTGGTAATGTAACCGTGTCATTACTTTGTGCCAAATCTAGAATAGCCCCCATCAAAGCAATCACCATTCCTAGGTTGGAACTATTAGCAGCCCACCTTCTAGCTAACTTAATCCATAAAGTTTTACCTACTTTACAGTTGAATATTTCATTGGTATATTTATGGAGTGATTCTAATGTAGTATTGAGTTGGTTACATCGCTCGCCCATCACACTCAAAACCTTCGTAGCCAACAGAGTTGCAGATATTCAGGAGTACACTGCTAATTGCACTTGGTGTCATGTAACTTCCAAAGACAACCCTGCTGATCTCATTTCTAGAGGTGCTACTCCTCAGGACTTAGTGCAGAATCAGTTATGGTGGTTAGGCCCCTCTTGGCTGTCAAAAGACAATTCTCAATGGCCAGGTAATAGTCTACAGATCTTGTTCGACCCATTGCCCGAAGTCAAAGTTGTAGCTCACATTCAATCCAAAGCTTGTACATTCAATGCCTGGCTAACCAAATTTCCATATTTGAAGACCCTCCGCATCATGGCTTATATTCTTAGATTTCTAAACAATTGCAGAAAGCCTCAAAATCAATTGAAAGGTCCGTTGACAGCTAATGAGATTTCTCTTTCCCTCCAACATTGCATCAAGGGTGTCCAGCAGCAAGCCTATTCTGAAGAGTTTCAAATCTTAGCTTCTGGCACTGACATACCAAATTCTAGTAAATTACACAATCTCTGTCCATTCTTAGACTCGGTTGGCATTTTGCGGGTAGGCGGACGCCTTGAACGTTCTGAACTGCCGTTCGATGCCAAACATCAAATCTTGCTACCGTCTAATCATCCCTTCACTAAGCACCTCATTCGCTACACCCATTTTCAATTGTGTCATGCTGGCCCTCAGCTCATTATTGCTCATCTGAGAGAGCGATTCTGGGTGCCTTCTATCAGAAAGATAATACGTTCGGTCTTGAGGCAATGTAACACTTGTTTTCGTTTCAAAGCTCAACCCCTTCAACAGAAAATGGCCGATCTTCCTTCCACAAGAGTCACACCTATTTCCCCTTTCACAAATGTTAGTATTGACTATGCAGGTCCATACTCAATCAAATATGGCGGTCCCCGTTCCAAAATAACCACCAAAGCATACCTTGCCATTTTCGTCTGTATGTCGACTAAGGCAGTGCATCTGGAACTTGTAACTACTCTCACTTCACGTGCTTTCTTAGCCGCCTTCTCTCGTTTCACAAGCCGTCGAGGCATTCCAAGCTCAATCACGTCTGACAACGGTACTAATTTTGTCGGCGCACAAGCTGACTTGCACCATTTGGCCGAACTGCTTTCTTCCGATGCACATCAATCTTTCATACAAGATGCTACTACTCCTTTAAACATTACTTGGTACTTCATGCCACCTCATTCTCCCCACATGGGCGGCCTTCACGAAGCTGCCGTTCGATCCACTAAGTACCACTTGAAGAGAATGTCCACCTCCTTAACACTCACTTATGAAGAAATGTCCACATTGCTAATTCAAATAGAAGCAATTCTAAATTCTCGCCCACTTATTTCCCTTCATGAAGAGGTCGACGACTTTCATTACTTATCCCCAGGGCATTTCCTCATTGGTAAGGCCCTGGTGTCACTACCCCCACCTGATCTAACCGGCGGTTATTCTCTGCGTTCCCGCTGGAATACACTTCATCAGTTCACAGTCAATCTTTGGAGAAAATGGTCAACTGACTACCTTCACACCTTGCAAAAACGTTCTAAGTGGACAAAGGTTTCTTCAAACCTCACAATTGGATCTCCAGTCTTACTAATTGAAGATAACATACCCCCTCTCAAATGGATTCCAGGAGTTATTGATCAGATTCACCCAGGCCCTGGCGGTTTGGTGCGAGTCGCAACAGTTCGTACGCCTACTGGTCTGTACAAACGTCCCATTGTCAAGATAGCTCCATTGCCTATAGAAGAGGAATAAATTCACAATTCAAGCTTCGGAATTCTCGTACTCATGTCCAATCTTCAATCACTGCTTTTACATTTCATATACATTCATTTGAGTAACTTTTCGGAGCCTCAGAAATGCACCGCCCGCATTCTCTCGGTGATCATGTGATTAGCGTTCTTTACTGCCCGAGTTTTTCAATACTCCAGCAAAGGAACGTCCAAATTTGCTCTAAATCCTTTCATGGCCAACCTGTCAAAATTGTTACTCAATCATACTGCTGAAAACAATATCGACGATATCTGTCGGGGATCCTTCAGATCAGCTGACAGTCATAACGATGCTATGCATCATTGATATAACGTATCCCCTGAACACAATGTATGTTACCCAATGTATTGTTTGGGAAAACATTACGTGGTGTTTGGGTTTGTGCATTCGTGTCATACAATATGTATGGTCACCTGTGCATATTCACCTGTGTGTACATTATCAAATCAATTTACATGTTTTATTTTGTTTTGTCTATTTCAATGTCTCTCGCTATGTTCTTAGATAAATTAATATTAATTTATCGCGGGCAATATGTTCATTTGCGTATGTAAATTCACATTTAGGTTAGGTAAAGGTTACATTATTTTTACGTACTTAACATTTATTAATATAAAGTGTTTTCTTTCTTTTGTATTCAAAGGGTTTTGCGTATCTTTCTAAATGTATATTTTTTATTTTTTTACCTTGTTTTGCATAATTTGTCATTTTCAATGTGTTTACAAACATTAGCGGCCATGACATTTTGTTTAGTTTCTAATTTGGTCACTAGTGTTTAAAAAAGAGTCATTGTTACCAACATTTCATGCCTTTTTTTATTTTTACTCACAAACTTTCATAGAATCCGCCAAATTTAGTTTATTGCTAATTAATAATAATTCATTTCATGTATTCAAATTCTGAGATTAACTTCAGATTTCATACCTTTGTGATTCTTTCAATACATGGTAGGAAAACTTTTCATTAAGTCAAACGTCTAAAAATGGCAATAGCGTCTTACAAAATTCATAACTTTTACAAGCAAATATATTCTAAAGTTTATAATAAATGTTTATGATTTATATATCATGTATTCACTTGCAATTGGGTCTAAAATATACTCAATTTTCAACTTTACAAAGGCCCTTCTTTTGAAATTGCGTACATACGCTTTCTTCGGCATTCAGCTACTTAATTGTTGCTGAATACCAGGCCTGAATATCACAACATAAGTTTTTATTGGTCAGAACATTTCACAATGAATTCATTAGCCAATGTCTTTTTCTTGACATGGAAAACTTGTAACACGTAGTTCGATTAAATATATACGAATGTTTCGTCTGAGACGCTTTAGAGATGCTTCGGGACCTCAACAAGAAGGATCGCGTTACGTAGTACGGGCTCCGGTTAATCAATTTCTCAATTTCAATCAACTAATTCCTACAATCGCCGGAGACTCGTATTTTACGTTAGTGCGCGCGTCTTTCATTAATCTAATTTGACGTTTGTCAATTCAATCTATCGATCACGAAATAACTCGTGAAAACAATCAACATCAGCATGTTTGCAACATGGCGCAACCATGTCATAGTGTACTAATTCAGACATTCAATTAATTGACATTCTAATCGCAAAACAACGACAACAACTGTACAAAAATCATGAATTTTCATACGTTTAATTGTGACATTTTTCGTATCTCCAACAATAAATGACCAATTATTGTGCAACCAATCTCAACACAAACACGAGTGGTGAACTTCACGCAAGTGCAATCTCATCAAACAAAGTCAAAACATATTGTATTTATAATTATCAAGATTAAGTGAGACAGTGTATCATTTCATCTATTGTAACTTCAAGCTAAAATCAACAACACCGAACCATCTAACTTCAATGTGACGTCAACACTCCAGAAGTTCAGAACAGTGAACAGTGCAAATTTGTAGTGTATTTCAGAACAGTGTAGTGTATTTCAATGTAGTATTAACAGGCTAACGTCAGGATTAATAAATTAAGATTAATTTATTCATTCTTTCATTCCAATTTCGGAAAGGATTGCATCTTTATACAGTCCACTAAGCTTTGTCAAGCAAATATTTTTTGTTTTAATTCTCCTTTATATTTCACATCTTTTCAAACCAGATGCAAACCTTTTCATGGTCGCTCCGGGCCTAGGATATTATCAGTGCAATATTAATTTCAATTTTTCTAGCCTGGAAAAACCATTTCGTTAGCCTGTTTTTGTGTGCTATTGACCACAAGGTCAAAAGTGTTTCAGTTACAATTCTAACATTTATTTTACTCTATTCTACTCCTGGCATCAATTATTTAGCCAGTTTGAGCTTATATATTTATTATTATAATATTGCGTGTGTCTAGTGTGTGATAATTTTAAGTTAACCTCAAAGTGAATTCACCACCACAATCAATCACATACACTGACACCTTTTAACATTTCTTAGCTTTCCCACGCGGGCAACTAAATTTTCGCGAGTATTTTGAACATTTTGTTTAAGTCTCATTCACTTATATTGCCATACATTAAAAATGGAGACGGTAGAACAAATTATATCTTCTCTCAAGTTGAAGCGCGCCCCCCTGAAGGCACAAATCACTCGTCAAGCCAATTGCATTTCCACATACATCATTACTGACGAGGTTTCCCATCAGGAACTCATTTCCCGTAAACATAAATTGGAAGACATATTTCAGAAATTTGAAAACATACAGTTAGAAATAACCCAGTTAGATTTGTCAGATGCCGAACTTGACTATTCGGAAGCTGTGGAAAATTCTGTCCTTAAAGCTCTTTCAATTGCCGAAAGCTTACTTAAGTCTCAAAATGATAGTCTACTTCAAGCCGCAGTTCAGGAGGAAGCTCAGGCTAGGCAAGTCGCAGCTCAGGAAGAAGCACAAGCCAAACTCACTAAACTCAATTGTATCAAGGCCCAATTGGATGTTTACATTCAGATTATTCATAACTTTATCATAGATGACGAGCTTTCCTATCAAGAATTGCTCGTCCTCCGTGGTGAATTTCAGAACACAGTTGATGAATACAAGAATCTTCGATCCCAGTTCCAGGAGGTCGAAGGATTTCAGAATGTTGAAACAAACTGTCGCAAGGCTCTTGCGTACTGTAATTCCTTACTTAACAAGCATAAAGAAATCTATCTACCTGAACAGTCTTCTACTATTCAGCGTCTGTCCCTTGATGCCCCTACTACTACATTGCCAAAACTACCGGAAATCAGACTTCCACGATTTTCCGGCGATCCTACTGCTTGGATTGAATTCTGGGATACCTTTACTTCATTAATAATTAATAATCAACACATATCAGATATGGACAAGTTCCAATATTTGAAATCTTGCTTGACCGTTGAGGTTATGTCGGTCATCAGAAACATTCCTGTCTCAGCCGCAACATTTGAAGTAGCATGGCGTACATTGTCGGAGAGATTCGACAACAACCGCCTTATAGCGAACACACACCTTGAACATTTGTTTTCCCCTCCAAATCTTGAAAGTGACTCCTCGGAGTCCCTACAGCGATATCTGGATCATTTCATTAGTACAGTGCACGCCCTACAATCTCTCAACACCGATGTGAGCCTAACAGATCTAATTATTTCTAAAATAATACTCGACAGGCTACAACCAACCATTATCAAAGACTGGGAATCCTCTGTCAAGCAAGACCAATTACCCACACTTAAAGATTTATTTGACTTTCTCGAATCAAAGGTCCGCATCCTTCAGATGACAGATGCAGCGGTAAAATCACAATCTAACAATTCCTCGCAAATCAAGACTAACATGAAACCTAATTCCACCACAACACATTTTGACAAGAACAAACTCACTTCTCGTTCACGCTGCATTTGCTGTAAACAGTTCATTTCACATGAACTATTTATGTGCGATGCTTTCAAATCTATGAATCTTACCAGACGAGAGCAGTTTGTTAAGTTCAATAAATTATGCAGAATCTGCCTGAGGGCAGGAGGCCATGCTAGTTATTGCAATACTTATAAATGTGCAATCTGCAATCTTGCCCACAGCACCTATTTGCATAATTCCAATCTCCAATCAGCCAACACCGCTAGCATGATAGCATCTCACAACACACAACAAAGCTGTTTGCTTCCTACAGCTACCGTTCTTATCAATGATTGTAATGGCCGTCCTGTCGAAGCAATAGCATTGTTAGACAGCGGTTCTGACTGTAACTTGATTAGCAGTCGCCTATCCAGTCGCCTTCAGCTTTCACCCCTCTCTCAACGTATTACACTAACGGGAATAATCTCTTCCCAAGTGAGTACTCACAAAGTAGTGCCCCTTTCAATTCACTCTAATACTACTACTTGGCGCTACAATGCACATGCAATCGTTGTCCCAGAAATCACTACCACAAAACTACCACGTACGTCAATTGACGTTCAAACATGGGACTTTCCACCCAATCTCAATTTGGCAGATCCTAACTTCTACACTCCAAAGTATGTTGATCTCTTACTTGGAGTCGAAATTTGCTCCCAGATCGTTTGTTCGGGGCAAATTACTGCCAATCAGCTTCCGGTCATACAAAATTCCCACTTAGGATGGTATGTCTCCGGAAAGTTGCCACAACCTAACCTCAACAACCAAACTCAATCTTCAACCCAATGCAATTTAAATCGCAACTCATCAACTATCTCTAACAATGCTTGTGCTACACATGAGACTTCATCACACTACTCTGCTTTTCTGAGTGCAGACCAATCTGTTAGCGATCAGTTAACTAGATTTTGGGACTTAGAAAAAGTATCTAATCACATTCCGTTTTCTGATGAGTCACACTGCGAACAACATTTTGTAGAAAACACTACTAGGGATTCCAATGGCAGATATATTGTCAAACTCCCATTCATCACTGAACCACAATCTTTAGGTAGTACCAAAGCACAAGCCTACAAACGATTCTCATCATTGGAAAAGCGCTTAGCTACCAGTGAATCTCTTGCTAATGATTACGTCAACTTTATGTCAGAGTATGAAAGCCTAGGCCACATGGAGCCAGCTGATCTTAACTCTGTTCAAGCCTATGATTATATTATACCCCATCATCCAGTCTTAAAGCCTTCAAGCAGTACTACCAAACTCCGTGTGGTGTTTGACGCTTCAGCCAAGTCGTCAAATGGCAAATCTCTCAATGACATACTGGCGATCGGTCCTACGGTTCAACCTGATCTATTTTCTATTTTGCTACGATTCAGATTAAATCCTATAGCATTTACGGCAGACATTGCGAAGATGTACCGTCAAGTTATGGTACATCCTGAGCACCAACCATTTCAACAAATTCTGTGGAGAAACACTCCTACAGAGACAATCAAAGTTTTCAATCTCAAAACTGTTACGTATGGTACTGCTTCTGCCTCCTTTCTAGCCACAAGAGCTTTAAAACAACTTGCGATTGATGAGGGAACACCCTTTCCATTAGCTTCTTTCATTCTCAATAATGCAACGTATGTTGACGACATTGTTGCTACTGCCCCTAATGTGTCTCAAGCCAAAACAATGATATCGGAACTAAATTCTTTGCTCCCATTAGGCGGTTTTGAACCAAGAAAATGGAGCTCCAACACCTCAGAACTACTTGAAAACATTCCCCTTGAATTGCAAGAAACTCAAGACTTTCGTACCTTTGGTGATTCAGATGCTACGTCAGTTAAGGCATTAGGTCTTATTTGGCAGCCTTCTAGTGACGTACTCCGAATTGAATCCTCCATTGATTTTTCTAAACCATTCACTACTTGCTCTAGAAGAACCTTATTATCTTGCATAGCTTCCATTTTTGACCCATTGGGTTTAATCTCTCCAATTGTTGCTTACTGTAAAATCATTTTCCAGTCCCTATGGAAAGAAACGTCTTCATGGGACGAACCTATTCCCAAACCAGTAGCTAAAAGGTGGCTCAAAGTTCATGAACAATTGAACCTAATCTCTCAAATTACCATCCCACGTTTGGCGTTATCACAAAATTTCAATTCTGTTGAGCTGCATGGATTCTGCGATGCGAGCGAGGTAGCCTACGGGTCTTGTCTGTATTTGCGTTCCATTGATCAATGTGGTAATGTAACCGTGTCATTACTTTGTGCCAAATCTAGAATAGCCCCCATCAAAGCAATCACCATTCCTAGGTTGGAACTATTAGCAGCCCACCTTCTAGCTAACTTAATCCATAAAGTTTTACCTACTTTACAGTTGAATATTTCATTGGTATATTTATGGAGTGATTCTAATGTAGTATTGAGTTGGTTACATCGCTCGCCCATCACACTCAAAACCTTCGTAGCCAACAGAGTTGCAGATATTCAGGAGTACACTGCTAATTGCACTTGGTGTCATGTAACTTCCAAAGACAACCCTGCTGATCTCATTTCTAGAGGTGCTACTCCTCAGGACTTAGTGCAGAATCAGTTATGGTGGTTAGGCCCCTCTTGGCTGTCAAAAGACAATTCTCAATGGCCAGGTAATAGTCTACAGATCTTGTTCGACCCATTGCCCGAAGTCAAAGTTGTAGCTCACATTCAATCCAAAGCTTGTACATTCAATGCCTGGCTAACCAAATTTCCATATTTGAAGACCCTCCGCATCATGGCTTATATTCTTAGATTTCTAAACAATTGCAGAAAGCCTCAAAATCAATTGAAAGGTCCGTTGACAGCTAATGAGATTTCTCTTTCCCTCCAACATTGCATCAAGGGTGTCCAGCAGCAAGCCTATTCTGAAGAGTTTCAAATCTTAGCTTCTGGCACTGACATACCAAATTCTAGTAAATTACACAATCTCTGTCCATTCTTAGACTCGGTTGGCATTTTGCGGGTAGGCGGACGCCTTGAACGTTCTGAACTGCCGTTCGATGCCAAACATCAAATCTTGCTACCGTCTAATCATCCCTTCACTAAGCACCTCATTCGCTACACCCATTTTCAATTGTGTCATGCTGGCCCTCAGCTCATTATTGCTCATCTGAGAGAGCGATTCTGGGTGCCTTCTATCAGAAAGATAATACGTTCGGTCTTGAGGCAATGTAACACTTGTTTTCGTTTCAAAGCTCAACCCCTTCAACAGAAAATGGCCGATCTTCCTTCCACAAGAGTCACACCTATTTCCCCTTTCACAAATGTTAGTATTGACTATGCAGGTCCATACTCAATCAAATATGGCGGTCCCCGTTCCAAAATAACCACCAAAGCATACCTTGCCATTTTCGTCTGTATGTCGACTAAGGCAGTGCATCTGGAACTTGTAACTACTCTCACTTCACGTGCTTTCTTAGCCGCCTTCTCTCGTTTCACAAGCCGTCGAGGCATTCCAAGCTCAATCACGTCTGACAACGGTACTAATTTTGTCGGCGCACAAGCTGACTTGCACCATTTGGCCGAACTGCTTTCTTCCGATGCACATCAATCTTTCATACAAGATGCTACTACTCCTTTAAACATTACTTGGTACTTCATGCCACCTCATTCTCCCCACATGGGCGGCCTTCACGAAGCTGCCGTTCGATCCACTAAGTACCACTTGAAGAGAATGTCCACCTCCTTAACACTCACTTATGAAGAAATGTCCACATTGCTAATTCAAATAGAAGCAATTCTAAATTCTCGCCCACTTATTTCCCTTCATGAAGAGGTCGACGACTTTCATTACTTATCCCCAGGGCATTTCCTCATTGGTAAGGCCCTGGTGTCACTACCCCCACCTGATCTAACCGGCGGTTATTCTCTGCGTTCCCGCTGGAATACACTTCATCAGTTCACAGTCAATCTTTGGAGAAAATGGTCAACTGACTACCTTCACACCTTGCAAAAACGTTCTAAGTGGACAAAGGTTTCTTCAAACCTCACAATTGGATCTCCAGTCTTACTAATTGAAGATAACATACCCCCTCTCAAATGGATTCCAGGAGTTATTGATCAGATTCACCCAGGCCCTGACGGTTTGGTGCGAGTCGCAACAGTTCGTACGCCTACTGGTCTGTACAAACGTCCCATTGTCAAGATAGCTCCATTGCCTATAGAAGAGGAATAAATTCACAATTCAAGCTTCGGAATTCTCGTACTCATGTCCAATCTTCAATCACTGCTTTTACATTTCATATACATTCATTTGAGTAACTTTTCGGAGCCTCAGAAATGCACCGCCCGCATTCTCTCGGTGATCATGTGATTAGCGTTCTTTACTGCCCGAGTTTTTCAATACTCCAGCAAAGGAACGTCCAAATTTGCTCTAAATCCTTTCATGGCCAACCTGTCAAAATTGTTACTCAATCATACTGCTGAAAACAATATCGACGATATCTGTCGGGGATCCTTCAGATCAGCTGACAGTCATAACGATGCTATGCATCATTGATATAACGTATCCCCTGAACACAATGTATGTTACCCAATGTATTGTTTGGGAAAACATTACGTGGTGTTTGGGTTTGTGCATTCGTGTCATACAATATGTATGGTCACCTGTGCATATTCACCTGTGTGTACATTATCAAATCAATTTACATGTTTTATTTTGTTTTGTCTATTTCAATGTCTCTCGCTATGTTCTTAGATAAATTAATATTAATTTATCGCGGGCAATATGTTCATTTGCGTATGTAAATTCACATTTAGGTTAGGTAAAGGTTACATTATTTTTACGTACTTAACATTTATTAATATAAAGTGTTTTCTTTCTTTTGTATTCAAAGGGTTTTGCGTATCTTTCTAAATGTATATTTTTTATTTTTTTACCTTGTTTTGCATAATTTGTCATTTTCAATGTGTTTACAAACATTAGCGGCCATGACATTTTGTTTAGTTTCTAATTTGGTCACTAGTGTTTAAAAAAGAGTCATTGTTACCAACATTTCATGCCTTTTTTTATTTTTACTCACAAACTTTCATAGAATCCGCCAAATTTAGTTTATTGCTAATTAATAATAATTCATTTCATGTATTCAAATTCTGAGATTAACTTCAGATTTCATACCTTTGTGATTCTTTCAATACATGGTAGGAAAACTTTTCATTAAGTCAAACGTCTAAAAATGGCAATAGCGTCTTACAAAATTCATAACTTTTACAAGCAAATATATTCTAAAGTTTATAATAAATGTTTATGATTTATATATCATGTATTCACTTGCAATTGGGTCTAAAATATACTCAATTTTCAACTTTACAAAGGCCCTTCTTTTGAAATTGCGTACATACGCTTTCTTCGGCATTCAGCTACTTAATTGTTGCTGAATACCAGGCCTGAATATCACAACATAAGTTTTTATTGGTCAGAACATTTCACAATGAATTCATTAGCCAATGTCTTTTTCTTGACATGGAAAACTTGTAACACGTAGTTCGATTAAATATATACGAATGTTTCGTCTGAGACGCTTTAGAGATGCTTCGGGACCTCAACAAGAAGGATCGCGTTACGTAGTACGGGCTCCGGTTAATCAATTTCTCAATTTCAATCAACTAATTCCTACAATCGCCGGAGACTCGTATTTTACGTTAGTGCGCGCGTCTTTCATTAATCTAATTTGACGTTTGTCAATTCAATCTATCGATCACGAAATAACTCGTGAAAACAATCAACATCAGCATGTTTGCAACATGGCGCAACCATGTCATAGTGTACTAATTCAGACATTCAATTAATTGACATTCTAATCGCAAAACAACGACAACAACTGTACAAAAATCATGAATTTTCATACGTTTAATTGTGACATTTTTCGTATCTCCAACAATAAATGACCAATTATTGTGCAACCAATCTCAACACAAACACGAGTGGTGAACTTCACGCAAGTGCAATCTCATCAAACAAAGTCAAAACATATTGTATTTATAATTATCAAGATTAAGTGAGACAGTGTATCATTTCATCTATTGTAACTTCAAGCTAAAATCAACAACACCGAACCATCTAACTTCAATGTGACGTCAACACTCCAGAAGTTCAGAACAGTGAACAGTGCAAATTTGTAGTGTATTTCAGAACAGTGTAGTGTATTTCAATGTAGTATTAACAGGCTAACGTCAGGATTAATAAATTAAGATTAATTTATTCATTCTTTCATTCCAATTTCGGAAAGGATTGCATCTTTATACAGTCCACTAAGCTTTGTCAAGCAAATATTTTTTGTTTTAATTCTCCTTTATATTTCACATCTTTTCAAACCAGATGCAAACCTTTTCATAATTTCCTACAGAAGAGATCTGAATAATTTTTCTGTAAGAGTACTAGTTCAGGAAATAAATGGGGATGGAAAAGATGAAAATTCTTATTATATTAGTTTGTTGAAATAGGAAAGAGAGTACATAGTAATTAAAAATGGTACAATGCCAAGCAAAACACGTTCTTATAAAAATATAAATACCTTACTAAAGGTGATGTCGATTCTTCTGAAAGAGACATTGGGGGATATTCTAAAAAAGTAGGCATAAAGTATGAGCACTTCTTGGTGAGAAGTGTAGTCACTCACAAGTTGTATTCTAAAAAAACATCGGGACGACAGAAAGTTCTGTCTCACCGGCTATCACTTTATGCTCACCCAACCCACACGAAATATGCACCTGCATAAACAAACTTATGAAAATAAACAAGGGTCTTCTCGCAGTGGGAGATATAAATTGCAGCCAGGTCAGCATTATAAGAGGAAGACAATTAATTCTATCAGGTCTCTCTGAAGTTTAACAAAGGATGGACTTCATGGAATGGTCATTTACATCATCATATCAGATACCGCAATGGAAGAAGAAGGACAGGATCACATAATCCATAATATTTTAGGATTAAATTAGTTTAATGAAAATTCACTATAACATAATTACAACATTTAATATAATTAGTATTTTTAAAATGTTATATAAAACATTCATATAACTCCCTCTACTCTTAATATAGCCTATTCTAGTGTAGAGTACACGGCTGAATTGCAGTAGTGCGCATTCACTTGTATCATCCTCATTTCCAAGTCTCATTATTCGCGAGGCAAGACCAAAAAATCCAAGTCTATATTGTATAAAATAATGGCTTATAACTAGCCTTCAGAGAATTTCTTGGGAGAAGTTTTTCAAATAGTACTTATTATAATATATTATAGTAGGCCTACATAATAAGCCTATAAAATTGTTAAACCTATTTCGAGAAAATTAAGAAAAATTAAATTTTCGTCAAATAAAGTGCTTGTAAAAATGAAAAGAAAGTCGTTGCCGTACCTCGTATCACATCCCTGAAGGATACACAATCCAAATAAAATCTTAATAAATGCACTCGAATACTTTGTGTAACCTAGGCGTGGCAGTACACCTTTCTTCAAATTCTAATATAGAATAAGAGGCCGTGTTGCAGAGAATAGGTATTCAGTTGTACCGTATTAGCCTGATGCAAAGCTTTACCGTTCACCAGACAAGATTGAGTTTCTATGAACGATGCCTGCCTTGTAATTACCCGTCAGAGAATTTTTTTCAAAAAAAATATTTCAAATAAAAGTTTAGCTCTTAGCATAAGCACCTTAATTACAAAATTTAAACAAAATCGTTAGACCCCCTAGTACCTAGTACTGACAGATGGAATAAAACTAAAAATTTGTAGTTTTCATTCTTTCTGGAATGTCCATATATTCCGCGCGAATCACCCTAGTAGCATGCTCTGAGTGAAGTGAGTGTGCCGTTTTGGTAGCTCACAAATCTCCTACTTAATACTCCCGCCGCTCGGTCTTACTGCATGCGGAATTGAAGGTGGCACTAAGCGACAGAGTACATAGAGCGTCATGTCACGTGGGCGCAGTGGGTGGGGGAGTCCCCAGGCTTTTTATGCATACGACTGCAAGTGCAAACTTGAAATCTGCCAGTAAGAACTTCATACTCTTTTTTTAGAATATCCCCCATTGTCTGGAACTCCTTGAACCTTTTCTGCCGCTCGATGATTCTTTCACAGAGCAGTTAAAATTGTTGATCTGGCGACTGTTCAACACTTCACTGTATGGACTTGCACTCAAGATGTGTGCAAGAGTTTCTTTCTCACTGCCACAATAATGGCAATGGTGACCAATTTGGGACCTGCCTGCTGGTACGAGAACAGGACGAACATAAGCTGTCATTGCATCTTCAGATCTAATAAGCCATTTAATACCCAGTATGCATTCCTTAAAGAGGATAGATGACTCCCTTTCTTTCTGGGGTTCCACCTTGCCTTTTTCTGCTAGAGAAGAAAGATTTCCAAGTTGTGATTACTAATAGATCAATATCCTCCCCAACAATAACTTTAGAATTAGGATTAATATATGAAGTGATGAGCGCTGTTTGAACAAGAAGGATGTCAGCATCACTTGGCTTCAAAAGTGTATTGAAGATATTTAATTTTTCTTACTTTTGTTGTTTGCATTATTGGGGAATTTGTCTTGGTTTAAAGTTGCAGGCATGATTTCATCAAAACGAATACCTGTTGAAGCTACTTTGGATATTGTTGAAGTTGCTTCATGCATTTACACTCTTCTGAAAATTAGTATAATCATCCAATACAATGACAATGCTTTGACCATAGGTTTTAGCTGTTGAAGCTGCTTTGGAGTGTTGTTGAAGTGTCTTCATGGCATTACAGTTTCTGAAAATTAGTATAAACATCCGATACAGTGCCAGAGTTTTGACCACACATTTTAAGATCTAGTTTACATACTTGTCAAAAATCATTTTGAAAGAATTGTTACGAAGCTGCACCAGTGATGAAAAAGAAGCCCTCCATCAACAATGCATGTGCGCTTCCAAAGTCAGGATGGACGTCTATGGTTTTGAAGCTGTTGAACAAGGATGACTTCATTGTTTTCCTCTTCCCGATAAGAGCCATGGGGTAAGGTGCCTGGGAAATCGTCATTAGATAAGATTAGATACGTTTATTGAGTCAATAGGCTCCGTGGAGTTTCTGACATTGTCAGTTTACCTTTTAGTAACAATTTCTAAAACCTACAAAGGTAAGATGAGATTACATTCATATAATATACGAGGGCGAATAAAAAAAGTAAGTTACACTTCCAAGTGTACACATAGGCAACACGGCTATGACAACATACAATGTACGTTCACTTTTCCACATAGTCCCCAAGAGACTGGTCACGGCCCGCCAAACGTCCAAACTGCTGAAAATAGTATATGGCACAGATGTTAAAAGTTATTTTATTTTGCTCATACGACTCGTACTCAAAAAATAAATATAAATTCCCAGTAAATTAACGTCTTCTTCTTCTTCTTCTTCTTCTTCTTCAGTTCTACAGCCGTATGTGGGCTTTGGCTTCCCTCACAACTCTCATCTATCCTTCTCTATTCAGCATCTTTTCCCCACCATCTTCCAACCCACATAATCCTTCTCCAGCTCTTGTATCCATCACTTCCTTGGTCTTCCACATCTCCTCCTTGCCTCCATAATTCCATGCAGCAGCTTCTTTGATATCCTTTCACCATCTGTCTGTTCCACATGTTTAGCCCAAGCCAAACAATGGGACTTTACAAATCTCACTATGTCTTCACTGTTAGGAATTCTTTCTATTTCTGTATTTGTTCTTATTCTCCATCCTTCATCCTCTCTCACAGGACCATAAATTCTTCTTAAGTCTTTCTACTCAAAAAAATGTAAAGCATTCTCATTTGCTAGTGATGTCTACATCTCTCATCCATAAGTCACAACTGGTCAAATAATAATAAAGAGAGAAATGCGCACAAGTTGTGCATAAAGAGTTTGTGGGTGTTCCATTTTTTTTTCCCCCTCCGTCGTTCACTTTGTACAGAACTCTATTATTGGCTCTCCACGTCTTTCACAGTAAAGTACATGGTAACGGTCACAGTTCTGATCGCATCTCTCGCACACGCAGTTGGCGTCCGGTTCATGGTAGTGTTTTGTTTTACACACTTTATGATGATATCCGTGCACTGCCAGTGAGTTGACAAAGTGCCGGAGGTCTTGATTTGTTTCTGTCCAGGATCTGCTTATCATAGCCTCGGTGACGTAGAACTCTATCGGGATCTCTCATCTCTTATTTTCCCTTTCTTGTAGGCACCTTTTCCAGCTCTCTGTAGAAGGTAGTTGGAACTTAATCCTCAGGTCTTCCATTAGGAATGTTTCCTTGGCGAGCTCATACACTAAGCGGGACAACTGGTCAAATGAGAGTCTTATATAGATTAACTTTCAAATGTCTGGATAGGAGGGCCCAGTAAATTAACACTTAAACCATAAATAGCTATCTTGTGAGGGTTTTAGTTCTTAGGATGCTAGTAATTTTGGTTAGAAAAAAAAAAATCTTCCACATTGCTTCAGTTTTAAATTGGATATGTAAATTTTTAACTTAAAAATAATAAAAACAAACCAGATATTACTAAAAGAGTATATTAATTTACGCCAATAAATATTTACAATTATAATTTTTTTGTGCTAGGATGAACTGAGAGATCTGGTGAAAAAGGAACATGCTCGCATTGACAAGGAACAGAAGAAGGAAGCAGCACCTGAAGCTGGAACAAAACCACCCACAGAGAGAAAGGAAGCAAAATAAATTTACAAATATGCCAAATTTAATATATGCACTACAGCAATGCTTTAATTGTCTCTTATTTGTATGTACAGTTTGTTTTCGTAAATAGTAGTCCTGTCTTCCATGTTTCTAAATGACTCTCGTGGTACTCGTCCACAATGCAACTTAAGTGATACAAGAAAAGTTGACTTTCTCAATGTAAACAGTCATGAGAGTTGGAAAATTGCACACGCAACTTGAATCTAGCGCAGGTTGCATGCTATTTCATAAGTAGCATTGTGTGAACATCTAAAGCAAGGGTGCGCAACTGGTGCACATCGTGTCACTGTACGGTAGGGGAATTTCTCCCACTAAACTAAAACTAAACTCCGTGGCGCTACATCCCTGGAGGGACTTGGCCTACCACCCGACCGCTGCGTCATCTCCCGTAGGCAGATGGCAGGATTGGGGGGCATGTGGTCAGCATGCCGACACCCACGGCCGTTAATGGTGGTTTTCTTGACCGGAGCCACTACTTCTCTATCAAGTAGCTCCTCAATTTTGAATCACGAGGCTGAGTGCACCCCTATCAGACCTTCCTACCTCAGAAAAATCCGAGGAGGTACCGGGAATCGAACCCGGGCCGACGGATCTGTAGTCAGCGATGCTAACCACAAGACCACGCCGGCGGACATTTCTTCCACTACAGCCGCCCTTGACGTCAGCATACAGCAGTTTCGACGTGACACTGAACATGAAGAACAGGTTTCTTACGTCACAGCAAGGGATGGGGACTAAAACGTTTCCCCTCAGTTGCTCACCTATGATCTAAAGAGATGATGAGAGATTGTTGCACAAGTGGTGTGAACAAATTAGATCATCTTTTCTGCCCAACTTATAGCAATAGCAATTCTGAAATATTATACTATATCTACAAAACAGTACAGAATCATTAAAGGAATGAACATTTCTATTTATTAGGAACAAAATAAAACATGAATCCAACAGGTTTTCAAGCTCATGCCATTTATTGAAAAATGTATGCTGATATTTAAAATTTATCAAATTAACATTATCTAGATTTATGATCTTAACATTCGTGAGCTGCTGGATTAAATATGTGAGTGGACCTCATCTGAGGATGCAAGCTAGATGCTTGTGAAACGCGTAATGTGTAAGTACACTTAAAATAGTGAAGTTGAGCGCATCAGTTTAGTTTATTGTATTATGTGAATTTCATTTATATTTACAAAATAGATTTTTCATCCCTGAAACTTAACTAATAATAATAACATGCATTATTAAATTTGTAAGATAATAGAAGTAACATACAGTGCACCAAGGAACTTTCTCTGCAGCTGCTACATGCTAGAGAGGGCGCTAACAACAGCAGTTATGTTGGCAGGAGAATGCAGGCAGGCACACAGAGGTCATTGACTCTTTTGGGATGCTTTGTCTTGTACCCATCAGTACATATTGCAGTGTGCAAGCATTTAGACCGAATAATGTGTACACAATTGATGGTTTGTTTTCATAAAAGCTCATGCTGCCAACATAACTGCTGTTGCTAGCACCCTCTCCAGCATGTAGCTGCTGTGGAGAAAGTTCCCTGGCCCACTGCAGATTACAGCTCATAACATGAAATGGACAAGTGATGTGATGAGGCTATTGATTGAATTAACTGCCATCAAAATAATTTGTGGAAGGTTGAATTGGAAGGCGACAGAATTATTTGAATGAAATTGGCACTGAGCTTGATATGTACTGGATGAAATTTAAAAACAAAGATCCATAGCTTAAGATCTCAGTTATCAAAGTGGGAATTCTATGATGCCCTGCAGTTCATGTTTTGCCAACCCGAAACAGTGGATAAAGTTGCACATGTGTACAGTTATGCTAGATAAGTAGCATAATGTAAACACTTATTGCATTAAAATAAATAAAAACAAAGTAGTATAAACAGTGGAACATACTAAATTATTAAAATGAATAAAATATTGCATACACTGATGCTCCACTAAGTCACAGTTCTTAAAACGCAGGACTAGTTTCAGGAGTTTTCTCCCATCCTCGGCTGCTGGTCAACTGGTGTACGGAACCCATGGTTGGTGGTATTTATAGTCGGCCCCATGCTGCTCTCTACCTTCCGGCTGGTGAGTTTGATGACGTCACTCACTGATGGTATATCAAAGTTCATAACATTCTTGCTGTTTTTGATAATAAAGATTCTTTCCCAGGTTTTTATTATAAAAAACAGCAAGAATGTTATGAACTTCGATATACCATCAGTGAGTGACGTCATCAAACTCACCAGCTGGAAGGTAGAGAGCAGCACGGGGCCGACTATAAATACCACCAACCATGAGTTCCATACACCAGTTGACCAGCAGCCGAGGATGGGAGAAAACTCCCGAAACTAGTCCTGTGTTTTAAGAACTGTGACTTACTGGAGCATCAGTGTATGCAATGTTTTTTTCATTTTATTGATTATTGACTTATTGCATTATTTCTTCTGGTGAGTCATTGTAGATTTACAGGCATGTTAAAGAACTTCTACAGGGCAAAATTTTGACAGCAGTCAGAGGCCTAAATTGCTATAAACATTCATTTCTAAATAAATATGAAATTAGCCAATCCCTTCTGGCAAGTCAGATGCACACTGTGTGTAAACAATGGTGGCCATTTTTGTTGTACAAGAATATATTTGCATGACATTTAAGTTGCATCATGGATTAGTACCTTTAATCTTTTCTTACTTCAATCTGCTTTGATTGTCTTTGAAGTAAAAACTCGCCATATCTCTCTTATGAAGTGACCTTAAAAATATTGCATATTCTTGAGGGACAATCAAATTAGTCAGATCATTACGGATTACAAATCCCTTGTCAGAAGTATATTTGAAATTTTTTTTTCAGTTTCACAATGTTGTATTTCTGCAACTAATTCTAGTATAGGCATGTAGGCCTGCTATGGTCCATAGAATGTTCCATTTCAAGTCAAGTACTCTCCACATGAATACCTTTCGACATATGGCACACATCCATGTGATATTCAAGTTCTGCCATAGGCAAGATGTATCATACCACCTTGGTAATTAAGAGTCATTATTCAGTATGTCATAATGGGGAACAATAAATTCTCATGATATGTTAATTATTTCTAAGTTTGCAAATAGTCGTGATTTTACACAGTTTTTTTTTTTTTCAAAGAAAGGTTTTTTATTTTAACTTTTTCAACAGAAATTTCTGTAATAGTTTAGACCTATTGTAATTTATTAAACTAAACCTTACAGTTACCCACTGCTGGCTCTAGGTATTTCGGCGCCCTAGGCGAGAAATAATTTCAGTGCCCCTCTAAATCGCCACCTCAATCATTCTATTTTTTACCATTTGATTACACTTGGAATTTTACATTGTCTAGCCTGGTAATGTAAGTGATTAAATAAAATTTATTTGAATTGGCCTAATTTGAGAAGGACTTGTATTCATGAAGACATAATAACATAAAGTCACATTGAAAATTTCAGGTTTTTTAGAATGTTTTTAAAAATATTTTTTTAGTCATAATGTTGCCACCCCTAAATGTTTCTAAAAATTTCCCATCCTAGGCAGCTGCCTAGTTCACCTTATGGACAATCCGGTCCAGCATTTACTATTCTTAAATTTCATCAGATTGATTGCAGAGCCTACCATTCCCTTGAAGAGGAAGCAAGTTTGAACTGCTAATGATGGTTTCACGGGCTATAAGCCGAATATATGCAATATATCATCCAAGCATGTGAAGAATGTGATTAACACATTGAATGTAATATACGTTGTGGAGGACAGATATCAATCATTAATCATTTACAGTCATAGTTGCTGCTTTATATAAAAATGATAAAATATGCAAGTTTGAAAGTTTTATTTATTTATTTGTTTAATTTATAAATGCATGTAAGTACAGTATAATTTATCGAACTCCAGAGACAATTACTGTATTGAAATCATAAGCATTATCATCACCATCTGAAGACTGCAGAGACTGGTCAAGTTTGGCAGACTTTTCTATGGGAAAAAAAGAGAAGCATATTTTAATGCTACCAACAAATGGCATGTGGGTCATTCCATATTAAATCAACAAATGGGCGTTGCCGCACCATTTTTTATTTTGATGAAATTTGGTAGGTGATGTGTACCAGTCTTCTGAACCCCAAAACAAATCTTGTTATACCTCAAAAAAAATTTACTCCTGAGATATAGGCAATTGTTTGGGACACGAACAAGCAAAAAATGTAATTTCAGACCCATTTTCTGAAAGCCGTAGAATTTCTATTTGAATCAGTAGGATGATCAAATAGGGCTCATTGGAAAGCTTAAAGAATGGACTTTCATTTGTGCATACTAAATTAGATTTAAGTTAAGTCTAAACACACGTTTCTAGGGCTCTAATCTTCGTTCGTGAACTGTCGTTTTGCGTAACTTTAGACATTAAAAAAACAATGATGGACTTGGAGTAACAGGCCAATTTTTTTTCCTGTTACACTTATGTATGAGGAGTATGTGTAGGAAAAAAACTGAGCTGTTACTGGTGGTCCTTCACCCTGAAAAATTTGCTTAAACTTCGAACAAAATGTAAATCGGGCTTTTTCTCGGTCCCAAAACGTAATGTGGGACAGGTGATAAAAATCTGAAAATGCCAAGATGAGAAGCCCTTATAGTGTACTTTAAAATAAAAACAAAATCATTTTGTGACCCGAAGGGATAGAGGAGCTACAAGCCTTTGAAATATCAAGAAAACAACACTTGACCGCTACTGAAAATAGGCTAAGCAGATAGGATAATTACCACAAAATTTAATTTAAATTTACATAAAATATAAAACATTTATTTACAAATGAGAATTTTCCTCAGTCATACAAATTTCTGATTTTTTGTAATTTTTCTAACAATTTTTCACATTTGACTTCTTTTTAAGCTACATTGATGGCAATTTCAAGTACTGTATTTAGAAACCATTCTTATCCTGGTTTATTAGGTGTAGGTACTGCATTAAACTCTACTCTTCTATACAGTATATTGAATTATATGTTAACTGTTATAAGTTCTGGACACGCACTGTTCATTGGAGTCTGGTTGCTGACCAAGTCATGTTTGAATATGCATAGCTTCATATGATCCAGCCCCTCTGTTCAATGCTGTCCACTATCCACTTACTGAGCTGACTCACAGCAAGTAGGTTGTGTTTGTGCTTCATTATCTTTTGATTAGTTTATTTATTTTTTTAAATTATTACTATTGTTATTTTGTGCTGAATACATGCTATTGAAATTGTTACCAGTATATTACTATGATTGAGTGTTCTTGTACTGTTGGCATCTTCAAAGGAGAGGTATCTCATTAATTATCTTACTCTAGGTCTTCAGTACTCAATACTATTTCCGAGTTCACTGAAGAACAAAAAAAACATTATTTTCAATTAGAACTGGTTGCGATGATATAAAATGTTTCACAAGGCTGAATTTTTGGACAGATACTTCCAAATCTTGTGTATGGTCTTGCTCTGACCCCTACAGTGTTCACTCAAAACCTATTAAAAATATCTCTCAGATAAATATCAATGACACTTTCCATGTGCAGTCCTGAGCTGAAATTAATCACAGGGAAGGTATTGTGCACAAAATGTTAAAAAAATTAAAAATCCAAAACAAAGCACAGAGACCGGTACTGACAGTGAAGATGAATGCCCAGACATTTATGAACCTGAAGCCATTCTTGTTGAAACAGTTAATGATGCTTGTTCAGTCCTTGGTATTTCTCCTGTTAAGGTGCAGAAGCATTCAGTTGAAGCTAGACCCTCAGTGTTAATAAATAAAGTTAGTAAGATAGTCAAATCTATAACAGGAAAGTTAAGCAACTGATAATGAGGAATTTTCAATGAACATGCAGCCTGCCAGTTTAGCGAATGAGTACAAGCAACTAATTCACAAGCTTAAAGAAAAAAATGAAAGTTGCATCAACTACTAAAGAACATTGTAAGTTTAGCTCCTGGAGTAGTTGGAGTATTAGTATAGTTCAGAGTGAGTTTAATGTCAGCCAATACTTAGCCCGCCAGTCAAGAAATTTAGTGAAAAAGAACGGGATTTTGCCACAGAATAGGGAGAACAGGACTAGGAATAAACTTGATGAAGTTTCAGTCAAAACTGTACAAGACTTCTACGAAAATGATGAGCAAGCAAAATGATGCCAAGGAAAAGGTACTGTGTATCTGTTAGAGGACCTAATGGAGAAAAAGGTTAACATACAGAAAAGGTTAATTTGATGTAACCTTAAAGAGCTTTATGCAGCTTTTAGTGTTTAATGCATTACCTACATCCAAAAAACCAGGATAAGAATGGTTTCTAAATACAATAGTTGAAAATACAGTACTTGAAATTGCCATCAATGTAACTTAAAAAGAAGTCAAATGTGAAAAATTGTTAGAAAAATTACAAAAAATCAGAAATTTGTATGACTGAGGAAAATTCTCATTTGTAAATAAATGTTTTATATTTTATGTAAATTTAAATTAAATTTTGTGGTAATTATCCTATCTGCTTAGCCTATTTTCAGTAGCGGTCAAGTGTTGTTTTCTTGATATTTCAAAGGCTTGTAGCTCCTCTATCCCTTCGGGTCACAAAATGATTTTGTTTTTATTTTAAAGTACACTATAAGGGCTTCTCATCTTGGCATTTTCAGATTTTTATCACCTGTCCCACATTACGTTTTGGGACCGAGAAAAAGCCCGATTTACATTTTGTTCGAAGTTTAAGCAAATTTTTCAGGGTGAAGGACCACCAGTAACAGCTCAGTTTTTTTCCTACACATACTCCTCATACATAAGTGTAACAGGAAAAAAAATTGGCCTGTTACTCCAAGTCCATCATTGTTTTTTTAATGTCTAAAGTTACGCAAAACGACAGTTCACGAACGAAGATTAGAGCCCTAGAAACGTGTGTTTAGACTTAACTTAAATCTAATTTAGTATGCACAAATGAAAGTCCATTCTTTAAGCTTTCCAATGAGCCCTATTTGATCATCCTACTGATTCAAATAGAAATTCTACGGCTTTCAGAAAATGGGTCTGAAATTACATTTTTTGCTTGTTCGTGTCCCAAACAAATGCCTATATCTCAGGAGTAAAATTTTTTTGAGGTATAACATGATTTGTTTTGGGGTTCAGAAGACTGGTACACATCACCTACCAAATTTCAACAAAATCAAAAATGGTGCGGCAAAAAATTTTCTTAAAATTTGTTGATTTAATATGGAATGACCCATGTATTGTTTGTATAGCAAGTCGTTTTATAACTTTTTTTTCACCTCTCCTAAAAAGTTGTACTTAGTTTTACTTAGACCCTTCATTACACTCTTCACTCGATATTGGTCTTTTCCGTATTATCTGATGTGCCATAATTTTCTAACCGAAATTGATCTTGGAGACTGCAACTCATTTTATATGCTTTTTTTCCCCTCTCGTAAAAAATTTTACTTTTGTTACTTAGATCCCTTGACAATTACACTCTTCATGCGATATTAGTCTCTTCATTATTTTATGTGCCATAATTTTCTCATTAAAATTTATTTCATAGATGTGGCATCTATATTCAATGGAATTACTAGAATAAAATTATACTACAAGTACTGTGTTTTACGGACCATAAGACACACTTTTTTACCTTGAAAACAGAACCTTGAAAGTTGGGTGCATCTAATGGTCCGAAGTACACTAAAAAAATTAAAATCATGGTAAATATTGCCAGTTATACCATAATCATAAAGAAGGTGTGGTAAGGGTAGGTTAGTTGCAAATTTTGGCACAGTCGGTCAAATAAAAAACGTCGGGACTCATATGCAGTTAAAATTAAAGTTTTAATGCATTAGTTCACAAGTTTCCTATAAAAAACATAAAATACAGGTCATTTTCGGAACTTATGAGGCCATGCGACAGGAGGGAAAAAATTAACAACGAGGGAAAAATGAACAACGCGGAAAGCGCAACACATGATATTCAACTTAATGTATTGTCATAATTCATTTTGCTTTGTGTCATCGCCACATACAAATGCTAAAGTGAGAGAAAGTGTAGTTAGGGCTGTAATTCACCTGCATTTTTCGGCCTCTGAAGCAGCGAGAAGGTTCCATATTTATGAAAGAGCAGCTCAGAAGTAGGAACGTCACTAAAATGCGACTGGAAGTTTTCATAGGAAACGTGGATCTGCAGAAGGCCGCGTATTTCGATGCTAGATTGGTTGCAGAAGTTGAGCGTAAGTTATTGATTTTGCACTACAAGTACCGGTATTATAAAATAAAATCTTTAAAAAATGCTTCTTGAATAAACATATTCCTCGCAAATCTATTAATTATTAATATTATAAAAATTTGCAACCAAGAATATGGCAGATTTGAGGCATATAGCCACAGCCTTCTATACATGTTTGTTTTGGAACAAAACTGACTAAATAACACTGGTCAACAAAATTTGAACTTTTTTATGTTATAAGAGAAACAATGGGTGTGTCTGACTTACTTTTTTGTGCTGATTTCAAATCTTTTTACAGAACTTTTCCATCACCCAGGGTTTTTGAGTAATCTCATGGAAAACATTTTTCGTGTCTATACACTATAGTATTATGATATCTTAACTGAAATTACATTTACTACCTAAAATGTATGTGAATTGGATTTTCGGCTGTACTTCGCTTGAGGAACATCTCTCTTCAGTGTCCAACAGTAGTCTGCCAACATATTTGGACACCATTTACCCTGGTAGTGCCTTTCCATTTCCGCGATGTCCTGGTGGAAACGCTCCCCATGTTCGTCGCTCACAGCCCCTAGGTTTTCAGGGAAGAAATCAAGATGGGAGTGTAGAAAGTGTATTTTTAAAGACATTTTACATCCCATTATCTTGTAGTTTTCAATCATCTCACTGATAAGTTCTCTGTAGTTATCAGACCTGAAGTGAGTAATTCTGCCTTGTTTTTACTTAAACCAAGATCCCGAACCAAATCATTTAAATCATCCTGCGTTAGAAAGTGAGGTTCATTTGTAGCATCTTCTTCCACAAAATCTGAATCATTCTGTAATTCATCCTGAATATCAGGAAATTCTTCAGTCATTGTTATGTCATCTAGTGAAGATGGTATGGGAAGTCCTGGCCCATGAAGCACCGGTCGAATTGCTGAATCTAAAGATGGATATTTAACAGTGTGTCTGGACTTCGAACTTATTCTAGATATATTTGTCAAGCAGAAGTAGCAGTCTGTCAAATGGTCCTTAGGTTCGCGCCATATCATGGGGACTGCAAAAGGCATATGACAGGATCCTTTCAACCAGCCAGGTAATAGTGTTACACATTTGGTACAACATATTTCTGGGGCCCATGTCTTGTTCTGGTCTATTTTGTTGTTAAAATAATAGTGATAAGCTCTTCTTATTAGAGGAGTAAAGTTCCCGTTTTGTCTCTGCGCTTTGAAAGTCAGCTCACCACACACAAAACAGAAGTTGTTTCTATCATTAACACACTTTCGAGACATGTTTCTTATCACTAGACACTTTTACACTACTCCTTATAATGCACTACTAAGGATGGTAATATACACTTCTATCACAATTCAATTGACAACGGAAGAGAGTACAGAATTAGCTTTTATTCTTTTAAGAAAGCTTCTATTCATCTGCAAACTTTACCTTACAATCGCAGTTTTGCATATAAACAGGATTTTTTAAAAAATGGTGGGTGATGGAAAATTACTGACTTCATTTCTGGAATCAGCAGATGAAAATACATAAGAAACACCAAAAATTGTTTATGTAACAAAATCATTGTTGACCAGTGTAATCAAGAAAATACATGGATAGACAAGAGGCATGTGTGAACCTAATCTTAAGTCTTCCTGTACATGCGCATATGCTCGTTCATGATACTTTATAAAATAACGCCCGACGTTTTTTATTTGACCAACTGTACATCAATGCACTTGTCCCAATCTTAAAATGAAGGTAGTTGTAAGCCAGGTGTACAATGCGAAAATAAAGGAATGTTGAGCTTTTTTAATACGAAAAGAGTTGTCTCCTCATTGTCCTGTCACACTTACCTTATGCTGAATTGAGGGTTTGAGGATGTAAAGTGTTTTCAGTCTTTATGAGAAATCAGTTCAGTTCTTAAAATTTACGCGATGCCACCTGTACAGGAGAGATTTTTGTACGTGGCAGGATTTAAGTTAGAAGTGATTTATAACGATTCCATTGTACAAGGTTATAATTTTTTTATGCAATGAAGTATATTATTCTCTTAAAATTTTTCGTAGAACCACATTAAATTTCTTTTCCTTTAAATTTCCATCCTAAAATCAAGGTACGTCTTATGGTTCGGAGCGTCTTACAGTCCGTAAAATACGGTACCTATTATTTGAGATAGAGCTACATCTATCTCAAGTACTTGTAAAATTTCCATTCATTGACAGATTTCTCTTCTTACACAGTAAGAAGTATTTGTTTCTGAGATCCATTTCAATGAAAAAATTATGAAGTACATCAGATAGGTGGTGAAATTAATCACTGCAGCCTATATCACAGTTACCGTGTTAAGAAATTTTATGTTATTCTTTCCAGTAGAATGTGTTACAGAAATATAACATTTTGAAAGTTTGGTCTTGATCTATGTCTAATAATTCCCAGTTAATGTTTAGAGCTCTGAGGACGTGTTCCAAGATATGAACTCTAACAAACTAAACTATGAATTCTGCTCAATAAGCCATGAATAATTATGGCAGTTTTTTTTTTGGGGGGGGGGGGGTTCTGTCATACTGACATGTTTAGTCGTTCACATTATTGACATTACTAACTGTCAATTGTCCCTACTCTATCTGATTTTTGTTCAATAGTTGTAAAAAATTATCTTAATTGCATCTTCTGTCTTTGTGCAGTGTTTAAGATTTAGAGTGTATGTGTATGGACTTCTTTCATTAAAATAGATATGAAGTTTCCATTTTTAGCTGTAGTCTGTGTCAACTTCAGAGAAGCATGCAACTGACTGTCTTCACTGCCATAGGATCTGTGAAAGTTATACTGAGGGACAGAGTAATTTCATGTGATAAATGGAACACACTTGTGGAACAGTAATATTCATGGTATGATTAAGGGGGCTTGGAATCGGCTGTATTTACAAAGTTTACCCTTTTCTCCAGAACTGTTTACTCTATTAGCATGAACCAGTAAACCCATGTCAAATTCAACCTTTCCTCGCCCCAAACAAAAATGTAGAATTTTTGAAGTAAATAAGTGTTTTTTATTACATTAATTACTTTTTACACAACCATTTTCAAACACAAGAAAACAAAAGCGAAAAATAAATAAAATCTATTAATTAATCTATATTAAACACCCTCACCCTCTACCCCTGCTACCAATTTGCCGCTTTCTTGAATCTGAGCTGACTCAGCTTTGTTAAAAATGTCTCAATTCTTTCCTTGATCTCTTTGTCAGCCAGTAGCACCACACATGTATGTTGCTCCTTATTCAATGCTATAAAAGATATAGATAGATTTTTTTCCCTCCATTTTCCCAAACCCTTGTATGAGAAAATATTTCTTAGGAACTTACACAATAAGTAACACACAGATTTTTTTTTTTTTTTTTTTTTTTGCCATGTCTCTCGGAGATAAAGGCAATATTTTTTGGATAAAGTCTGTTCACAGGTTTTTGGCAGTGATTGTCTTTTACCTTGTATGTCTTTTACCTTGAAAAATCTAAAATCTTGCTAATTACAGCATCCTCTATTGTTGCCTTCTGAGAGTTCTTCACACTCGTCTCCTGATCTGCTTTAAACTTTAAAGTGCTAATCTTTTGAAACAAGTGTGTCCATATAATGTGATTCAAAGGAAAAGTAGGTTGTAGAAGATAAAAGTGTTAGTAGTTTTGAAAGATATGGGGATTGTGTATTTTATGTTACACAAGAAACCTATATCCTCATATCATTGAGAGGTCTAGTTCCGTGACCTTTTGAAATAGGGAAAAGAATAAATGAAAAGAGAGCACTGATGTTATGTTCTCCAGTTATCCCGGTCCAAGTCCAGGTTGATGGCATTTATGTATAAATACAACAGTCCCATGTCTGTAGATTTACAGACATATAAACGAACACCTACAGGATCAAATTCTGGCACGCTGGTGACAGTTACAGGCCTAAGTAGTAATACGTAAGTGTAGATTCAAACATAAGAGAAAAAGTAAACCAAACTTCTTGAGAAAAGAGTTCTTGTGTATATGATGTTTTTATCAACATCTTTTAGTAGAAATTGATAGAATTAATATCTCATGTGACTCAAATACCCATAAAGAAAAAAGTAATATAAAACCATTTAGCATTTCTGCTACTTCTTGCCAGTATACTATTATCTGTGAACATATATTTGGAGATGTATTTCAGTGTTTTGCTGAAAAAGTATTATTGCATGTGATAAAGTTTTCAAAGTAGACTGTGAATTCTTTCTTTCAAGTTTAAGTGTTATAAGTCCCTCTTACCTTGATTTATACTGTATAGCAGTTATCAAGTGCTGAGCAGTCTGATTTGGAGCTTGCCTGCCCAATACCCTAAACATGATGGGAGCAATGGAAAGAGGAGCAAAGAGGAAAATGTTGACATCATTCATACTTTCCCTCAGCGCAGCAGCAAGTCAGGTTCAGTCCTGTTGAATAGTGATTAGGACACTTCAAATCAATTTGTACTGCAAAATTACTCCTGTGCAGTTAAAAGAACCACTAGTGAGTTTACCGACCAGCCTGCTGCTCAGCTTTCCTTGTGGTAGATGCTAACAGGAGTGGAGCAGGTAAATCCAGCTCCCTCGAGTTGTGTACTGATGATTGTAGTCAAAATTAAAGTAAAAATTGCCTACGGTGGATCACGTGTTTCCTTCCTTCTTGAATCTTCATGACATTTCGGTCCTATTCTTCGGGCCTTCCTCAGGTGTCTGTTGAAACCTTTTACTTTAATTTTGACCACTAATACATTAAACAGTGGAAACAGGACCAAACATGACAGGTTTATTAAGTACTGATGATTGCTGCTGTATAATATAACTCTTCTGATTTTGATGATAAACTAACATAATGTAACATTCTTCTTACATTAAAAATGTAACTACAGTAAAACCTCCTTTTCACACTTTTCAAGGGACTGATGCAAAAAAGTGTAAATGGCAGGGAAGTGTAAAAGCTGTAATACTATATATTGTAAATTTAATACATAAAAATAAATATAGATACTTATGTAAACTTACATTATCTATTTAAAATATGTTGCACAAACTCGTACCATTCAAAAATTAATGTGCAACACAAAAACACCAGTGTTACTACAAATCACGACAATGAATTATGCTATATACAATAAAACACAATAAACTGCACCAGCACAAAAAAACCAACTTCACTTGGACTAACGCAAATAGCAACTGATTCCACGTCTAAGATAGTTGGCAACATAGCAGAAAATTTATTTAAGTGATAGTAGTTCTTCATCGAAAATCAATGCTGCCAAACGAGAAAATATGAAAATGGCAGGAAATACAACTGTTATAAAAGATGTTAATGGCAGGAACACTATGTATTGTTGGTATAGGGTAAAAGGCGGGATCAGCGGAAAATGATGTAAATAACAGAAACGTAAAAAGAGGTTTCACTGTATTCTTTTTCGACAAAACTATATAAAATAGTTGAATTCGCTTGAGTATGTACATAAATAGCATTAATCATTTTCTTGGATAAAATTAAAATTTATGAACAAACATTTGGCAGTAATGGTTGATGAATGTTGCCATACAAGAAACTAAGATGGTTTCTGTCTTTCTGACTGGTTGATGGTAGGTATGTTTTAGTAGTAGTTGTTAAAATAGATGCTGTTATACAGGGTGATTTCAGAAATGTTAACACATGTATTTTAAAATATTGGATGACCTGAAAATGGTGAAGCTAAAATGTCACAATTAAATCAAATATGTTACAGCAATGATTAAACGTACTATGTATACATCTGAATGAATTTATTTGTAAGGTTCACTGAGATATGCTTTCTCAAATTATATAAATGTGAATAAGGGCATGAATAAGGCCTTGAATGAACAGCTTAGTGTTGTGTATACACTGTGTATAAAATCTCCACTTCTTTTATATCATAATTCTGGTACTTCATTGTGTAAACTTCTATATTAGGTATTGATATTGTTTGATTTGACAAGACTGTAGTATATTTAAATTGTAAAAATTCAATATTCAACAAATGAGCTGGAACAGAGAGATTGAAATTGTGTAAAATTCTATACTTTATCATTAGCGGTACTTCCTGTTTTATTGTCTTGTTTTCAAGAAAGCCAAAAGCTTTTCACTTTAAGATCAAAAGCCAGCCGCAACGCTATAACCTGCAAGGTCAGTCGACAGTCGGAGCATTTGTTTTCTGTTTCAAAGTTCGGAGTTTTAGTTCCAGCCTAGTTCTTTAAATGTGACAGCCCCACATCTATAGATTTACATGTCATAAGACAAAATTCCGGCACAATTTGTTAGTACTAAAGACGTAATTCAATAAATTATTTTAAAAACTCCTAATATCTTACGGCCTTACTAAGAAAACTTGCTTATACAAGTGATGAACGGTTGTTTGATTGATCACACAGGTTCAACATAAGCCATACCCAAATTCTTCACTAAAGATCTCTGTGTAGCTGGTAAAACATATAAGAACTTTCCATGTGATATGTCATCAAAACGTCATACTAAGAATAGTCTGCAGCATTATTGGAAGATGTGTGACTGCACTCCACCAGTACCTCCTATTGAAGCTATGAACAATCAACAGTAAATAGTCCCTCAAGAAAAAATCTAGTTTCAATATTTACTTATGTTGATTTCAAAAAACTGCAATCACGGGTAAAATTATGAAAATACTTGTAATAAAAATAACAGTGATGTTAACGATACCATAAAATTAACTAACAATGTTCCTTACAAATTGCCTCAAATTGGGTGCGTGATCTCAAAATTCAATCATAAACACCTGCCAAATGTTTTGAGATATTGTTGGTTGTCTTTAATTTATTTAATTAGAGTAAAATGTTTGCAAACTGCCAATATTGAGTTGCACACATTCAGTTTACACAGGTTATTACGTATTTACTTACCATGCTCCATTGTTGATCTTCCTCAAAACTATAATCTTGTTTTTTAATTTGAAACTTGCAGTATGACTTATTTTTTGGACATTACGGTAACTTGACTGCAAATTATATCATTGAAACTGGACCTCTTAATCTCAGTGATTGCACATGAACTTCAGCGATGTTTACTGTATGCAGTACAATAGCAAAATAAGCCTGGGTCTAGGGTGGCACACTCAGTTTTATAACATAAAAAATTTATTTTCACAATATCAGTTAGATTCTCCATTCACAAGCAAAAATATTTTTATTTCTTCTTGTAAGTTCAATCCGTATAAATACTGGCATATGGCATGTCATCTGATTCTTCTCTAGTCCCAATAACAACACATGAACAAACCATCATGTTGGTAACTTCATACACAGTAAACATCACGGCTAGGAGTTAATAATAATAATAATAATAATAATAATAATAATAATAATTAGCTGTCAGCATCCCTTCTTATAAAAGTGATAGCTGACAATAATGAAACAGGTGCGTAAAGAATCGTATTTCATGCTTTCATACTATTCATAACTTTCCATTTCATATTTTCATTGGGATTGCTGATTTGTGAATTTCTTCATCACTATCAGTAATATTATAATTGTAGTTGGGTTCAATTCTTCTGAATATAATTGTGATTGTTAAGTTGTGCTAAATTGGATGTAATTTTTAGCATCATTAGTGCTCAATTGGCATAGGGTCATTGCAAAGTAATGTAATAAAAATGTGATAACTGATAAGTACCTTTGCCGAGTGAGGAGCAAGGCATAGAACATTCTAGGATATATTGGTTGAGTCATAAAGCAAATATTACCGATTTATATTTATAGTCAACAGTTATAAATCATAAGCATGTTCTTTATTATGAAGGGTGGCATTTACTGTCGACCTGGGGCGGGAAATGTCTAAATACGCCACTGGTTATCCCACTCCCAGCAGTTAAAAGGGCTTAGAAATCTACTTCTATACACTAGCTGTGGTATTGTCACAGTTCACAATGAAGGCAAGGCTTTTGACAAGTCTGTGGATGATGCTTCACAAAATTGTAAATGCGTGAAATATTCCAGAGTATATAGATAAAAACTTGACATTATAATTTCCGGTGCATGAATTACACTGATAAATACAGTATTATTCTGGTATAAATGCTACATTTGGGTTAGTAAGACTTAAAATTTACGGTCGGCCCTGAGTATGTCTAAAAAATATTCTGGCCTATGACTAAAGAAAAAATGTCTTAGGTAAAAAAACTGTACTGCTATTATTCCAGTTGCACTTGACTGGTAAACTTCCAAAATATTTTCATTATCATTTACATGCGTTAATATTTTGTTATTATCCTGTAATAACAACCTGTGAAAATGTATATTATTGTGTTAAATGGATGACAAATATTAAGTACCAGTCTGGTTTTACTGGTGTATTACTTGTTGATTCAATATTGTTAAAGTTGTTTTAAACATACTGATCTGCGATCTAGTCTGGTAAAATTAGCAACATACTTTTTCAGGGTATGTACTAAATAAAAGAGCAACGGTGTTCTAAAATCATTTTGATGGTGTTTATTAAATTGTTGATTACATTTTGTGTAACACAATTTGTCACTGTTTTTAAATGTGTAAATTCCTTTGTTCACAAATAATTTTGGGAGAACCGAATAACTACACAAATTATCCCAAATGTTGTATGTATTTTGTGATTTTAAAATTATTTAATTTCATTCTTTACTATAATTCAGTAGAGAATTAACTAAAAGTGGTTTATGTTTTTAGTTTTAAACTGCAGTAATAAGTTGTATTGTGGTAATTTTTGTACAAATGGTAGGTATACTGTGAAAATAAAAATAGTAAGGATATACTATAATCTGATTTTCCTGTCCATTCTTCCACCTTCACTTACTCGTTTCATATGGATTTATATTAAATAATGTCAAAGATTAAAAATGGAGAACTCTTATCTGACAATTATTGTATGGAAAATGTTTTAACACAAACTACATTTGAAAATCCTTGCAAATCTTTCTGCAGACCTGGTATCTCAAAACCAACCACAAACTGCAAGCTAGAATAATGCCACCTCGATCTGCAAAAGGAACTACTTCCATGCGGACACCACTTACTTAAAGCCTATGTCCAATTTGTATTTTGTCAAGTACATGGTCTCCATTCTTAATCCTTGATATTTGGGGTGGAAAATCATTATGTTAGATAATGCAATGGGTCCCAAGGAGGGTTCAAATTTATGGGGGGGAGGGAGGATTTCCCCCTCTCATCAAAAATTTCCCTGGCTCATGAAATGAAAATTCCTTCCATGCCAGGTATATATTTTTCTACATTAGGTAAACTCCAGTTCAAAATTGCATGTAATTACTGGAAACATGCACTTATGTTTCTTAATAATGCCATTTTTTAATGTAACGGTTTCACCAGCACAATGCGTAGCAACAAAATTTATCTGACAAGCATTTGACTTTCACAGAATCACGACAATGGACATAAGATTTATATAACTGCTTTGTGTTAGTGTCTTTTTACAGCAATACAGTTAAAGAATGTTTACCATAACAATGAGTGCAGTAGTGATTGGTATTCCATGGTAGTCTGTCATGTATGTCCTTTATAGAGAGGTTAATAACAATTAATAATAAATTTTGTTTATAAAAAAGTGTAAAGTAACACAGTCCGAAACACCATGTAATAGGGCTGTATCTTCTACTGAACAGGTAATTGTTGCAATATAGCAGTGAAATACAGTCAACCTCGATATAATGCCACCATCCGTTCTCTAACATTTAGTGGCACAAAGCGAGGGTGGCACTAAAAATATAATTTTTAAACAAAAATGGTATAAATTTACTGTACTGTATTATGAAAGAAAAATTAAATAAAATGAAAATAGAGGACTTTAGAACAAAATAAAATAATGTACAGTAAATCAATTTATTACAGTATATGTACTCAAAGGGGTTGAAAATCATGAGGGTCCATGTGAGTCATGAACTGTAACTGATCCACTGTAGTGTAGTTTTTAACTTAATGATCACTGGAGTAAAAGAAGTGAAAGTCTGGAATGTCTCATTGTATGAAGGGCTCTTTCTACCTGCTCCACCCTCCCTCAGGCTGCCTGTCCGACATCTTAACATAGCTTCCTCATTCCACCGCACTACATTTACAATTAGTGGCAGGGGAACACTCACTTCTTCGAAATACAGTACAGTATGTTTCTTAAATAATCTTCCTAACATCACGCCAGTTTTGAAAGAATTCTGCAACTTAAAAAAACACTGCAAGCTATATTTTGTAAAAATCTTGTCTTATATTCACTGGCACTAAATGAATTGGCACAGTAACGAGGTTTCTTATGTATTTAATATGGGAGAAGATCCGTTCACTTGTATTTATTGGCGCAGTGCAAGGGTGGCACTGTAAAGAGGGGCATTATATTGAGGGTTGGCTGTATATACAGATAATGGGAATTGTGATATTTAAGTGTGGTAGCCTAACTTGAGAATGTATAGAAGTGAGATTCGAGAAATGAAAAGGAAAAAAAAAAGTCAGGATCCCACCTAGGGAGTACAAGACCTTGTAGTTGGTGGTGGGACTTGAGTATCCCTATGACCCTAAGAGCTATGCCGGCGGTAGCGTAGCTACTGGTAGGGTCACCCTTGCCGGACAGGTCAAAGGGTAGGGATCAGACAAAGAAGTACTCCAGAAGAGGACCTCAACAGTGGATACAGCGGAGGAGGTGTCCTTCGGAACGACGTATTTGGCAGAAGAGGAACTCTTAAGGGTAGACCACACTCTTAGCTGTGGTGAAAGCAACTGTCTAGGGGATGAAAACCCCAAAATGAATTGACTTGGTCCTCCAATTTGGGGGTTGATCACAGGGCCGACAACCCTGCACTGTAAAATTTAAAAATTGCTAATGCCTCAACAAGAAATGCTGGATTGCCCTCAAGGAAACGACTAAGGTTTATGAATATGGTATTACGGTTTGGAACCTGGAATGTAAGAACACTATTACAAGCTGGAACAATGATTAGTTTAGCAGAAGAAATTGACAGGTATAAAATGAATATAGTAGCGCTACAAGAAATAAGATGGAAAGGGAACAGACCATCAGAAAACCCAAATTTGCAATGTAATTTTCTGGGAATGAAGAAAGACAAGGTAATCAAGGCTTAGGATTAATGGTTTTTAAAGACACAAATAAGTCTATATTAGGCTTTCACCCTGTCAGAAAGAATCTGTAGGCTACCTTAAAGAGTGAAAGGGAAATTCTATAATACCACATTAAATCAATGTATAGACTATGCACCCACAGAAGAAACTAAAGATGAAATTATAAATGAATTCTATTATCAACTTCAAAATGTAAGCGATAAAATTCCCAAACATGATGTTGTAATGCTAGGTGATTTCAATGCTAAATTGGGTAAGGAAGAAGCATTTTGGAAGAATAGTCTGCGTAATGAAACTAATAATAATGGGTTGCCCAGTATGCAACAGAAAATTATCTTGAAGTAGTAACCAATTGGTTCCTGTGAAAAGACATACATAATGGAACATTCCAGGAAATAATCAAACTGACTATATTCTAATCTTCAAAAGGTGGGCTACTGTAGCCATGGAGCCAGTTCTGATTCTGATATCATTACTTGGTCGGAGCAAAAATAAGCAGATCATGTTGTTGCCAAAAAATAAAGAGAGTTCATATAAAAGGTGGTGTTTAGAGAAACTGGAAGAAAGTAATACAAAAAAAAGCAATATCAAGAGGAGCTGAATCGAAAATTTAATGGAAAACATAGTCTAGAAGAATGGTCTTATACCAGAAAACTATTATTGAAACAGGAGAAGTTATAGGATAATATATATAAATTTACTTTTATTTTCACCATATTATTTACAATTTGACTAACTTTTATATCACAAAAATGTATGCCTACCAATGAACCCCTGGACATAATATTGGCCCTCTGACCTCGTGAGTTTGGAAACCCTTGTTTTAGACTATACGAGGGAGAATAAAATGAAAACCACAATTAATTTTTTCCACTATTTTACTGCAGGAAGAATGCTTGTACATTATTTTTCTACATAGTCCCCTCCCAGTTCAATGGACTGGCACCATTGGATAGGAAGTGCTTTGATACCACGTGAGAAAACTTCTTTTGGTTGACGCTGTAGCCACTCGTGCACCGCCTATTGGACGTCTTCATCAGACTTGAACTTCTGCCCTCCAAAGTGCTCCTTTAACAGACCAAAGATGTGGAAATCTGATGGTGACAAATCTGGCGAGTAGGGCGGATGTGGGAGGCACTTGAAGCAAATGTCATCGATGATTTTCATGGTTGCACGAGCAGAGTGAGGACAGGCATTATCATGTAGAAGTAAAACACCTGGACTCAGCAATCCCCTTCGCTTTGGCACCATCAGACTTCCACATCTTTGGTCCATTAAAGGAGCACCTTGGAGAGCATAAGCTCAAGTCTGATGAAGACTGTTCAATCAGGAGTGCACGAGTGGCTACAGCGTCAATCAAAATAATTTTTCTCGCATGGTATCAAAGCACTTTCTATCAGATGAAGTGCATTGAACAGGTAGGGGACTACGTGAAAAAATAATGTACAAACAAGCATTCTTCCTGCAGAAAAATAGTGGAAAAAAAAATTAATTGCGGTTTTCATTCGATTTGACCGCCGGCGTAGTCTTGTGGTTAGCGTCGCTGACTACAGATCTGTCGGCCCGGGTTCGATCCCCGGTACCTCCTCGGATTTTTCTGAGGTAGGGAGGTCTGGTAGGGGTTTACTCAGCCTCGTGATTCAAATTGAGGAGTTACATCCAAGACTGATTACTCAGTGCCAAATCTTTTAAATGTAGTGACTATTAAATATGCACCTTCGAAAGGAAGAAACCAAATGGATCAAAATCATGTGGACCAGCTCACCACATGAGGACAATGAACGAGCTTTCCCTTAGATAGGAGGCCATTGCCCTTCATGGGATCTTATCGGCTAAATTCATGTATTATTTACTGTAGAGCATATTAAAATAATATTTAATATGTTAAAAGAAAACTAATGCAGGGTTTATAAAAACCTAAAAATCCGGACCCTAGTAATAATTCATGCTTTGTGAATTTTTCTAGAATACATTTCTTATTATTACAAATATATCAATTTTATATTAAAATATTCAATTGAATAGGCAGGGCATAGTGAAATAGTAAGTTTGTTTGTTTATTTATTGATGGTATGTTTAATTGATTTTCTACAAACTAATTTTTGAAATACAAAACCAACAGTGGTTTTCACATTGTTGTTCAATAGCTCGCTATTATTAATAATTAGGGATTGTTTGAGTGGTGATGCTACCTACAGTAAAATTGTAGAACTACTTAGAGAAAGTAACATCCATTGATTGGTCTGTGCTGTAGTCTGCTGGCTACTCCTGTAAGTAGAAAGTTAATGATAGCTAGGAGGGGGGATTTCGAACAAAGTTATGGCGGACAGTTGAACGAATTGCAATGTGTTATGGTGTTTTGCGTATATTGCGATATAGTGATAGTGTTGAGACTGAAGGGCGCCATCGTGCTAGCATTAAGACCTCAAGGAAAGGACCAAAGGTGAGCGATTACATTTTTTATTGCTTTAATTATCCATTTTTTCAATGTGAACATTATGGTATCGGCACCACTCTTCTGTAGGCTATTCACAGTTTTAAAAATATAATATGCCGATATAATATCATCTATAAAATGGATATTACTGATTTGAATATGCTATAATCGTTTTGACCTTAGAAATTAAGAACATAAAATAACATCTTGCTTCATGTATTTTCGGCTGACAATATTCCTGTTGTACCCCAGCTGATAAATTGTGCTTTAGCAAATTCTATGCTCTTGTGGATGATTCACCGGTCCTTTTTACCGCGAATTACTAGAACTAATTTCCCGGAACATGTACATGTGATAAGTTGAAGAAAATATCAGGTGTACGCCGGCAGTCATGATGATTTATCTAAGAGTTCTTGCAATTATGTGATACTGAAATTTGCGCGAAACCTTTCTCTCTTATTCCAATGAGACTTCAAAATTTCCTCACGTAGTAGATTTTTTATTTCAGAAATAAGAGCCACTGTGAATTTTATAAGATTTTTTTTTATAAATACTGGATACTTCAATTATAAATAGAGGCCTATTCAATGGAAAAGGCAGAATAAGAACTATTGCATGAGCAATGATAACATTGGTCCGTAGACCATTGCCTTAACGTGGGCCATAACATTGTTCATTTTATGGTTGATATATTTAATTGAGCTATTTCCAAAACTATTTTTGAAGCCTACAGTGGATTGCTTTTTCATAGCTTATTGGCAATCCCTTTTTGTACCGGTACATTTATTTATTTATTGTGGTAAGGTTGGCTTTTCGGTCGCTGCAGCGATGGTGCAGGCAGACTCAGATCCAGAGGATCCAGATCACGGCGTTTGCTGCATAAACTGTATTTATGTCATGGTCCTTTTTTCAACTCTAAATTGCTGCAGCAAAACTAAAGCCCTTTTGCACGATATATGTACGCTAACGCTTAAAAAACGCAAGGCTGGTCTATGCTGTCATCTGCTGGCTACTTGTGACACTAGAAGTTGCTTGTAATGGCGGGTGGGAGGAGTCTTCAAACTTAGTTATGGCGGAAATTTGAAAGAGTTACTGTGCCTTTATGGTGTTTTATGTGTATTGTAATAATAGTGTTGTGTAGTGGCGATGGGAATCCTTTGCACTAGGACTAGGACTTCATGGCAAATGGTGAGCAGATATAATTTGTAATATCTTTAATTTTCCATTTCTTCAACATAAAATTATTGTACCTTTACTGCTGTTATAATCAATGTTAGAGGAAAAGAACGTAATCTAGTGAAATTATTACTCATATGAGGCCAGAATTGAATGTACTAATGATTTTGAATGTAAAACTAAAATACAGCAAATCATTTGCTCTCCAAGGTTCTTCAGATGACAATCATGGCTTCAAATAAGCCTATTGCATCAGTATGCTGATAAACTTATACTTAGCAAATTGTACGCTCAGTGGATGATTCACCCATGTCTTTTGTACAGCAAAATACTCAACTAATCCTCAGAACTTGCTTGTGTGTTGTGATGAAGAAAATATCAAATGGACACTGATAGTTAATATAGGCTATTTAGTGTTCCTGCAATTTTATAGCATTGAAATTTGCCGAAACCTTTTTCTTTTACTCCATTGAAATTTAAAAGCATCCCCACAAGAAGTTGTTTTCATCTGCACAACCAGAACAACTTCACACTCATCTTGGTTGGAAATTCATACAATTAAATCTCACTGCCTCCCCTTAATATTAGGCCTGCTGGTGTTTCTTGCAATGATAAATGCCTAAATAATTTTGCCCTTATTTTCAAATCAACTTGCAGAAATAATAGTGTACTCAAGTCATCTCAAATATATAATAAATTTTGAAAGGAACATAAGAATACTTAACATTTAGATTTCAGTAAACCAAAATAATCTTTGCAAAAGACATCCTTCTTTAATCAGTCAAACACAATATCTGTACAGTCCTTGTACGAGTTTGTCGAATTTGTAAAATAAATATTGGGGTGTAATAACTTACAGTGCTGTACTGGTAGTTTGACACACCTTGCTAAATCACACTCATCTTATTTGTAAATGATGAAGAATGTAGAAGAAAAGATACAAGCAAGATTTGAAATGTTTGCAATGATATACAAGAGCGAATAATGAATACAAGGAAAAGAGAACAGAAGTCTATAGAAACTATGTAGAAAAAAGAAAGGAAAAGCTAAGAATAAGAAATTGGATAAAATTGCTCAACACTATATTAAGAGTTAAAGTAGGAAATTTTATAAAAGGCTTAGTGAAAAAACTCAACAATTCAATCCCAAGATTATTGCTTGCAAAGATAGCAAAGGAAAGGTTATAGTTGTGGATTTCAAACAAGCAATGTTTAATGACCTAAAGCTATTAGGTATACCAACAAAACTGATAATGCTTATAAAGGCAACATTGGCTGGTTCCAAAGCTGTGGTAAGAGTGGACAATGAATTCACATCCCCCTTCCAAATTAATTGTGAAGTAAGGCAAAACTGATGCGCTTTCTCCTGTATTGTTTGATCTGGTCTTAGAAGCAGCTCTTAGGAAAATAAATATATCTGGTCACATGGGTATAAAATCATCTCAAGTGTGTGCTTATGCAGATGATGTTGCTATTATTAGAAGAGTAACAACAGTAAAGGAAATACACTGAATAATGACATACAATTCAGAGAAATGGAAATTAGTGATAAGAAGACGAAATATATGGAAGTGAGAAGAAAATCAAATAATAGTAACATGAGGTCTGAACACTGAACATTTTAAGTTCGAAGGGGTGAATGAATTTTGCTATTTAGGATCACAAGTAAATTGAATAAATTAAAATCAGAATACTTAATGGAAATTGTTGTTACTATACGTGTCCCTGCATAATGAGATCTAAAACTTTAAGAAGGGCCATGAAAATGAAAATATATAAAACGATCATAAGACCTGTTGTTACATACGGAAGTGAAACATTGCCCATAACAGCTAAAGATGAATAAATACTTAGAATATTTGAACATAAGATTAAAAGGAAAATTGGATATTTCAAAAATGCTGATGGAACCTGGAGGAACCTAACGAATATGGAAATTGACAAAATTATTAAAGGAGTTGATATTGTAAGATTTATGAAGAGTAGGAAAATTGCATATTTGGGAAAAATATTAAAAATGGAGGATAACAGAACACTTAAGAGAATAATGAATCGAAAGCCAAAAGGGAAAAGGTTAAGAGGTAGGCCACGGGTTCAATGGATGGATGCAGTAGAGTGATTTGAGATTAATTGGAATAAGAGGATGGAGATGACTAGCAGGGGACAGGATTGAATGGAGCAAAATTGTTGAGAAGGCCAAAACTCAATGCCAGAGAAAGAAGACAAGCTGCCAGGTATTACTACATTTATTTTTATGTGAGGATAAATGTAATTATCCAAGTACGTTGGTGATTGGACCCACATAATTTCCCCCCTCGTCAAAATGTTCGATTCGAACCCTGGTCTCAAGTCATGAGAAAGCTGACCACCTGGCAAAGATGCAACAGTTGCTCTCCCAGGCCTCTTTTAAGAACACAGTAAATCTTTCTGTAATGAAGATAACACAGACTGCCAGGGTCGGAGTGACCCTTTAGGAGTACTGGGAATTTTGCTGGTGGGTTGGTGCTTTATGGGGTTGATTTTTTACATTATCTTCTGTACTCAAGTGACCATACTTTATCCACCAGGTATATTATTGGCAAAAGTGTGCTCTGGTGTCTTTTAATGTACAGCTGATTTCCTTTTTTTGATAGGTTTCATCCAGCGCATTTGTTACAATACCAGTAATGTACCCTACCGCTGTGGTATGCAAAACATACAACAGGTTTACATACAAAGAAGATTTTCAAATGATAGTGACTATTTGTAGAATACATGAGATTCATCCAAAAAGCATCAATCATTAAGAAATATTTATTGCAATATTTATAGAGATTCACTGGCTACTTCTCAACATAGTCACCACTGTTACTGAAGCATTTATCACACCGGTGCACCAACAATTGTCATAGGATTCTGCTGTCAGTGGCGGCTATTCAGGGGAAGTAGGTGAAGTAGCACTTCACCAGTATTTTTCCTTTACAATACGTATTTTTAAAGTTTATTTTCCATATCACGAATGTTTGTTTTTACTATAATGTATTTCTACAATTTTGAATTTCCCTCCACTACTGGTGTCAACGCTAGGAGGCAGTGAGCTCCTAAGTCCTCCTAGCATTGAAGCTGAATATTCCCAGACGCTTGGGTAGTCTGTTCCACTAAAATTAGCTAAGGATCCACTAAGGATGGCAAGCACACGGAGGAGTGCAAGCAGCAGTTTTCTCGCTTATCTCACGTCCGCTAGGTGACGAGAACAGACTACCCACGAAGCCGTCCCGACAGCAGCTCACACTGTCAGCTCGGAGAAAGAGGTGGGCACGTTAGATCTTCCACCGTCTGATGTGGTCTGATGGTCTGACGCCGCCAAATTCGAATGTGTTAAATTCAGAAAAACACGGATTCCACAACCCCGATTAAGTATTCTGTCGCACTGGGAACACTAAGCGACTTCCTCTACCTCGATCATTAAAAATACTATTTCCTCGTCTCTTATTCCATTTCCGGGGAACTCTCACGCGGTTTTCCCTGCCCTAATTATTATTATTATTATTATTATTATTATTATTACTACTATTACTATTATTATTATCATTATTATTGTTATTATTATTATTTTTACTTCCTCTGCCCGTACCATAGAGGAAGTATTGTTTTCGACCCCCAAATTCGAAGTTGAGTTTTTGATATAAATGCACGTTTTGAGGCCCCCTGAATCCAAAAATGCTATTTTTGGAAACATGTCTGTGTGTCAGTGTGTCTGTCTGTGTGAAAAGTCTGTGAACAAGCTAGCTCCAAAACGGAAAATCGTATGAAATCAAAATTTCGTATTTGGGTAAGGTACCTTCTGAAGATGTGAGCCGAAGATTGGCGATAAGTTTCCCTTATTTTTAAGGGGACTTTACATGAAGAAATTTTCGTTTTTTGCGATTTTCTCAAAAACGGCTCTAACGATTTTCTTTAAAATTTGCACATGTGTTCCTTTTACTGAGAGCTAAAACTTATATTTGAAACTTTTTTTCGAAAAAAATTCTCTGAAGGGTAGTTACAAGCCACCCACTGTTCACCCACTATTTGTAGAAAGTTTGTCTTGCGTAATGAACAACTGAATATGCGCTCTTTCATGGCCTCTTATTCTATAAGAATGTGAAGTGATAAGAATGTATTGTTGGCCATGCATAGAGTAAAGAAGTATCTGAAGGAAATATTCGACAAATTTCGGAAATTATTCTTTACGGCGGAAAGTTCAATAAACGTCTGCAGTCACTTGTTCTTTTTTTAAGTTTGTTATATAGCCTGTGCTTTTAGTCGCATCGTTGAAAGAAGAGGTATTTATAGGATAATTAGCGTAAAATTGTGTCTTGCGATTCTGTACAAGGATATGTGAATTATTTGGGCAGAGGAAGTTATGTGACTTTCACATCAGATTTTTTTGTGCTATTTTCTCTCGTCACACAACTCACACAACGTTCGACGAGACGAGAGAAATTAGCAAAAAAATAATTAGGGTAGAGAAAATCGCGTGAGAGTTCCCAGAGATGGATTAGGAGACGAGCAGTTTAGATAGGCCTACTAATAATTTTTAAAAATATTTTAAGTTTGCTGTATGAAATGGTATTTGCAGCACACCCTCGTTTTGAGCCACGAGCCGCTATTGGGTGAATTCCATTATTAACATAAGCATGTGGCATTTTTTTTCTCTTCACCTAATTTTCCGGCCACGAGACGCCACTGTCTGCTGCCAATGTCTAGAGCCATGAAGTCACTGCTGTGTGTACCTTAGCATCATTGTGGAAATATTTTCCTGCCAGAAAGCGCTTCATGAGATGGAAAAGGTGAAAGTTGCTTGGTGCAAGATGGGACTGTAGGGTGGATGGTCGAAGATCTTCCATCCAAACGGAAGCAACCGATTCCATTTGGCATGGGCTGCATAGGAGTAGTAAAGTGTGCTTAGGTCAAACCCCCATACATTAGAAGAACTTAAAGACAATATTAGAAGAGAAATTAACTCACCTCAGAAGCTGAACTTATGCGCATGAAAGAAAATTTCATAAAAAGGTGCCAGTGTTGTGTGGATGCAAGAGGAGGATGTTTCCGACATCTGTGATGAGGTACGTAGTTATTTTCATTGTAAATTTAATTGTAATTGTGAGAACCTGAATCATTAAACTGTTAGCGGCTTTATTTGCATATATATCTCACGCAATCACTCGGGACTTAGAGCTGTGGCTGCCACAATGCAGAAACCTGCATGATTGGCCAACTCGTACATGAAATACACTATATTTTAAAATGCTGATGAATAAAGGTTGGTGTAATAATTTAATATGATACGGGAAGGGGTGTGAAACAATGGATACTTCCGCATTAAACACGCTTTGTGTAAAATATGGCATTGCTGACACAGAGACCATTTAACTCTGTGAACAAATTTCTAACAGCTGACTTTGTTTTATATTAATTGCATAATGGGAGTGTTGACAATGTCTTACCCATATGAATAAATGATTTAAATTTGAGAAATGTCCAGGTTTCTCAGTAGCAAAAATGTGGCAACTTTAGCCTGAATCTACAAAAATGATAGAATCAATAGGCAACCTGGAAATGACTGAAAGGCTACACTGGAGGGGGGGGGGGGGGTGAATAATTAATATTATGCTCAATTCTACATCTTTGATTGAAGTAGTTGAATTGGGCAACTTCATATTGGCATTTTTTCCTCCCAAAAAATTAATTATTATTATTATGAGTTATGGTACCGGTAAATCGTTTTTCAAATATTAATTTATATAGGAAGTTGATGAAAGTGAATTTATTATTCATAATATGATGTCGGGATTTGTAACACTTCACTTAAAATTGTTTTGTGGGATTAGTTCGGGAAAAAATGTTTTCCCAAAACTAGCCTAAAAAACAATTTTAAGTGAAGTGTTTCAAATTTTGACTCATATTATTGATTACTAATTTAATATCTGGGATTCTTTTGAAAATTTTACTGCCACTGACAAAACAAGACAGCTTGCATCTGAAATTCTCCTCTGATGATGATATTAGGGCACCATTCAATTCCTCTCCCGTGTCAAATATGGGTACTTAAAAACTAATCATATCGTTTAATAGAAAAATACTACCTAACCTCTCCAAACATAAGCACAATATGATCAATGTAATGTTTCACAATATAATTTATGAAGATTGCCTGTTATATGATCAATGTAATGTTTCACAATATAATTTATGAAAATTGCCTGTTATAGATAATCAATCTAATAAGAGCACTAAGTTCCAAGAAACGAACATCAACACAGTCCCTTGCATGAAATTTCAGCACGGAACTAGATATTCAATCAACATGCCAGATAGCAGATGGTGTCTTCCTTGTTCATATTAAATACTGTATTTACCAGCATAATAGACATACTTCTTTCAGATTATATAAAAAAGTAAGGTGCATTGCTTATGCGAGAGAGAAAAAAAATTAGTGGAAAAAAAACCACACACTCTCATATTAAAAAATGCACCAGTGTAAGTATCGATATAGTGGGCATGACTAATTTACATATTGATTGTGCTGCACATATGACATGAGAATTGATAGTCAGCAGTTGCACAGAAACAGATAACAGAAGGGAATACATCAATCTTTTTTGATTTGCCGACCAACACAGCAATCTCTAAGAAGGGAGATAGTAGTGTACTGATGCACACAACTGGTTTCGAGAAAATGTGTTGCACAGTGATATAGTTGTTTCAGAAACTCAGTATTTCCAAGCAAAAGTTTTTCAATACAACTATTGACTGCAGATTTCATAAGAATACTGTGTTATTAATCAACAGTTATTTATTTTTATTTATTTAGGCTATTTATTTCTTAAAGGTCCCAATGAGCACATATGGCTCGCATAAAGGGACAGTCAAAAGTACATCATAGGCAGACTTTACAAAGTAATAGAATAGAGACTGCACAGATTATAAGAAAAATATACATATACAAAACAAACAAAATATCTGTCAAAAATACATAGAAAGACAAAGGAGAGTAGTAATTTATAGAATAGAACCATAGTTCAGTACTTATTAATATACAAAAATTAAAACAGTTGAGTATATTTTATGGGTTAATAACTGATCATGATTCTGTTTCCATGCATTGTTGTTTAAAAACTTGAATCTAAAGGTAAGCAGGCCATCCGATCTTACAAGTTCAGATAATATTAAAACAATTCTTTGTTAAAAATGAAATGCGACTATTACACTGGGAAATTTTGTTTTCTAATGTGAAAAATTGGGGCGTGTCCATTATGTGGGGCTTTCATTATGCAAGGAAATACGTTTTTTTCTGCTTTTGGAAAAGAATTTCATTTTTGAAAATCCAGATTGTTATCTGTTCTAATAGAACAAAATCTGGCTAAGCATAAAATTAAAAAAATAATAAAGGAAATGCGCACAAATGTATATGTTTAACTGAGTGCAGAATTAATTGTTTTTACTATTATGCTGTAATAGATGTAGTTCTTTGTCTACGCTCTTCAATATGATACTTTCCACACCAGCTTCCACAAAGTTCACATATACAATGTTTGTGTGGGTCATGAAATGTCTTCCGTGCACATACCTTATGGTGGAAACCATGAGCTGCAAGCCTGGTTGTGACATGTCTGAGCGTGAAGTTTGTCTTCATCCAGTCCATATACACCATGGCGTCTATAGCATAGAACTCTTCTGGAATAGTAGCTGCCTTCTCCTTTTGTACATCACGGTTTCCCATGCCTTTGTTGTCTGTAGTTGGAGGTTTAATCTGAGATCTTCTAGGTAAAATGTTTCTTTTGCCATGGCGTACACAAGTCTTGATCTCGTTCTTGATAAACAGAGTGCCTTCTTTAGGTACATAGCCTTCACTTTTTCAATATCAGCCATGTTCTTTTCTGACAGGAATGTCCATATCATCTCGAGCCCGTACATCACAATTGGTGTTATTTTCAAGTTAAATAGCTTCATGGCTGTGGCAAGGGAGAGACGTGGGATATCTCTGATATTGTTCATTGCAATGATTGCCTGCGCATGTACAATCATGCACTAAATGAGGTGCCCGTTGTTTGTAGAGTCATCCCCAGGTACTTGAAGGAGTTCTTCACTTCAGTTATTTGTCCGTTGTAGTAAAGTTCTTTGTCTGTGTCCCATAGCCTTCCACCATTTCTGAATATCATTGCAACTGTCTTAACCTTGTTTATTTGTAGCCCTTTTCTTGATGCCCATTCAGTTAGTCTGTCTAGAGCTTCTTTTTGCTGCCAGCACCATGTCGTCAGCATACAGATAAACTTTGACGTCAGCATTCTGTTTCACAGCATTTACAACATCATGCGCAGCTATATTAAAAAGCAGAGCTCGTGGTCCTTTCTGATGAGATTCTCCAACATCCACCCATGTGTCCATTTGTATTGTATGTGGGCATATTGGCTTCCTCTATTATATTTGCTGCCTGTGTTTCCATATAGTCTTCCTTTTTATTCATCAGGAGGGCTTTGTATTCTCTTCTTCATTGACTGTATAGCGACAGATCCTCTTCCCTTCTGGAGACACGTGCTTTATGTAAGCTGTTTATTACTGCTTTTCTCTTATTATAGCAAGCTGAGTCAAACCATGGTTTTGCTCTTCGGGACCCTAGTATTTTTATTACTGTCGCTTTCCTTATCAGGTATTCTATGGATCTCACTGCATTATTCAGATCGTTTTTTCTATCTCTTCTTCACAGGCCGTTATTTCTTGCGTGTGCATGTGTTCTTCTATGAGAAGGCTGTCTATCTTCCTAGAAATGTTTACTTTCTCTTCCGGGATGTCCTCATTTGTGTTTCCCAGTAGCGTCATTGTTGCTTCCTTATTGGTGAGGATGTGTTCACTGTTTGTTGTGTGGTCTTGATTTTGCTATTTGTGAATATAGGATCTATTGTAGGCATGCCATTGTGGCTTAAGTACATTGGTTCTCTGGGATCGCTGATTAGTCTGAGGCCTTCTCTGTCAAAATAGTTCAGCATCCAATTCAAAAGCAATAAGGTTAATAAGACGATAGTTTAAATATGTGTATTTATTTACAAATGAAACACACTGATATTACATTGTGATGTTTATTTAAAACAATTCAGAACAGATTAATTCTTAAATACTAGCTTATATTAAAAATATTAAGAAATTCACTTGTAAGTTATTTAGCAACAGCTTGATATAAAAAAATAGAAAAGATTAATTTCAATATACTGCAATAGTCGGAATGTTAAAAAAAAGCAGTCAGAAAATACACAAGTTCTCTATGACATGAAAGTAAGTTCAGTTCAGTGACTTGTAGAATTCTCCCATGCAGAGGTCACTTTTAAGTCTTATATATGAAATATGAGTGTAATAAACCCAGTACTAAATATTATTGCAAAGCTCAGACATACATTAAGCAAAGTAAAAAAAAAAAGATGGAATCAGAAAGTATTCCCTTAATATTATAATCTGTGTTCTTTTCCAACACAACTCCTTGAAAACTAATGACTCTACACTTTTGTGATATGCTTTTATATAATTAAGCTGGAATACTAGGAGAAGTGAATGCTTTTAAATGTCTTCCGACCTATAAACTTAATTGTATTTCAAAAATAATTTCATCAAAACTACATTTTTATAGTAATAAATCTTGAGTCATAAGTATTTTTTTATTTAATTAACGTGACTAAATTGCATTAGTGATAGAATTGACTTTTAAAACCATTTAGGTTTTTATGTTGAAGTATAGTATAAACACTATAGAGCTGAATTATTCTGATGCTTCCAAAGTACAGTAAATGCCTGCATGGTAGGAGAAAGAAAAGAAGTTTCGTGTTACTAGTAACGAGCTCTCTTGTGTCCTTCCAAAGATACAGCACATGCAGCTTCCACATCTTTCACATCACCGGATATCCTCTTTCTTGGTGGGGAAGAAGTTGGTGAATGTTGCTTAAGGGTTTCTACATCATTGAAGATAACCTGAGCACCACCTCCCGTAGTTGGAACTACATCAGCCTTGAACAAGAACAATAGTCATTAGAAGGTTATAAATAAATAAAATTTCTATAGTGATTTAAAACTTAGAGGAATTTTTTTTTTAAGTCTTGGGGGGAAAAGGAAGCTATTAAGGTGCAGAAAAGTTAGCCATCCGTAGGTATTAACATATTCAATTGGAAAACAGGTGACAAACTACACCAAAAAATTTTATGAAAATGTTTGTGATGTCATCTGGTTTTAAATAGAAAAGTTCACGAGTCTTCAAGGGGTTAAAGAAATTATGTAACAAATATGTTGCAATGAAAACAATTTGAGTAATCTTGTCTAGTTATTTCATGGATACTTATTAACAATCATTTTAAGTTTTACTGTTTCTGGCATTATTTATGAAGGAAAAATAAGACAAACAAGCAAATCATAAAATTCTTTCATTCCATTTTTCACACCAATTTAAAAAGCTGTACAAATTTTACAGTACAGGTGTTTTACAAGTAGAAACTTTGTTTAAAAATGTGCATAGTCACCTTATAGAGACGTGTTTCTATTTCTCCAGCAGAATCATGTTCTTGTGTCATAAGACAGTACTTTGACGTTTTTGGGTCAGTAACATCTTTTGCATCTGTCAGCTTTGTGACAGACTTCCTCTTTTTCATGCTTGGCTGCATCACTGTACCAAGGTCTACAGGAATTCCTGATCGATGATCTAACCATAATTCCTCTCCTGCAGAACGTGATCGTCTGTGTCGAGGATTGCTTATTGCTGGGCCCTTTTTGAACAAAGAAAGCAGCATTAGCCATAGAAGAAAAACACATCCAAGCCAAAACTAAAGAGCATTATTTGTAAAACAGTTCATGTATTATCGTCAACAGTATTTCCCTATTTATAATTAATGATGAAAAGGAAAGTGCCTGGGATATAACTCTGCTTAACAAGAAATTGACATGAATACCTCTAAAGGATCATCATGCTCAATATCAGCTATCTATATACAAATGGTAATTATTGAAAGACTGATGTTAGAGTTGGGATTAACCAGATAAAAGTTAACTAAGCAAATAATTGTTCAAATAACCATTATCTCTTGTCCAATTTACCAGATAACAAATCAGATACGTGCCTTTGCATTACAAAAAGGATAATTCAAACAGCTAATTGAAGAATTTGGCATGGAGTATGAAGAATTGCACTGGCTTAGCAAAGGGGTAATTCTCTGTCACTTCTATGAACTTCTGCCAGCTGTGGTCTCTTTTCTTAAAGAATGTGGTGAAGATTACTTTATTTTAGAAGATTATCTGATTATCTTCATTGACTTGACTAAAAAACTCAAAGAACTAATTCTGCAACTCCAGGGCAAGAACAAGAACATTTTGCAAATGATTTCAGAAATAAAGGAATTTAGTCTTAGAATAGAATTTTAGTCAAGGTGAGCTTAAAACAACTTGCTGAAACAGAAGAAAATGCTAAAACCTTATACAGGAGATGGAAGACACATAGAAATGGAAAGTAGAGACAGACTGAAAAATTCAATGCCACAGATGGGATTTGAATCAGGATCTTCAGCTCTGTGCCACAGCTCTAACAATTGAGCAACATGGCAACATGCCAGTACAACATTAAATTTTCCAACTGACTCAGTCTGACTAGGCAGAAACTAATAAAAATCAAGAAAAATTACCATATGTAGTAAGTGGATATGCTCTCCTTCTCACAACGTTTCGCCCAGTTCCTCATGGGCTTCGTCAGGTGACAAGGCAGACTTGATAGAAACCAAGTAGCAAGCTATGGAAGCTCCGTGGCTTGTGGTCTAGTAGTCAGACCTTCTAGCTACTAATTATGAGGTTCTGGGTTTGATTCCCATGGTTAGTTAGTATGATCTTAAGTAAGGACTCCCATGGCATTCATATCCTCATCATCATCATGTAAATCTGCTTACAAGATGTCCCAGATAGAGAGTTGGGGCTACATGTCTGCCAAGCCAGGGAGAGAGTACCACAAACTCCACCAGGATAGGGGTGGCATTGGATTTATAATAAAAAAGAAGTTTTAAACTAATACAAGAATGACACAGAATTGCAAAAACTGTTTATGTAATAATTCAGATTATTATGTTCTATTATAATTTAACTGTATAAAATGCAAATTACGACTGACTAGGAAATCTAATGGGACCCTGCCCAATGTAGGAGTCAATGGTAATGTTACTAAGGGCCTGTACGACGACTTCCTGATACCATATTTATCTGTAAGTTGGCCAAGAAATGCATACTATGATATCGTGACAAAATCAACACCCAGTTAAGCTAGCAGAAGAATGGAGTGACTGATAAACTACCAACTGCCATATCCTAATAATCAGGAAGTTTTCACAGTGAAGTATTTATTAATTAGAATTAATAATGGGATGGATAGTACACTGACTTCACTAAAATTGCCACTAACCTGGACTGCAGTTTCGTTTAGGCATCCCTATAGATGGAATCTAGTTGATGATGTTTAGGGATGCCTAAACGAAACTGCAGTCCAGGTTAGTGGCAATTTTAGTGAAGTCGGTGTACTATCCATCTCATTATTAATTCTAATTACCAACTGCCAGTTAAGGAAGCTTGGTAGAAAGAAGATGGCAGCACTTCGAATCTTCGTAGCCACTGAATTTCAGAATTGATGCTGGAAGAATTAACTTACACAATAATGCTGTTTTACGCTCACATTTGATTGAAATAGAATTGCACAAATCGATTAATGCGCTTAAAATATGTTCTTATGTAATTTAACTGTACAAACACAAATTTGAGTAGTCGCATCTAGCGGAGGATGATCGAACTACAACAAACACACCTTTTCGCTCAACAAGCTAAGGATCATTTTTTACGAAATTTTACTGCATTCTTCCCGATAGCAGTTTGGCGGTAGTATTACAAGACATCTTCCAGTTAAGTCATCTGGAAGTCTTGTATCAGGAGGAATTGTTGGGAGGTGGTAATACATGCCCTTAATGTTACTGCTGACTTTCAGATAGTATACAGTTATAGTACTGGTACAAGAGAACCTATTTATCTTACAGTTATGGTAACTGGAAGTTTATTTAGCAGTCATAGTTGCAGCCCTAAGTATTCCTATTCTCAAGGGTAAATGGCATGAATGTAAAAAGACAAAATCCTTAAGAGGCTAAATACGTACCCTTCTGGAACTATGTGATGATAAACCATGTGAATTAAAATGATTGGTTTCAGAATTCAATGGAGTTCGATAAATATTGGTTGTAGATTTGGCTGTTTGTAAGGGTGTATGACTAGCAGAAGGAATTTCTTTTCCTAGTATTCGCTTAACTTTCCTCAGTTTCTCTTCTTGATCTTTCATTTGGGTCTAGAAATAAAAAATTTTTAGTAAACACACAACTGAAATGCACTTTAAATAAAAATGGAATCATATTACATTTTCAGCATATCTAACACAATACTGGATTATCTTAACCAAAATGTAGGGATAGGAAGATTTCATGATTGCTAATTTAACTATTTTTATTAAAACCTGGAATGGCAGGACCTTTAACATACTCAACAGCAACCTGAGAAATGACTTCTTAACTCATAAAATGCCAAGCAATTGCATAAAAATGTAAATTTTCATTCTTTCCCAAAACATGAGATAAAAGTGGCTGATATTTTTGGAACTGACATTTTACAAGGTGATCTTCAGCACTTAAAAGAACCATTCAAATGGTTTATATGGCTCATTTTTATTGATTTTCTGTGTTTGATTAATATAAAAATGTTTTAAATAACATCATAAATGATTTTAAAATACTGAATGAATGCTAATTTCAATTGATTGGAAGACAAGTTTTCATTGTGGTTTTAATTAATATCGAAACATATAATTATAATATATAAAAGTACTTTCCAGAATTGTAGTTGGTGTCATTTTTTAATCTCCTGATTTGTGAAGGGAAATTAATTTTTTATTTTCCATACTTATGGACAAATGTCTTGTTTAATGACTTGGTTTAACATTTAAGGAAATGTACATCATAACTATTCATCATATCCTTTGTAAATACATAAAGGGGAAAATAATCTTAAACTTGCCATGAATATATTTCTGTAGATCTAAAATAAAATTTCTAACTTACTGGATAACATGGGGTTTTCGTTAAATATGACATTTAATTCTTCAGTTCTCCCAATATAAATTATTCTATAGAAATAAGAAACTAGACAACACTAAACACATGAGTTACTGTATGAACATACCATGAATTCAGCTTCTTGTTCCCGTAGTTTCTTGTGTGTTTCCAATGAGTTCTTCTCTTTGTGTGCTGCAATTTTATCACTATATTTCTGCCTCAACCTTTCTTTTTCCAGAAGTTGCTGATTCAGTAACACCTTCTCTTTCTCCAACTGAAACAACAATTGATATTTCAGAAAAGAACTTACAGGAGCATATAGAAAATTGCATATCACAGGATAAAATTTCAATATTGCTGATATGTATGTTTCAGACTCTTCCTTCAATTTCTGAGCAAGTTTTTACTGTACACTTGGTAAAAATGAAATAACCATGCAATAGTTTTTTTTTGGGGGGGGGGGGGTGCTAGCTTCCTTCATGTGACTGCTTATTCTTTTCATTGTTATAGTTGTATTAAAGAGAGCAATGTCTTAGAGATCTCACACTATAACATTGTACTCCACTCAGTGACTGTTAATGTGTGATGGAAAAAGTAATATGAAAGACAGAGAGGGATGATGCTGCATATACTCAGAACATCCCTTTGCTGTCCCTACGGTACAACATAAGTCATCCCTTCTTTACTCTGTATAAGCCAATAACAGGTGTTTAAAATAAACTAGTAGCTACTACATTTATTGATCCAACAGCTAGATTTTTTTAAAATAATTTTAACAGCAAAATAAATAAAACATATTATTAACATTGACTTTGTTTTTACATAAATGGCATGAATTAAAAATTTATTTTTAATTACATTGTTACTTTCAATGTTTAGCATACTGTGTTGGTGGTGGTACAAATAGTAGTAACCGATATTATTAAAAAAAAAACTAATTTTTCCTTATAATCATAAATTATAAGGATAAGGATATAAGGCTATAATGATAAATTATAGTTAATCTTTTCACTGCTTCTGATGTATAATTGTATAAAAGCAAAGGTATAAGAATGACTAATGCTTATACAAAAAGTGAGGATTTTAATCCACATGTTAGGTTTGTCATTCATAAAAGATAGCAATTTAACTGAAATTTTCCTCATTGATTTTAAACTTAGTCTAATGATGATTTTACTTGACGATTGATTAAACCAAAAATAAAAATTCAGCTCTGAAAGGATTAAGTGATTGTCCTTGAGACTTGTTGATGCTCATAGCAAATTCAAATGAATGGGAAACTGCAGACTTCTAAATTGAAACGGTATATCCAAAGGGATGATTAGGATCCAAGGAATGAATACTACTTTGCCTGCAGTATGTCCAGTCATGATGATGACTTGACTTGACTTGACTTTGAAGGGGGGGTCTGATATCAGCCCTAGCACTGCGACCTTTTCAGATCTATTGCGCATCCCCATCCTTTTGCTTTCAGTCAAGCAGTCTATTGTTCGAAATGAACCTAATCAGACTGCTGACCAGGACATGTGATAGTTCATCTATCCTTGGAAAATGATTGCCAAAACATTCTGCTCTCGATTTAGCAAGAGCCGGGCAATCACATAATAGATGAGTTACAGACTCATCTCCTTGCAGGCATCTAGTCATGATGATGACTTCAGTAATATTTGTCATCAGTTTCTTGACCGACAGTCATGTTCTAATAAAAATATTATTTTTAATCATAATTATAAGGTACCGTATTAGAATGGATGAATCGCTTACTATTTGTATTCGAGGGAAGAGGTAATATTACTAATTTAGAAACAGTAAATCACTTCGGTAGACATCTTGTAATCATTATTAAAAATGGTCAACTTATAGATAGTTATAGCTCCACTTATGTCTCACTTTTATGGACTAGTTTCAGGAAAAATCATCATCCCCATCATCGGATACTGGTCGACTGGCGTTCTCGCGGCATGGCTGGTAGTTGTCTGTGTTGTGATGTCTTCCCTGTCCCTATTCGTTAGTCTGATAATGTCATTAACTTGCGGAATTTCAAAATTCATAACAACGTCTTGGTTTTTCATTATAAAAGTGGAGCTATTAGTGTTCACTTCCTTCTTTATTTGTTTATTCTTAGAGTACTAACAAATTAATTTGTATATCCTACCACATACAATTTTACTAACTTCACTGACATAAAATGTTCACTAACCTCTCTCTTTAGAGTAGCAGTACTAGCTTCCTTTTGGTCAATCTTATGCTGGAGACTCATCACATTTGCTTCTGAACTCATAAGCTTGGACTCCAAAGCCTGATTCTGAAAGCACAACAAATAATAATTAAAGGATTTTTCTAGAAATACTGTGAGTAACACGATTTACTGAAAACAGTTGCAAAGGCGCCAAAATTAGTACAGGTGAACTATACCAAAGTGAAGTTTAGTGTTAAATTCAACTCATTATATAATTATTATGTTACATAAACTCAATTATTTCAAAACCAGTGGATAAACGTTAAAAAATTAAAACATGACGTTTCAACTCTACCCTTGAGTCTTCCTCAGGTGACACCTCAAACAATACTGTTAAAAAATTAAAACACGACGTTTTGACTCTACCCTTGAGTTTTCCTCAGGTGACACCTGAAACAATTCTCCAGTTTATCCACTGGTTTTGAAATAATTTTAAAAACGTCTTTTTGTTGTATTTGACTCAGTGGAAATTAGGACCAATATGGATGTTTCATAAACTCACTGTGTTAACTTCCAATACAATTTAATATATCTGTTTAGATGTTTGTGACATGAAGATAAATTTTGACAAGCCTTCTACTAAATGCCCCTATCATGCAAGAAAAACCTGGCACCACTTTTCATACAAACTCTACAAAATATGGTACCTCTCACATTCCCCCCCCCCCCCCCCATAGAGTATTTGTATAATTAAATGATTTTATTCTTTGTATTTTGACTTACCTTTAGTCTTTCTTGTGTGATAACAGCTTTTAAGCTATGGATATCTTGATTTGATGCTACATTTTCTTTATCCACTTCAATCAACGTGTTACGAAAATCCATAACTGAAAGAAAAATTAGTACACTCTGTCACCCATGTTGACTATAGTTTTATACATATAATACAAAAGTGAATTCTCTCTCTTACAAATGATGTCGAGTTTATTAGAACTTACTTCTTTGTCTCCAGTCATCTAACAAAATGTTCCTTTTATTCAAGCGCATTTCCAAATATGGTATCAATTCCTTTAGTGTTGATTCATCGTGTGGGTCATTCAGTTCAAAGGCGGGGAATGGTGGTCCGAGGCTAGAAGTAAATACATACGAGTTTTATTACAGCAATCCAATTCTGAAGGGGAAAACAGTGAAGTAATGAAATAAGGAATTTAAATAAGTCTATAAGCATATAAATAGAATGATAGTATATGGTCAGTTTTTTAAACTGGGTTTTTACGTATATACCTTAGGAGCGAGTCTCACTGTTCGTAGAGTTCCTGCCTAGGAGAGGTAGCTGCACCCTGATTGGCTCAGCTCTTCTATCTCACTCCACGTGTTGTCTGTCTCTGTCTCCCTGAGGCATTATCCTTCCACTCAACTATTATAGTATTTTCTATGACTGGCAACGTGCTGCATGATCTTCACTCTGTGCTCAACAGTAGCTCACTGATCTTACGTGCAGCGAATCTGCGCAAGCTCGTAACGAGAAGCTCGCTGGCTGGGTTAGTCTTCAAGGCCAGAGATTTTGTGGAAGTAATAGTACTCTACTTGTCCTTTTTTTAAGGATGACCAGGATGCAGATTGAAATTATGGTTCTTGAAAAAAGACAAGTAGGCCTACGTGAAATTGAGTTTAAAAAGCCAACCATATACTATCATTCTATTCATAGTATCACATCACTGTAAAAAATCCCACTAAAATATTTTGTAAGCGTATATTTATAAATAGCGAGGTTAATTATTTTCATTTCTTAAAAGATAAGAATTTATAGTAATTCAGTTACCTACAACAATGATTTATCAGGGTCAAAGAACAGGATATTATGAACAAATTCTGGAGTATGGCCTGCTGATTCCTTAACTTTTCTCAATCATTGTTTTACTGATAGAACTATGGTAAACCCTCTTAACAGATCTTTATTCAACGGGAGCTTTTCCTGAATGGAAATATCTTACAGTCCTATGAACTGAGAGGAGAAAAACAAGTTAAACTCGCTGATTAAAGAGAAACTAACCAACACGGAAACAGAAATCAAAATTAGTCTTTAGAAAGACTCTTTCAGAGTGCATCAGTTCAAGAAATTTTAGGCACTCTGTGCATTCTACCAGAAGTTTGCCTTTGCTAATAGGGAACTAATTTATCCATTATTTTAAAAAGGGTTGAATTGCTAGGACAGTGAATTTCTTTTTTCACAGTTCTTTTTTTTACAGAATGCTTCACTGTAGGCACATACTAAAATTGTTTTTTGATTGTTATCTAGATTCTTGCCATTCTTTGCTAATGACTTGTCAATCAACTTTGAAGGTCAGCTCTTAATATGCGAGTAGCAGTTTGGAAACCTCTGATGATGCGCTAAAATAGTGCGAAAAGGCCGTCCAGATCACCAAAGGTAATCCTAGTTTGCAACGTCAAGTGTTTAAGTATTATAAAAACTTTGTTAACGCAATAAAGAATAGACACCCATACATACAGGTATTTAATAAGATGATAAAATCACTGTAACATCAGTATTATTGATAGAAAACACAGTAAAGTAATAAAATATGAAAGAAATAAAAAAGTAGGGGGAACATCAGACTACACCTTTAGGGTCATTCCATGGTAACTCACGTTACAAAGTGACAGACAATAGCTTATAAGATTCAGGCTATTAATGGAAGAAAAGAATTTCATGGCATTTTTTTGTTTGTTAATACCCTTAATAAGGAATGCTTTACAAATCTGGATCACAACAATTAATAAATTATAATATTTATCAAACAAAAACTTTTGATTATTCTCAGTAACTCACGTTACATTTCCAGGATATACATTCTGCATATGATTAAAGAATCACAAAAGTCTGCTCTACTATAAGTCAGTAGTTGGTGGAAATTTTACACATAATACTAAGAGATCTTATAAGTACTTTAACACAAATAAAAACTTCCACACTGTAGTCAAATAAACAAAAAATATTAGAAATCCGGTAACTCACGTTACAGTGTCACAACTCACATTCTAACTTAAATTAACCATGAGAATTTACTACACCTGGGGGATCCACTTTTCTGATTATCATGTCCTTAATGTAGAATATTTCACATTTATTTTGAGGCCACTTCCATAACTTACCATCTTTCACCATAACATTAACCTTATACTCCTTGTTTATAACTTGTGTTATATTTCCCGGGAAATGAAATTCATCTGTTTTACCACCACCCAATCATCCACTTGAAAATCAGGTCTTGATTTCTTTGTTTTGTTCTTATTTAATTGTGCATCAGATGAAGTAGTGTGTCCTATCACTTCACCATTATTGAGTTCCAAGTAATGAATTTCTTGTATACCATTACATTAGTCTCAAAGTTTATTTTTTCTATGAAATTGATACATTTTGTATACTTTCCTAATAAGCAATCAGCTGTAGATTCTATACATACAAAAAATGCAGGCAAGTTGCTGGTAGTGTCAGGCATTTGAGGGACTTATATTGTGAAGAGAATTTATGGCACTGATGAAGTTCTCATGATATCTGCGCCTGCGAAGACACACATTGTGAGGAAGTTTGTTGGAGAGCATCACATGCTTTGGTCTGAATTCTGCAAACTTACTTTTCCCAATCACTTTGCCATTTTCTTTACAAAACATGCATGAGCTTCTTTCAATTAAAACATTAAGTGTGGTATTTACAGCTTATTCTTACCATTCTTATCTCTTACAGTCACAAGATCTTTCCGTCCTGAAGCCTGTCTGCTGTGCTGATATCGTCCCTTTCATAGAAATTTGAACTGCACTAATTATTACGGCACTTATTTTTGCTTTAGGTCTTTCCATTGCTAATGGTACAACAAATGTATGATATAACCTTTTAATAACAGTGCTCTTTTTTCTGGGTGACGATGCAAGTGCATGTTTTACTTTGGAGGTGGCTTTCCCCAAGGTAGACATATTTTTAAACAGGAGTTCCAGATCTGCTTGGTGTGGTATTTACTTTATCACAAGATGCTTCCTTTAGTTGCTTTCTGTATTTAGCTACTCTTTCTCTTACACACTGCTTCTTTTCTATGGTAATCCTTTTATGTTCCCTTTTGTTCAAACGTTTTCCCTGTTCCTTCTTCTTCTCCCTGTATCTTTTCATTGTCTCCTTGTGTTTTCTTTTGTATTCCTTATATTTTCCCTCATTCTTTATCTTTTCTCTTCTTCTTTTCATCTTTCCAGCTGCAGATTTGGAACACACTTTTATTCGTGATGACTACCAGTAGGTAATAGCAGACTGACTGAAATAGCTTCTTCCCCATATAGGCCTTTATGTAACATATAAAGGTAAATGAACATTAACCTGTTGCAAAAATTGTTAAATAAGTATTTTTTAAAAATTTAGAACAATTCGAGATATGACAATGGTAACTCACGTTACATAAAGAATGGTAACTCACGTTACGCACATGATGGTAACTCACGTTACATAAATAAAATCCCCGATACTAGGAGAAGGTTATAAGATGGAATTTTTTTTAAAATATCCAATCATCACTCATATTTGTGAGAAGGAAAAAAGTGGCATATAGATTGACGTTCATTAATATATTTGTGAAAATTTTAAAAAATGAGGGTTTTGGTAACTCACGTTACATATTGGAAGTTAGGTTAATTAAAAGTTACTTTATGCAACATGCCTGAAGATACTGCTTTTAAAAATTGAAATAAAGAAGAAGAAAGTATAGTCTTTCAATTAATATATATGACATAATAATTTATGTAATTTACTGAAATGTTCTCTTACCTTGAATGTGATCAAATTTTCACCATAAACAAACTCAACAAGTGCTCTTCCTAACAAAGGCTGCCAGAAGTGAACAGTTGGATTTGGAGGGAAAAGTCAGTCATGCCAATATAATTTGATATCCTGACTATAAATATTTCAAGGGGGAAAAAATTCCGATAAAAAATAATTTTTTTTTGCAATTCCCAGTTTACATGGAATGACCCTTTAACTTCCCACAATTATGGGAAATAAAGCAGTTGAAACCCATATTTTTCTCGCTACAATAATATTAAAAAAGAAGAAAAAGTAAAATAAGGATAATAAGGATTTATACAGCTATTTACTCTCTGCAAGATTTTTTTACATTCCTGAATTTTGTTCATAAAAATTTGGTCACCATAGACATATCAGATAGAAGAATACATCTCTCTAATTCTTAACCCTTTTGTTCGATATCTTGTACAACATCAGAAAGAGGTATCACTGACATTACATTTTAAACTTACCAGTATACAAGCCCAAAATCTACCCCAGTCCTTTTTTCTTCTCTGTTGCCATAGTCTTCTATCTTTGCTAAAGCCTGCCTGAAAATCTGTAACGTTATTGAAAGACATTATTATAATTTACTAACAGTAAAGTAGATCTGCATATAAATAACCACCTGGTCGTTCATATTACATCTCAATATCTTCAATATTGAATATTTATTAAATAGTTTCATACATAATTATTTACATCAATCTTACATATCTTACTTATGATCTAGCACTACTCCCTTGCGGATTCCCTCATGCTTCAACCCCTAGGTTCTCTACATGATTGGGGACCCTGATTGTCTTAAAACAAATTTACTAATTCTAATCCCACTTCCTAATTTTTCTCCACAACTTCTTACTAACTTTTCCTAAATATTCTCATATTTTCATTGTTTTGACTGCTTCTCTGTATTTTAACATAAAATGGCTATAATCTCCCCATGTAAATTATTTTAATTTGCCTCCCAAATTTCTTCCCACACATAAACATGCACACACAAGCAGATACATTTCAGACTTCATGCTGTAAAGCAAATGAGCATAGCTTCATATTCATTATTTAACTCAATCCTAAAAAGTTACAGACAAAAACATTGAAGTGATTGAGTAAAATTAGTTATATTTTTTTATTTCAACACACAGTATACAACAGCTACAAAAATCTTGCCCTCAAAAAATATTGATGAAAGACCAGTGTAATCAGTAGGGACCGGATTCTTAGGTTTTTACCTATTTTTTTTCCTTACTTCCAAAACAAAAAGCGCTCATACACTTTTTCGAATCATGTCCATAGGATTCACCCACATTAATTCTGTGGCACCTAAAAATACCTAAATAGGGTATAAATACCTAAATATACCTAAACGGGATATAAAACCTAAAATACCTAATTTAGGCTACTTTTTTTCCCTTTTTTTGTTTGTCAGTTGAGAAATTGATATTTTGCGGAGAGACGATCATTTTTGTCAGGTTGAAAATAATACCACCAGCGTTTCGTTCAACCCATTGTCGTCTAGGATGGACAGTATCAAGAGAGGAAGTGTAAGAGTACCGGCGTATTCCTTTTAAAATATTCGTACGAACAACCATTGTTGCCGTGTATGAACAAGGATATAGATTTCTGTGTTTAAAGGCGCTTGTTTGCCTTTAGTGCTTCCCTGAGTGGTCACACTGTGAGTTTTAAGAAGACGTGTTAATTATGCCAAAACAAATTAAATCGAATTTATTACGGCAGTGGATTGGCGAAGACCTGAATTTCTTCTTCTTTTTCTGAGGTTATTTTATGACGTTGCACTCCGCGGGTTTCTACGTCTGCTCTGTATATGACAGACATTGTCATTCAATACAACTCACAGTTGAGAATCTTGAAAGATATTTAGTGATATACTGTAACCAGGAAATGTGGGACAATCTTATTTTCACTGCTTCTTTTGATTGTCTATGCTTTCTTTCTTCAATTGTGTAATATTGTCCTAAAGCAAGTTTACACAAATTTAAGTCAATTTTGTTAAGTTAAACTTTACAAGTATCATGTATTGAATCCTATCTACCACATTCAAATTCATTAAACCAATTATTCTAGCCGAAAACGATATTTTGGAGAAAAAACCTAAAAAAAAACTATTTCACCTAATGGAAAACCTAAAACAGTGTTTTTAAAAACCTAAAAATCCGGTCCCTAGTAATCAGCAAATCAGTAAAGAAAGCCCTTATCTCTAAATGCACCTAAAAGAAAAAGCCTTACCTGGTTAGCCTTCCTTCTACCTGGGGTTAAACCAAAATCAAATTTTCCTGATGGAGGTTGTGCTACTTGAACTTCTTGCGTCAATTCAGCAAATTTCATGACGTGCTGAAAACAAATTTTTAACCAGTGAGGAAGAAATCCCTTTATTGAATTTTATTAACAATTCTTATGAAAATAATTATAATACGAATTAAACTAGGACACTTATGCTTCACTTATCAACTTTTATAACATCTTTTAAGGACCATCGTCCCCATCCTCGACTACTTGTCAATCGGCAAATCCTGCTTCTGAAAATCCTGATATGCACTTGGTGGAGATTTAACAAACCTGCATATGAGGATTTTCAGAAGCAGGATTTTCCAGTTGCCTAGTAGCCGAGGATGGGGACGATAGTCCTTGAAACATGTAAGTTACTAGTAAAATTTGGTACATGTCATAGTTCAACTTACGAGGGAGAATCAAATGAAAACCGCAATTAATTTTTTTCCATTAATTTACTGCAGGAAGAATGTTTGCTTGTACATTATTTTTCTACATAGTCCCCTCCCAGTTCAATTCACTTATGCTGTCTGATAGAAAGTGCTTTGATACTGCGTGAGAAAAATTATTTTGGTTGACGCCGTAACCACTCATGTACTGCCGACTGGACGGTCTTCATCAGACTTGAGCTTATACCCTCCAAGGTGCTCCTTTAATGGACCAAAGATGTGGAAGTCTGATGGTGCCAAAGTGAAGGTGTTTTGCTTCTACATGATAATGCCCGTCCTCATGCTGCTCGTGCAACCTTGAAAACCATCGATGACATTCACTTCAAGTCCCTCCCACATCCACCATACTCGCCAGATTTGTCACCATCAGATTTCCACACCTTTGGTCCATTAAAGGAGCATCTTGGAGGGCATAAGCTCAAGTCTGATGAAGACATCCAGTAGGTGGTGCATGAGTGGCTACAGCGTCAACCAAAAGAATTTTTCTCACTTCTACCATATGTTAATCTGTCTACCCTGTCTCACAGTTATTGGACTTTCCCTTCTGACTCAAAGTGAATGCATTGTTGACAAAGCTGATGACTACACCGAAGGACTGTAGAACTTTCACACAGGTATCACTTGTGTTTTATTATTACAGTATTATTAAATAATTGCTATTATTAACACATTGGTTCCCAACATTTTACACGGTGAATTTGACTAAGTGCTGTAACCCTACAAGTGGCTTGAAAGAGTGACGGTGCATGTCCTTGAGGTTTGGCCGTGTAGTCTTAAGGCATTACTCACTTCTGGGCAGGGTGAGTAATAGCCAGAACATGGCAGGTTCAAATCTTCTGTCAGGGCAGTGCTAATGTGCCTGTGGTATAGGATGTGGAAGGGCCCCACATAAAATAAGCAGTGTATGGCAAGTTTGGATATGGGATGCAGTAGAACTGCATTGACTGGAAACCATCTTGCTTTAGGTGGGGGAAAAGCCACATTCAATTTTGTTTTGTTTTGTTATACAGTGAAATCCCCATACAATGATTACCGATATAATGATAATACTCTTTATAACGTTAAAATATTTTGGTCCCGGCATTCTTTCCATTAAAATAATGTAAAATTCCCCTCGGTTTTACGATACTCTTAATAACGATAAACCACTCGAAGCCATTGCCTGTATGTATGTGTTCTGTGCTTGCGAGGCTCTGCAGAATTTTCTGTTGAGTGTTCCATCGGTGCCAGAATGTCATTTAGTGAACCTCGAATCAAATAAGGGCATTGTGTGTATCCCTGTTCATAAAAAAGCTAAACAGACTGTCATTTCTGACTTTTACAAACAGGGACAAAAATGAGTCATCCTGTTCATGGTGCTGTGCTATAATGCAATGTAAAATGTGTTTGCTCATAGTGTAATAATTTAAGGGTGGAGTGAATACAGTACAGTATAGCAGTTCTTATGATAAAATTCTTTATTTCTCTAAATACTTAAAGAATTTATGTATAGCGTAGAGCTTTATCACTGGTACTCACTACTAAATTGTTGTATTTTGTTTACCTGTTGGAGCGCTTTCAACCGCATGGAGCGGCCATCTTCAGCAACTGACTTCCGTGGTGTGTTGTTGTTGTTGTTGGGAAGACATTTCTGGATAACTGTATCGTACAGCGCGTGCGATTTGAATTGTAACTGTTCGTTTAGGATGTTGGTGTTGTCTTGTGTGGTGTGTCTGTATATTTCATATTGTTCGAGTGTGTTGAGTGTGTGACCTTTATGGTTAATGAATGAAGAAAAATGACCAAAACACAGAAAAGAAAAAAGACAAATACATCACACTCACATACTTCAACACACATACACAGAAAATCGCCCAACAATTCAGAAAACAAGGATACAAAATAGCATTCAGAACAAAGAACAAAACAATCAACAAAATACAACCCACAGACAACAAACAACACACAAACAAATACAACAACCCAGGAGCCTACAAACTAAAATGCAACGACTGCCCAAAATTCTACATAGGACAAACAGGCCGAAGTTTCAAAACACGATACACAGAACACATACGAGCTCTCAAACAAAACACAGAATCTGCCTATGCAAACCATATAATAACCACAGGACACGAATACGCAGACATCAATACAGACATGGAAATCCTACACATTAACCACAAAGGTCACACACTCAACACACTCGAACAATATGAAATATACAGACACACCACACAAGACAACACCAACATCCTAAACGAACAGTTACAATTCAAATCGCACGCGCTGTATGATACAGTTATCCAGAAATGTCTTCCCAACAACAACAACAACACCACGGAAGTCAGTTGCTGAAGATGGCCGCTCCATGCGGTTGAAAGCGCTCCAACAGGTAAACAAAATACCGCAATTTAGTAGTGAGTACCAGTGATAAAGCTCTACGCTATACATAAATCATTAAGATTATCGCTACAGAATGGACAAAACTCAAGTACTTAAAGAATTTCCGCTATTGAAGTTTTTTCCTATATGCTACCAAAATTTGAACATTTTTTGTAAATTCTCGATATAACAATATATCTCTCTACAACAATATATTTTTCTGGTCCCTGCGAAATCCTTGTATCGAGATTTCACTGTAATTCCATTTTATTTCATATTTAACAGTTATACATACCATAAATAGGCAATTAACCAATTTTGAATTCTAGAATAAGCTGACAGCCAATTTAATCAATTTAGCACCCAAGGTAGAACCCACTTGATTAATATAAGTTCAAATTTACGGCACTAATGTGTTAAACGAGTTAACTGCTCTACGGGAGTCAATGGGCTAAAATTCCAACCCTCATAATTTGACACTTGTTTTTTATGGTTATTTAAGGACAGGTATGTGTACCTACTGCCACATAGGCTTGTAACTGTTGCTGGCGTGACAGAATTTTGTCCTGTTCAAGTTCCTTTAAATGCTTTTAAATCTAGACATTGCTGTTGCATTTGGGAACAGAAAGTCATGTCTTATTGTCTGTTCCACCATAATGAAGTACGCTCTTTAAGACAAGTTCAAAAATGTATCTTAAAACCTTTTTAATTAAGAAGTTACATACTTCCACAGTGGTAAGTCTAAGTTAACAATAGTTTTAAGCAGTGCTTTTTTTGTGACGGTACGCAATGGTACATAGTACCGGCACCTTTTTTTCCTTAAAAAAAATTGGATATTACCTGGAATATTCCTTTCACAATTCCTATAAAATTATGGCCTATTACTTAAAATCAAGCTTGTTTGTTGGTTTTGTTAGATTTCTACATACATAATAGCCTACATACAAGCACATAATAGTTTCTGTAAATTGCCGTGGCCACTGGACTGCAAGAGAGTTGGGGTTGGTTTTTCCAGCCCTCAGCAAACTGCTCATGTGGCCAAGGCCATTCTAACAGTACAAGTATTGCACCAAGTGCAGTTAATGCTAATGTAGTAACAAACAGGTAGTAAATAGCTAACCACCATAGTTAATCAGGGGTTAGTGTGTGTTTAAATTTAACTGCATTCGTTGCTTACATATAATTTGAAAAGAAAACCCTTCATTTGTGTTGCAGAGGCAAGTGAATTCACAGTTGTTTAGTACAATTGTAGGATCAAGGTTTGCACGTGGTTCACAAGTAGAGAAGTTAAATGAGCAAAATATGTAATTATTTTGTACCGGTACTCAATAAAAGTGTCCATGACGATATTTTTAAGTATCTCATAAACCTGCAAACAGTGAATAAAATTAATCTTTAGAGAACGTCGCAAGTACCGGTAATTTTACTGCAATTCAGGGGAGAAACATTTATGGCCATGATAGGCCCGATTGTTGGACATTAACTCAGAAAAATGACTTCTTGGAGAAGTGTGGGAGCTCCCGTGTGATTCAGTTAAAAAGTTTTGGTGAGTACCACCACCTTTTTTGTTAGAAAAAAAGCACTGGTTTTAAGTACACAGCATACTATACTGTAAATTGCCGAACAGGTCAATTGTTGCTTTTAGTAATAAGGAAAATATTTCTAATATCGGTGCAAGTTATTTGAGATGCACAAGATAAAACGGAACATTCTGTATATACCTTATAATTTATTATTTTTCTTCATCATTAATATTGACCTTACTTCAGTACTACTTCCCCATAGTCTTCATCAATATTAGCATTGTGGTTTTAGCTAACAATAATTCTGCATACCAAAGTAGAAGACATAAAAATACAATCAATACCCTTTCAAGGATTAATACCCAATAAATGAAAGAAATAGTACTTACCACAGTCTCATCGTAGTCATCGGCTCTTGGATTCACACATACAATCATCTCTACCTGACCCTCTCCATCAAAGTAGTTCTTGAATAAATGTGTCACTTTAGAGTCACGGTATGGTACCATTTTGTTGGTGCCTTGACATTGATTTTCCCTCAGTATTTCCAGGCATGTTCTTAAGGTCATCAAAGAATTGTTTATGTTACCTACATAGAGAAAAATTAAATTTAAAATGAAAGACTCTTGGTAAACACCAAAGCAAATAAGTACTGGAGATAAGCAGATATAATTTTAGAAATAAGTTGAGATCAACTAACATATGACTATACACTCATCTCTACTTCATCTAATATCATAATCATTAAAATTCAGTATCAGCTAAAATTAAAAGAAGCCATGACACAACAACAATCTAAAGAGATGCAAAGATAGTCATGTAGCCCAGCGAAACATCGGAAGAGCATTAGGCTTAAATCTGTTAGTGTCAAAAACGTAAATGTGGTTAATTTCTTGTGGTGTTTCTCAGGCAATGCTAAAAATAGTGTGATTTTTTGTTATCAAGAAAGATAATATTTTTTATTTCACCAAACAACATGAGCATTTTTAGAATTAACACTACTAGGCCTAGGTTTTTCTTACTATGATGCTAGGAATCTTACCTGCTTCTCGTAATCTCTGCCCACTGTTCTTTGTCCTGTTTGTTCTTTCACTTCCAGCTAAATCTACCAGAGATAATTGGCTAACACATATAGCCTTTCTATCGTGTAAAACAGTTTCACCATGGGTATCAAGAGGTGCCTACAGAAAAGGAAATTAAATTATTAAAATCTTTAGCATAATTGATGGAAATATACACATTAACTTCACTATTAGGTGTTTGTACCCAGAAATACAGTGTGCCAGGGAACTTTCTCCACAGCAGCTACATGCTGGAGAGGGTGCTAGCTACAGCAGTTATGTTGGCAGCATGAGCTCGTATCAAAACAGATCATAAATCATAACCACACACCGATTTTCTACGAATGCAATAGTGTTTGTCTTATTGCAGTGGGATTGTCTGAAGACCATATTCATGAGTTTTTAGGATTTATGCAGTCGCATAAGTGAAACTATGTTTTGTTTAAAACTTCAACTCCTCTGCCTGCCGTCTACTGCAAACTGAAAGCAGCAGGCATGGACTCAAGAGTGCCTGGCACAGTGTAGGATTACTAAAACAAGTTCAAAACCCGTTAGAGCTCATGGTCTGGGAGAAAATATTCATTCAAAAGAATCGCTTTGAAGCCAAAGCACTCGTAATGAGTGGAAGATCTACTGCTTCTGTGCCTTGCATGTGGTTAGTGCTTTCCTTTGATTTTCCATAATTACTCCAGAGAGTTAATAGAATAGTAATAATAATAATAATAGAAAACTTATAATAATGTACCTGTACAAGCCTGATAGTGAATACTGAATGACTTCGACTTGATTCAGCATTCAGTGTTGTAATAGCCATTCGTTTTCGTTTCTGTCCTTTGTAGAAAGCTTCAAATGCTTCTTCTGTTGATTTAACTTCTATTTCAGTTACACAGTGTACATACATGTTCCGATTTGCATCCTCTCTTATGATTTTCACTTGCAGCTGCCTGAAACAGTATTTCGTTAACTATGCGATGTTATGTCAAGTGACTAAATTGCATTTATATAGACCTACCCAAGATTATTATCTTTATTTAAAGCCCATTCACAACAAAAATGTTAGTATTAGTATTTTATTCATCCATTGATCAATACATATAATATAGGACACGTCAATGTGCAATATAGTCCCCTGTCAAATGTACATCCGTGTGCTCCTTGATGATGCAAGTGTGGGAGTAGTCTCAATCTCTTCGTTAGACCTTGGAGAAACATAATTTCGATGGTGCCACTCTTGAAAATGGTGTGTTTGAATGGTGGGGGCAAAAAACAAAATGGCCGCCATCGCAAACACGTTTTCCTATTTATATCAGTAACCGTTGGGATTACAAAAAAAAAGTTTGAAACAAGAAATGTAGCTACATAGATTCTGCACAGAAAAGATTATTACAACTTTTATGTAGGATCAACCGTTTTCTCATAAAAAGTACTTTTATATTTTTCAAAATTAAAAATGATTATGTCTCAGTATGAGGGTTTTGCAAGCGCATATTTAGATGGCTGACATTATTTACACGGCCACTTGATGCTTCTAACAATAATTAATATGTTAAACACTAATAAATTAAAAAATAACCCCTCTCCCTTACGTTGTGCCGTAGGAAACTGAAAGATAAAAAGTACTACTATAGTTTTAAACTTTAACGAAAATACTGTGGAAGAAATACAATGTTTGCAGATTTATAGGCCTATAGACGGAGTGGATACACTCCTACAATTACATTTTTAATTATAATCATCGTCACTTTCAATACAAATCTCACTTAGACCTAAATCTTCATCATCGTCCAGCTCGCACTCTCCCATATTGTCACAACGGTTGGGATTACCTTCGCAAGTGCACATTTCAGTACACTGGAGTCCATTTGACTGACATGTAGCCTACATGGAGGAGAGACACGCCTTTTGGAGCATGAGCAGCGACAAAGTTCCAAGATAAGCTCTGGTGCAGAAGGGTTGGTACAAGCAACAGACTCGTATGCACTCCCTACTTTTTTCCATCCAAAATCTGAGGGCGGTGGGTTATTGGGATGCTTATTTAGGTCCTGATTCCATTCAAAACATTGAAGGTGAGCCCTTAGCCATGCCAGATCCAGTGCAGATCTTGTTGGAGGAACATCTTGGCATTTTTTCTGTGTAAACAACAACCATCGCACAGGACCTAATATGGCGGTCAGTGTAGTTTTGGGGATATAAAGCTGCAAATGAACGCTTCCAAGATAGTCCTGACATCTTCAATGCGTGAAAGTGAAGTCCGCAATTTAGCCAAGGCTTCTAGCAGCGTATCACTTGGGGAATTAAAAGCTTTCCACAACTTTATTTTACCTTTGCCAGCAAATGATCCTGTTACATCAGCTCCTGAAAGTGCGTGTAATCCAGGGAGTGCAGAGGCTTTCAGAGGTCCAAGTGCTCTGTAAATTGAACCAGCTGAACAAACCTTAGCCGAGGACAAATGCAAAATCTTTCGAAAGCTGAGGATATCATCTTAGTGCTAAAATCGGGGGGAACACATGAGTAGTTTTAATTCCTTTCTGTGCTAAATAAGCTGCAAGTAATATGATCTTTGTGTCGGCCTCCTCCTGCGTACTTGGAAGACTGGATATATCATCACCATGTGATGAAGCTGCTTTGTCCCTCCAACAGAGTACAAACCTTTTGTTGTTGGTCACGCGAAATTGCAGAATCTCATCGGAAAGGAACTCTGTTAGCTAATTTGTGCATTGGTATACTTCCAATTTTCGTTTCTGGTCCGATTTTGCACTGCATTGGATCTGAGCCCTTTTGCCGAATCTCTCACGTCGCTTTCTTCAATGAGTTTTCTTTGTAAGAGTAAAAAACTACATTAACCTCACTGTAATTGCTGAATTCAGTAATTACAGTGAGGTCCATGTAGTTTTTGTACTCAGTTTTTACTCAGTTGGAGGGACAAAGCAGCTTCATCACATGGCGATGATATATCCTGTCTTGCAAGTACGCAGGAGGAGGCCAACACAAAGATCATATTACATGCACCTTATTTAGCACAGAAAGGAATTAAAACTACTCATGTGTTCTCCCCCGAATACTGATGTCCTGATTTTAGCACTAAGATGATATCCTCAGCTTTCGAAAGATTTTGCATTTTTCCTCGGCTAAGGTTCGTTCAGCTAGGTTCAATTTACAGAGCACTTGGACCTCTGCACTCCCTGGATTACACGCAATTTTAGGAGATGATGTAACAGGATCATTGCTGGCAAAGGTAAAATAAAGTGGTGGAAAGCCTTTAATTCCGCAAGTGATACGCCGCTAGAAGCCTTGGCTAAATTGGGGACTACACTTTCACTCACTGAAGATGTCAGGACTATCTTGGAAGCGTTCATTTGCAGCTTTATATCCCCAAAACTACACTGACCGCCATATTAGGTCCTGTGCGATGGTTGTTGTTTACACAGAAAAAATGCCAAGATGTTCCTCCAACAAGATCTGCACTGGATCTGGCATGGCTAAGGGCTCACCTTCAATGTTTTGAATGGAATCAGGACCTAAATAAGCATCCCAATAACCCACCGCCCTCAGATTTTGGATGGAAAAAAGTAGGGAGTGCATACGAGTCTGTTGCTTGTACCAACCCTTCTGCACCAGAGCTTATCTTGGAACTTTGTCGCTGCTCATGCTCCAAAAGGCGTGTCTCTCCTCCATGTAGGCTACATGTCAGCCAAATGGACTCCGGTATACTGAAATGTGCACTTGCGAAGGTAATCCCAACCGTTGTGACAATATGGGAGAGTGCTAACTGGACGATGATGAAGATTTAGGTCTAAGTGAGATTTGTATTGAAAGTGACGATGATTATAATTGAAAATGTAATTGTAGGAGTGTATCCACTCTGTCTATAGACCTATAAATCTGCAAACATTGTATTTCTTCCACAGTATTTTCGTTAAAGTTTAAAACTATAGTAGTACTTTTTATCTTTCAGTTTCCTATGGCACAACATAAGGGAAAGGGGTTATTTTTTAATTTATTAGTGTTTAACATATTAATTATTGTTAGAAGCATCCAGTGGCCGTGTAAATAATGTCAGGCATGTAAATATGCGCTTGCAAAACCCTCATACTGAGACATAATAATTCTTAATTTTGAAAAATATAAAAGTACTTTTTATGAGAAAACGGTTGATCCTACATAAAAGTTGTAATAATCTTTTCTGTGCAGAATCTATGTAGCTACATTTCATGTTTCAAACTTTTTTTTGTAATCCCAACGGTTACTGATATAAATAGGAAAACGTGTTTGCAATGGTGGCCATTTTGTTTTTGCCCCCACCATTCAAACGCACCATTTTCAAGAGTGGCACCATCGAAATTATGTTTCTCCAAGGTCAAACGAAGAGATTGAGACCACTCCCACACTTGCATCATCAAGGAGCACACGGGAGCCTTTTTTTGTACATTTGACAGGGGACTAATACGTATCATTCTCACACACACACACACACATAATATTAACATACGTACAAACATATGCCAGTACCTGAAAACGAAGAATTTTAGAAAAAATTCTAGGGCATCCTCAGTAAATAATTTGTTGCTTATAGATAATTTTATGAGATTGTATAGATTTTAAATTGATTTTTAAAAGTTTGCTAAAAAGTCATCTACCGTATAATAACAGCCTGACAAGACGTAAGTGTAGAAAATCAGCATAAACACAAACTTTTATGCACTTTATTTCTTGTCACAATTTCTATGTTTCTGGAATAAAATGTTTAACTTTCTTTTAGAGCATTTTCTTGTTTGTTTTATAGTCTAATAGTTTTTCTTCTTCTCATGAACATGAAAAACATGTTCTGTGCCTCTATTATGGGCTACCTTCTACTCTACGATCATAATGTTGTTTTTACAAATATTAATGTAAATGTAGTATTTGCAAACCTTTGCATTAGATTCAATATTATGGGTTGTGGCTGTGATTAGCATCTTATGGTTATGTTTGTGTTTATGCTTACGTATTTTATTGTTAATTTTTTTCATTAAAATAATATGGGCATAACATTTAATATTCACGTTGCTCTTGCATTTACAGATTTTCACTGTGAATGGGTCATTATAATAGTTTTTATTTTTTTAAAATAATAATTTGATATTAGGCTATATTGATGTAAGCAATAAAATCAAATCATCAGTGAGTCTAAGTTTGAAACTGATGAAAACTTCAGTGGAATAGCTGGTTTCTATGATGACAATCTTAACACATTAACCTTATATATCAGACATGTTTATCTATATGTCAGTATGACATCTATACGTCAGTAACAGTAAAAAAGGTTAATTTCCATTATGCATTTCTCTTCTGCTATAAAAGTTGCAATACCTAAAATATAAAATCTGTTTAGAAAGGTAATAATGGTAAATGAGGTAAACTGGTTAAAAAGTTAAGTACAGTATATATACCTGTAAAGAATAAATCAATGCAGGTTTCTAATATTCTCAGATATATTCAAAGGACATTTTCAATTATGCATTGGTTGTTATTTAAATTTCAGCTAGTTAATAGCTATACTAGTACCACAGTATAAGTATTAATACAGTAAAGAAACTGTGTGTTAAAAGTCCTATGACAACATGTTGACTGGACGACACTAGCGCTCTATGCGGAGATTGAGTAAAGCTACATTCTCATCATATGAAATGGCTTGGGAAAATACATAAACACATCGCAAAATATGTTATGTTAAAAGAGAAAAATACAGAATATTTTTATTTAATGCAAATCTAATTTTAAATTTAAGAAATAATAAAACAGATAATGTATTATATTCTAGTTAAGAAGAGGTAAACAATACCTAAATAGGCTACTGTTAAGGACTGTACCTAGGCCTAGTATTTTTCATTTAAAATCATTGCCCTTTAATATAAATTATAATTCAAATTATGATAATAAATAGCCTACATATTAATTACGTAAATTATATTATAGGTCTGTCACGTTGTTCATCCTGCACGTCATTGTTGACAGTGTATTTTGATTCTTTGCCTTATATGGCAATATACGACTTCAATTTATTGTAGGTCTATGTAGCGTCAATTACTGCAGGATGGACTTCATTAAACAAAACAAAAAATTCAGGAGCATTTGGAATTGAAGACACCGTCGGTACAGCAGTTTTAATTAACGAGTTTTTATAGGAATTCATAAACTGTCTGTTTTCGGCGTGTGTCAAGCATAGACGGTAATTTTCACTCAAATATTTTACATATTTTGTTACTAGGTTTTCTTGTCGACCATTAATGACCTATTTTATACACCAGAAATCATTACAACAGAATAAAATATAAAAATATTACATTAAAGTAACTTGAAACATAACCACACCAGAATCACGAGTAAGCCAGTAGACCTACAATAAATATTACTTATTTTCGTTCTTACCTTTCTGGATGTTTCAAGAAAGTGAAGAAATGCAATTCAGGATTTTGTCTTTTATTATTACTGATATTTACAGCAGAATAATAAGGTCCTTTCGAATATAGCGTGTTCTATAAATACAACACTCCTATTTATTTACATACTTCCCGGAGTAGTTTCTGTAGTCTTACTATATGGCCGCTACGATCGCTAGTAAATGCGCGCGCATGCTCGGCTGGCAGAAAAACGGGCTGAGTTTCTGTACTGTATTAATACTTATACTGTGCTAGTACTTAAAACAATTACAGTATGAGGTGTAGACAATAAGTAACTAGACTGTATCTGCTGCATGCTTCTGCTTTTGTGGCTGTAGGGATCGGTGTCTCATTTCTGAGAAGACTCTCAGTCCTTTAGGGAAGTCTTGTTTCTCCAACCTTGCTAAGCACTACTTACGATTTGGCCTACAATATCAGAATGCCATCTATTGAGCTTCAATCTAACAACGTGCTAAACCTGGCTAACGTGGAGGATGTATGATTATTGTCATGTTGTTTTTGGCCAGGAACTGGCCAAACTGCATTGTCATTGTGGGGGGATCAGTTGGCACAAATACCATTTATATAACTAATCAGAGATTAGGCAATAATTTGCATTTGTTATACAAATACCATTGCTTGCTCAAATCGTCCTTCATAATTGAATAGTACCAATTGCAATTCAAATTATGTCTGCAACTTCAATCGTAATCTGTTGGACAATCAGAACTAAGGTGTGTGATTTTGCAACACTTAGGCAGTTTTCCTTATGTGGGAACCCTCAGACTTCCCACTAATCTCTAGCAATGTGTGGGATTTTGTAATCGGGAGACTCATTTGAAACATTGAATACCAGTGAAAATATCTTTGCTGTAGACCTCCTGGGATTCTTTAGCAGGTCATTTAAAGTTGACCAAAGAATATAGTAATATAAGAATTGAGTCAATTTTTTTGTGACACTTACTTCACTTAAGTTCTATTTTTGGAGACTAGTTTCGGGAAAAAATTCTTCCCATATTCATTCCATGTTGAAATTTTTCCCTAAACTAGTCTGTGAATTAAATGTCACAAAAAAATAGACTCGATTCTTATATTACTATATTAGAAAGCTTCACTGTTACAAACTTCCTTTAATAATTAATATTGACCAAAGAACTTGATGTTTGCTCTTTTGCTCTATGTTCCAGTTTGCCAATAACATTGACAGGATGATACAAAATTACATGCAGCAAGCTTTATAGCCTTCACAGTTTGGCCGACTGATGTGCAAAAAAACCGAGGAATTGAACCTTCCAAGCACAATAGCATAATGTGAGCAGGGAGTATACACCAGGTACAGTCCAGTTGCTTTTTGACTACACCTTGAAAATCACACATCTGAAATACAAAATACGTATTTATTAGGGCTGTACCGATTAAACATTTAATCGTTGATTAATTACATTTTCCGGTTAATCGGTTTAGTTGAATTCTGAAAAACTTTTTTGAGAAATGGGTCAAATGACCAAACTCCTTTCTCTCGCTTCTCCGGCCTTGGTACATCATGTGTCATTCAGCCTATTGGATCCAAACAATTCCCGTTATTCAGAAACCTGAAGGGTACTTTAGTCAACAAACTTGTGCATCCCAAGTCTTGGCTGAAAAAGCAACTGGAAATGTAAGTTTTGTATATATTTTTTCACTAGTTAACTAATAATGGTATTCATTAATTCAGGATTTCTTCTGATTATCTGTAGTGTAGTAGTTACTAAACGTGTAAAGCAATATTAAATGTACACTTTGGTTTCGTTTAAAATATAGACCTGTTTGTCGAATAATCAATTAAAGTCAAGCGTTAACTCGATTAGAAATTTTAATTGATTTTCAGCCCTAGTATTTATGCACATGCTAAACACACTTAGTAAGGAGATAATTTTATGCTTACCTAGATCTCAAAGTATCTTCTGGCACATCCTCCAGTAAATCAAACACACCATTGTTGTATATCTCAACATATGTTACAAATACTGCATAAGTATTATCTTCATCAACATTTTCGATTTTCGTAACATCCTTTGTTCTCTGGGCTAAATCTGGATCAGAAACATTCCTGGAATTGAGATCCACAGAAAAAAAATCCATTAATCCCCCTAAACGGTCAATTTGTATTCTGATGTTATGTTGAAATATGAATGTCGAGTCACGTGAAATGTGATTTCCCACATTTCTGAAGGATCTTCCCACAGAAGTAAGGAGGGAATGGTAGATTTCTTTAAATTTAACTTAGTTGTATAGTCTTTCAATACAAGCCATTTCCTCAAAATCAGCTTCTTTAAAAAGTTTAAAACCGACAAGAGTTATTATGGGTATCGATATTGACAGCTTCTGCTCTCCTAGGGATAATGAACACTTACAGCATGAATACTTTGTGCAGGACATTAAAAATGAGTTGCTTTGGAAGGGTTAAACATTCCAACTAGTAAGCAGAGCTATTCAGCTGTGCAAGGAAAAATAAATGGTGCAAAAATATGTTGCACAAACTTTCTTGCATACGTGTTACAGAAAAAAGTAAATTATAGAGACAATTAAATTTTACTTATTACATTTTCATAAAACTAACAAGTATCTAGAAAGGAAATCATCAGGGTCGATCTTTATGTTCAGTGCTTTTGCCGTGAAACAACAATAATAATAAGAAGAAGAACAACAAAAACAACTTGGGGTTTGCATGGTTTCCTCAATCTCAAGGGCAAAAATGTAAGATGAAATGAAATGCTTTATTGTTCGTAATATGTACAAAACATACATGAAACAGTGTCATTGAGAATTAAAATAGTTAGAGCCAATTTTTCAAAAAATTTTCATGAAACTCCTCCTAAACTCTGTGGCGCGACATCCCCGAAGGGACAAGGCCTACCACCCGACCGCTGCATCATCTACCTATAGGCATATGGCAGGATTGGGGGGCATGTGGTCAGCACGCCGACACCCACGGCCGTTAATGGTGGTTTCCATGACCGGAGCTGCTACTTCTCTATCAAGTAGCTCCTCAATTTGAATCACGAGGCTGAGTGCACCCCTACCAGACCTCCCTACCTCAGAAAAATCTGAGGAGGTACCGGGTATTGAACCAAGGCCGACGGATCCATAGTCAGCGACGCTAACCACAAGACCATGCCGGTGGTCAATTTTCATGAAAAGTCCCCTTAATATTTCAGTTATAAAACTCAAATTCTGGGCGGTTCGATAAATTTCTGAAAAAGTCCTTAGTTACAAAAAGAAAGTAAATACAATGAACTGTTTACCCGCTGTGCCTGTCCACAGACAGACGAACAGACAGACATCATTCCAAAAACACTTTTTTCAGTTTCTAAGCATGTATTTCCAATGTTATCTCAATTTCAATTTTTTTTCATGAATCACAATATTTTCACTATGCTACGTATATGCGAGAAAGTAATAGCAGGAATTCCGGGTACAGCATAACAAAATTGTACAACAGAATTTGCTATTATTAGCATTTCCTGAGATACATTTGGAGATTCCGCAGCACAGTATAACACTGCGATACTATACATTAGAGTCCAGTTAATCCGCTTGTTAATCCGAACGGGAAATAAAAAATAAATGTTGAATTTTACTCAAAGATGCTTTGTTTTGTTAATCCTACCATCAGTCTGTGACCGCCTGTGTGGTCTTGTGGTTAGCATCACTGACTACTGCTCCATCGGCCCGGGTTTGATCCCCGGTACCTCCTCGGATTTTTCTGAGGTAGGGAGGTCTGGAACGGAGTGCACTCAGCCTCGCGATTCAAATTGAGGAGCTACTTGATAGAAAAGAACTGGCTCCGGTCATGGAAACCACCATTAACGGCCGTGGATGTCAGCATGCTGACCATATGCCCTCAATCCTGCCATCTGCCTATGGTAGTTGATCCAGCGGTCGGATGGTAGGCCTTGTTCCTTCAGGGATTTAGTGCCAGGGAGTTTAGTACCATCAGTCTGTAGGTTAAAAACTTAGGTGTACATATAACTTACAATAATATTAAAACTAAAATTAAGTTGTAGGAAATGTTATACAGTATTTGCCCAGAAGAGAAAAAAAAAGACATAAATTTTTACAGTTTTACCCATCTAAAACTTGTATTATGGTACAGTACAGTATGTGCATTTTAAGCCAAATTCCAATCTAGTCCAGAAAAGCAGGACTCTACTATATAATCAATAATTATATAAACAGAAAGAGTAGAATTGTACAAAAATTGTTTCCTAATTGAGAACACCTGTCTCCATTAAAAATCCTATTTTCCTTTTACCGCAGAACTAGGCCTATAGTCCCCTCTAGTGTATTTAATTTGGTGTCAAGAATGTGGTGATTGTCATATAGTGTAATTAATTTTGAGTCGAGAATGAATCATGACAAATATATTTTAATCTATTTCTTATGTGAATGACAGAAGTTTATTTGACAATTTCTGCAAACAATTTGAACTCCCTAACACCTTCATAACAACAGTTGCCATCTCTGCATTAAAGATTCCGTTTTTCTATTCAGTAATTAAGCTTAAATATTTTCTAGGCAAAGCAAACCCTCAATCTTTCTAGAAAATCCGTATGGAACTCCAGGAGTCGCACGCGACTCGAAGGAATTATGCTTACGGGCTTTAACATATGGTACAGGCACTAACTCATTCTATTCTAAAAGCTACTATTTATTGACATAACTTAATGGATATGTTAAAGGTACCGGTACTCTTTGTCTTTATGGTAACCTGCAAATGCAAGAGGAAGATTTGGAAATAAATAAGATGGATCTATACCAAATTTCGTCAATAGCTAAAATCAGGGTTGAAATGTTTAAAACAAAACGTTTAAAACAAGTGTTTAAAACATTAAGTGGAGGGAAAGGAAATAGACATTAAATCCATGTCTGGGATATTAATACAAGTAAGAATCAGCTTGAAAAATTCTATGTCATAACCGGGATTTGAACATGGATCTCCAGCTTAACGCGCTGATGCTCTACCATTGAGCTACCATGACAACATGCCAGTACAACATCAAATTCCTCAATTGATTCAGAATACATAAAACATGTTTAAAACAAGGGCTTGTGTTTTTTTTAAGTTTGTTTAAAACGTTTTAAACAATCTGTTTTAAACATGTTTTTTTAGCATATGTTTAAATCATTTTTTAATTGTGTGTTATATTTAACTATGAAGACAATTTACATTTTGTCAAGTCAGTGACACCCTGTTAGTGTTGTAAACAGAAAACAAACAAAAAACTAGGGCCAGAATACCAGAAAATCATGTGAGGTGATGTCTTTTGTATCCTTTTCCTCCAGACTTCTCTATCCTCTGTCGCCAGCTTCCAGTTTCTGATTTCGAGTAATTGATTTGAATTTTTTCTGACTGCATCCTACCATCTATTTTGTGGTCTTCCTTTTTAAAGAAAGAGATTATTAATATTAAATATTGAATGTGTCAATTTGGCAACGCTGTAGTAGGATATCCCTTGTAAGTTTTATAATGTAAGGCGGCTAAGACCACGTAAAACATGGTGAAAGTCAATCATCAGTTGAGCAGTAAAGGCAGTAATTAAACAGTAGTTTGTATTATTTTTTATTAATCATGAACTATTAAATAATAAACAAATAATACTGGTACAAAATGTATTTTCAAATACTATTAAATCTACGACTCGTAAACCTTGAACATCTTAGCACAGGGTGTCATTGGATTGACAAAATGTAAATTGTCTGCATAATTAAATTTAACACCCAATTAAAAAGTGTTATAAACATATGCTAAAAAATGTTTAAAACAAATTGTTTAAAATGTTTTAAACATTTCAACTGTATATATATATATATATGTATAAGTTATGTATATAATAGGCCCTATACATTAAAATGGTTGATTTAAACAAAATGAACGATTTAAACTTTTTTTTAAACAAACAACATTGTTGTAAACATAAAAAACGTTTAAAAAAACACGTTTAAAACAACCAACATTGTTGTTCACATATAAAACGTTTTAAACAAAAAAAACATGTTTTAAACAAAAAAAACATGTTTTTTATCAACCCTGGCTAAAATACAATTTAATTTCAATTTCATACTCATACTTACTTGCGAAGTGGGGTTTTCACTGCTCTAACACTGTAAGTTTCTCTCTGTCGGTCCAGTAATGCATCTGCTTCGTTTTGAACTTCAAAATTGTTCATTTTATCTGGCTTGAACACAAATTTATTAGCTTGATAATTTGATATGCTATTGAAAATAACATCAAGGCATCGTGGCATTATTCCACCATTTTTTGGATCCCCTGTCATGGTGTAGGTTTTACCACTTCCAGTAACACCATAAGTGAAAAGGAGACCATTTTTACCATGAATGAGACTCTCCACAAGTGGTAAGGCAACCTGGTCAAATACCTCTTTTTGAGTAGCATTTTCCTCAAATACTTGTTTATAAGTATATTGAATTTCTTTCAAATTAGGTAAACGATGGTTTGAGCCAGTTTCAGGAGGCAAGAGTGCTATTGTAGTAGGTGATATAACCCTCATACAAGAAACATCATTTGCATTTTGCATTGGCCTTAAACGACAGAATACTTTCACTGGATCCTTGGTGATACTCCTTTGTTTTAAAGGTGTCTTCTTTGGTGGTGGTTTAGTCCTTCTGTAAGTAAGAAAATAACGAGATAGTACATGTATAAGTTCAGTCTATTAATATGTTCCAAAATCCCATTGTGCGACAAATCCAATTTTATTGATCTAAACAATATAATATAAACCTAAGATGGTAAGGTTAAATGAGTAGGCCTACAAGTTGATTTGACATGAAACCATTCTTTAAAACCATTTAACTTAAGTAAAGACAAAAAAAGAAAATGGTAGAGTACTGTGTAACAACAAAGCGAAGTTAAGAAAAACAAATGAATGAAAAAAAAGAAAGAAAGAAAGAAAAAAAAAGGCTACTTCCCCTCACTACCGAGCCTTGCGTGTGCACCTTACTATTGTACCATACCATTGGCTTCCTCTGGGAGCCATGATTGTACCCTTCATCATATATGCATAAAAATATACAAAACCAGTGTCTGGAATATTACCCTGCCACCACACACACACACACACACACACACACACACACACACACACACACACACACACACACAAAAAAAAAAAAAAAAAAAAAAAAAAAAAAAAAAAAAGTAAAGTAAAGTAAAGTGTCCCCTATTACAGGCCATGGAGGGTTCCAGGAGGTTGAGGCTCCCAGATTTTTAGACATCGGCACATGAAGGTGGTAAGGTTGTCAGCCTTATGCACCGGCCGCCTTTACCCCAGGATTGCTCCTGGTACTCATTTCTGTTAGAGGCTGAGTCGACCCCAGGGCCATAGTGCCACCAGAAGGATTAGGCCAATTGAAAAACTCCGACCTCATCGGGGATCGAACCCGCGACCTACCGGTTTGTAGCACAGCGCCTCAACCACTACGCTTACCCCCACCATAAGTACACAAGTACACAAAATAATATATTCAGAAAATGCTCTCTAAACTTAAATAGATGAATTCTCCCTTCTCCGCTCAGCAATAGTTCGTGGTGTTAGTGGTTTAAGGCTACTGGTTACGGTGCTAGTGGTCACGGGTTCGAATACCGGCCGATCCAAAATTTACTATTAGGAATAGGTCCCAAATAGGTAGGTAGGGCGAGGAGAAGGTGAGAGGAAGAGGGAGGAAAAGGAAGACAAAAAGGGAATAAAGGGAAAATGGTACATTAAGACACACCACAGTCCCACACCCCTAATCTCAAACCCTCCACTAGCAACGGGGCATTTGAACTAATAGCAGCGATGGTAGCGCTATCTCTTACGCAAATGATGAAACAGAAAAAGTTATTTATTTCTTCTTTATTCTCTTCTTCTCTTCCTTTCCCGTCTCCTTCCTCTCACCTCTTATTCATCCTACCTACCTATTTGAGACCTATTCCTACTAGTAAATTGTGGTTCGACCGAGACTTGAACTCGGGACCCCTAGCATTATAGCTAGGAGTCTTAGCCATTATGCCACGAGTGAATGTTGAGCATTGAAGGAAGCTTTCGTATATTTGAGTTATGATTTCATGAGTTTTAACGCAAGAATCGATTTTTATAATTTTGAGATATTTTATTAGTTATGAAAAGAGTAGTGTTGGTGGTGCAAGGGAACTTTCCTGCATCAATTAAGCCACATTTAATGTTATAATACGGCGTTTTTTTATAATTTTGAAATATTATGTATGGTACCGGTACAAGGGTATTTTTGTATTGTGAAATAGCCTATTTTGTTGCAAGGGTCTTTTTTTATTGTGAAATATTAGGTGACATGTCAATTGCAATTATGCATTACCGGCGTTGAGATTGAGCAGTGGCTACCAGCATGTGCTGCAGGGAAGCGGCCAGGCGAGTGGCGTGTGGAAAGGGGACCAGCTTGTGTCGCAAAGTACCAATTTCCCAAAATAAATTTTTCCCCATTTCACCTTCTGCATTACTAGCAACGCCATCTAACAGGAGACGTTCGAAACCCTAAACCCCTCCTTCCCCGGAGGGTCCTATTAGTGTGTTGATGGGAGGAGCCTAGTACACGGAATAAAACTATTTTTCCCCAAAAAACTAATTAGAATACCCACCAAATAATGGATTTGAATCATCCCTACTGTGTGAAATTTCTAGCCCGTCTTAGCTGCAGTGCCATATAGTTACTTGTTAGGGCCTAGGCCTATTTGATTGCTTATAACTCGACCTGACATCTGATAATTTAAATGTTAAAATCTCAGTAATTAAAGGCAAAGTCCATCAAAATGGTTATTGAATGTTTACTCATATAGATTCATCTTGTAACAGATCGATAAAATCGGTGAGCAGCACAGTGAGGGCTACCCTTGTGACATCAACACATATTATTATTATTATTGAATTCCCAAAAATACAGAACCCTATTTTACCAGATGGCATATTAGGGTTATAGATTAAACATATATACAGAGTATACAGTAAACTACATATACATATTACAATTTTGCAAAAACACTATTCATGAAACTTAAAACAACTTTGTAACTTTGCTTATTTAAGAAGAGACGGGAGATTGGTGTAGTAAAGTCAAAATTTAGAAAATTTAAATATAATATTAACTGATAACGTTCGTGCGTAAATAATGGACAATGAAATAAGAGGTGCTTAACAGATTGACTTTCCTCTTTACATTTACAATTTGCAGAGGTAGAAATTTTAAATCTATGTAAGTATTCACCAAATTTCCCATGCCCTGTTAAGAATTGAGTCGTAATATAATCCGGAATCAAAAGTGTACAAGCCATTCTATCTTGCACTCTAGGGAAAAACAAATCTTTCGTTGTGCTGCCGTTATTCGTTTCTTGCCAAATCCGATCCCATTGGCTGTGCATATGTTCTCTTAATGTTTTCTTAATGAAGGATATAGGGCATAAACTATAAGAAGTTTTAACATTTGAAGAAGCACCTAACTTAGCTAATTCATCTGCTTTCTCATTTCCTAAATTTCAACACATATTACGAGGGTGAGACAGTTCCTAGTTTCTTACAAAGCGAATCTTCAATAAGCAAGAGCAACGCGTAAGGATTAGGCTTACACAACAAATAAATAATAATAACAGCATATGACAATATTATAAAATATCTAACAGTTTGAGAATGAAGTATGGGAATTACTTACATTGGTCTCATGGTTTTTGTTGGGTAGGCTAACTGATAGGCTATTGTTATCTTATAGTGTAAGTTACAAGTTAAGTCACTTGTTAGATATAGGTGTGTACTTATTTTCACGGTTTAAAGACTAAAAGCTGAAACTGAACAACCAAAGCATCGCATCACAGGACACAGATGACAAAACTGACAAAAATCAACACAAATTCAAATTTCAAACGTTCGTGCTTTGTATAGTATACCAAAACAGCTAACAAAAAATCCCTACTAACTATCCAGATTGTCCAACGTTAAATGATCGGCTTTTTATTTTGCTACCCATTCACTGTGACTAGGTTACATCTAAAAAATACAATATGTTTAATGAAGATATTACATATAATTTTTGTTTCATCAGATATAATAGAAACTGTGCCTTGTATAATACGGCTCTTGTACTGATTACTGATTTCCGCTTAATTTCCCAACTGCTAGCGGTGATGAAACGTTTCCCTCTACATTTAGCGGATTCTTAGACTTACAAGGGGTAATGTAGTGTTGCATTGCATTATAAACTAATATTTATTATTTTTTTTATTTACGACTGAGAATCTTTTCCCTTTTTATTTCGTAACATTAATTTTTTTTTATGGTATTATCGGCAATTTTTATTACTATAGGGGACCGAAGACGTCAGATGTTGGCAATGATGACCAGGTGTTCGATGGTAGGAGTAAACAAAATGTATGACAGGAGGAGGCACAGAGCAGTAAAAGCTAAATAGTTCGTTTTTTAATTTCATTATGATTAAATTAATACGAAGGGTAAATCATTATTTTATTGTGAATTCTAAGCAGCTACTCCTCAATCGGACAATATAACATAAGACTGGAGTAAATGTGTGTCAAATTTCATATCGAGCTTGTTTATAATGTAAAATATTTGCTAAGAGTGCATAAATTTTATTCAAATTTAGTCGGGTAATCTGTTCAGGCACACTTGTCAAAATGATGCAGCAATACATGAAAGAATTAGAACAGGTATGTGATTTTTCTTCGTAGATTTCGTTGGTTGAAATTTATTAATTTTTTTATTTAATAAGACATAACCTGCATAAAATGTGAATTGCCTGGATTTGTATAAAAGTTACAATACTATTGTTTTTAGCAAAAGGAGAAGTAGAAGTTCAAGCTGAACAAATAATAGTTAATTTCAATATATAAAGTTGCCCAACATGACATCGATTTCTTCTCTCTTGGACAACGGCTCTTGTGCTAAATCGTTATATCCAGTTATATCCAGTTGTACTTGGGAGAGTGTTTTGGTCAGAGTTCCTCTATGTAAAACTGTTCTTTATAAAAAATCTGAATTGCGCCCTGTGTGCATTGTTTATTCTTTTACTATTTCCGAGATGCTCTTCTCACGTCATGCACAAGTCAAATTGTGACAAGTCAAATTCGCACTATAGTCCACATAGCTCGCAGGTACATTCAATGTCTGGGCCATGAAAACGTTTCTTAGGACGCATCTTGAACTGTTCTTTGAAAGCACATAGACCAAGCAACTTGGTGTGTATTTTGACAGGCACATTGCTTTCTTTAGATACGTTGCTTTGACCTTCTCTTGTTCTTGCATCTGATTCTTTGCCAGGTGTGTCCAGATGTTTTTCTGGTTGTTGGTAGAATAACTGAGATCTTGAAGTGAAATAGATTTACAGCGACAATTTACTAAGTTGTTTTATGTCATGCATGATTTGATTGTTACTGTTGCCCTTTCTCTAACACTAACATGCATTGTGAATGCATTTCCAGAGCTATTGAGCACCACACCCAGATATTTGTATTAATAATTAAGGAATTGCGCACAATGTGCATTATCTTAACCTAAGACTTAACCTACTGACAAACACCCAGTCCTGAACCCGGGAAAGGGATTTTTCACTAATGAAAAATCCCCAACCCGGCCGGGAATCGAACCCGGGCCGTCGGAGTATAAGGCAGGCGCGCTACCGACTCACCCACGGCGACAGCTATTTGTATTGTGCACAGTAGGTAGGCAGGCTTTGAATACAAACTTGTTTACTTAACACAGCTGATCTTATGTTCCGTTTTATTATTCTTCTGTTTGTAGTTCCACTGTCTCTAACAGTAGGGTGGCATGAGGGAGGACCATAGTCAAGAGAGCAATGTTTTTCATCTTCTTTAATTTTCCTGCCGCTTTTGGAATACTCTCGTGACTTTCTCTACCTTGATCATTAAGAATACTATTTTCTCTCTTCTTATTCCATCTCTGGGAACTCTCACATGACTTTCACATCTTTGGTAATACAATTTTATGCTATTTTCTTGGGTTTTAAGCCATCTCTTGCAACTCTCACATGATTTTCTTTACCATAATGAAATTTTATGCTATTTTCTGGGTTCTTATTCTAAGATAGATAACATAAGAGTTTTCCAAGAGATAACATACAACCCCATAAAGTAGCATAAAATTTTATTATGGTAGAGAAAGTTGCATGAGAGTTCCCAAAGAGGGATTAAGACCCAAGAAAATAGCATAAAATTGTATTACAATAGTGAAAATAATATTCTTAATGATCAAGATAGAGAAAGTCGCATTCGAGTGTTCCAAGAGCTGTAGAAAGAATTAAATAAGGTGAAAGCATTGTTCTCTTGACTATGGTCATCCCTCATGTCATCCTACCATCGGACAGTGGAACTACAAAGAGTAAGAGACTACAAAGAAGACTAGTCAAACACAACGTTAGATCAGCTGTGTTACATACATGTTTGTATTCTAAGCCTATCAACAAGGATCTAATGCATCTCAGGCAGTCTAGTCTAGTGTTTTCCTTCTTATATTCATTGCATTCCATTTTCATGCAGCACTAGATTTGTTGTGATCCGTCGCATCTCGTACTTTGTTTCTATCCACTCCCATAGAACCATTTCATCTGTCAAATAGAATGTTTCCCAATTTTTTGCATTTTTCCATTTTAAGTCTTCCAGAAGTTGCCTGTAGCATTCTGTAGCTGGTAGTATGAGTTTTAACCTCAGATCCTCCACAAAGTATGTTTCCCTTACTAGTGGGAATACTAGCCTTGATGGGGTGAACTTCAATATTCCCATGACCCTTTTGAGATATGTAGCTTTCAGTCCTTCTATTGATCTTAGCTGGTTTGTAGTGAGGTATTCCCTTGTTAACCCCAAGTACTTGCTATATCCTTTTATGTTCAATGTCTTTCCATTGCATGTCACTTGACCTCTCTCTCTAAGTATTCCCCCTCTCTGGAATACGACTACCTCTCTCTTCTCCTCATTGATTTTGATTTTGTTTTCTTCTACCCACCATGACAGCTGAACCACTGCTTTCTGTAGATCCTCATTATTATCTCATCCCACTGCTGTATCATCAGCACACATGTACAGCCGTGCCCTAGTGTTCTCCCTGACTTTTTTCCCCACATCGTATATCAAAACATTAAAGACTTAGGGGACTTAGTGGGTCTCCTTGTAGGACTCCGTTGGCCTGGCTAATCCATTCAGATTTCCCCACAGTATTGTCCACCTTTGCACATAATTTTCTGCTAGTATGTTGCAGACCAATCTAGTCACCCAGGACCTTCCCACTAGCAATTCTAGCTCTTCACCAGGATCTGCCAGTTTACCTTGTCAAATGCCTTGGAATAAACCACAGGTATGACATATAACTTACCACGAATGTTTGCCGAATGTCTGCAATGAGGTTGCCTATTGCCACTAGTGTTGATCGCTTTGGCCTAAACCCGAACTGCTCATTGAGAAGGTACGGCTCCACAAGTCCACAAGCTTGGTTAATCTTGTTGTCAGCACCCTAATCAGGAGGTTGAGACCTACTGTTTTTAATGCCATGCCTCTATATCATTAGGATCACTCACATTTCCTACAGGGCACTCCCCCACTCTCGACACTACCTCTCTCTCCTCTGTCGGTTGTAGTACTTCCAAGACTTTCTGTCTACTCCCCTCTTCTCTCCAGTCAGCTCCCCTCTCTCCATCTTCCAACGGACAAATTAAAAAGACCGCCCTGCATGGGGGCAGCGTAATTCAGCACATGCAAACAAATGTCAAACAAGAGTGGAGTAAGTTAGTAATTCTATTTCTTTTATATACGAGTCTTTTCCTCTTGCATAAAAAATGACATCTCTTTTCTGATTTCTTAACATATCTCTCACCTTAATTGGTTATGATTAGGGACCGGATTCTTAGGTTTTTACCTATTTTTTTCCTTACTTCCAAAACAAAAAGCGCTCATACACTTTTTCGAATCACTTCCATAGGATTCACCCACATCAATTCTGTGGCACCTAAAAATACCTAAATGGGGTATAAAAACCGAAATATACCTAAACGGGATATAAAACCTAAAATATCTAATTTAGGCTACTTTTTTGCCTTTTTTGTTGGTCAGTTGAGAAATCTATATTTTGCGGAGGGACCATTTTTATCGGGTTGAAATTAATACCACCAGTGTTTCTTTCAACCCATCGTCTTCTAAGATGGACAGTATCAAAAGAGGAAGTGTAAGACTACCGTCGTATTCTTTTTAAAATATTCGTACGAACAGCCATTGTTGCCGTGTATGAACAAGGATATAGATTTCTGTGTTTTAAAGTGCTTGTCAGGGTTGTCATTCCTACGACTATAGTCGTACACACTCGACTATTTCATAGATTTGTACGACGTGATACGTAACCATGAGTCACACGCCTATTTGTACGATTGTTTTTAACATAGCGTTTTATATTTTTTAATCAATCTACTGACGAATTTTAAATTTTGATATACATCCAGCTCTTTGTTTTCTCGTGGTTTTTGTTGTAAGCATGTTGCTAGCAATAACACTGTGGCAACTACTGTTTATTTAATTTTATTGTATTTCATCAAATTTAGCACATCGGAAGATAATGCACGCCCAATCATTTACAAATAAGATGAAGGAAATGTGAGGCAATCTTAATTTCACTGCTTCTTTTGATTGTTTATAAATGCTTTCTTTCTTCAATTGTGTAATATTGTCCTAAAGCAAGTTTACACAAATTTAAGTCAATTTTGTTAAGTTAAACTTTACAAGTGTTATGTATTGAATCCTTAGCACATTCAAATTCATTAAACCAATTATTCTACCCGAAAAATATATTTTGGACAAAAAACCTAAAAAAAACTATTTCACCTAATGGAAAACCTAAAACAGTGTTTTTAAAAACCTAAAAATCCGGTCCCTAGTTATGATAATTGTCTGATATGTCATTTAGGTCTTTGTATTCCTGTATTAAATTAACTTTTCTTCTTTTTACTTCCTCTATCCATACCACAAGTCATCAGTGAAGCAAGCATTCTAGATTGCTTCACATGATGAGCAGTGTTTTACATTTTGGAACTTATCCCAGAGGGCAAGATTGATATTGTCCTCCCACTTATGTCAAAAGCTATCATAGGGTATTCTTCTACTTAATTTCTCATTAAAATCCTATACTGTATGTGATTATTGTCTGTAGTTGCTACATGAGTAGTCCTGCTACACTACAATCTTTTGTCATGTATGTTTCAATCACTGTCTCTATTTTCCTGTAGATTCAAGAATGCTTGGTTTAGTCTATAAGTCATCAGTGAACCAAGCATTCTAAATTGCTAGTTTCTAAGGGCTCGACTGCTATAAAGTACACCTTTCTATCATGATTTCTGACATAACTTCTGGTTATTAATCAACTGTTTAGTTCACTGCAGCTAAAAACCTAGCTTTCAGACATGACCTGATTCTATAGACTTAGCTAATTACATGATCACATAAGAACATGCTATTACGAATGAGGTAAATTAATGGTCTGCCATCTGACCAGCAACACTAGCAGGAAACCAATGATTATGGAATTTGGTTGGGTCTCTATTGGTATTCTCCAAATAGAATATAGTCCATAATTTGAGATGTACGTAGTAACAGATAGGTTGAAATCACTCTATTAACCCTTTCACTGCTGCAGATGTGTATATGTTTCAGCGTGCATCATTGATGGACCCTGTGATGCATGTTGTACATACGACACACCACTTTGCATGCCTATAAACGAAGTAAATTCTCCTTCAGTGCACTTGTCATTTGTCTCTATACTGTTGTCTACATCCCGTCACCATCAGTTCTCTGTTCTCTGCCATGAGCTGCCATCTGTAGCCAAATATTTCAGGCTATGTATTGCATCGTGTACAACACTGCTGTGTTGTGATGCCGTGCAGGTTTTCCTAGGGTTACTTAAATCAGTATAAAGCCAGAGCAGAGAAAGAGTTACTGTGTTGCAGTGGGATAAAATTATTCTGGATTAGAATATATTCTATTTGTGTGGAATATATTCTAGCCAGCAACCAATCGGCAGTCCTTAAGGGGTTTTTAATTTCCTTTTATTACAGACTAGCTTAAAAGACCCGGCGTCGCCCGGGTTTTGTATTTTGTAATTGGAAATTAACTTATGAAGGATTTTCAATTTTAAATTCTAGGTCCTTATATAGGCATTTATAATTTGAAATAGGAAGAACGACTTATTACACTCAAACTATTCCCTCAGAAAACGCTTGATATAGTTTTTTATGGCTCATAGAGGATCTAGAATTTTGCATCCCATCGCTTGTACAGTGCACAGCAAGCCTGGTAGAGGTTTAAATAAGAAGAAACAGAAATTCCTGTAACATAAAATTGTAGTATCGAGGCGGGAATTCCAAGTCTCTACCTGTTATAGTTTAGGCTGTACGTTGATTCCTGTCAGTCAGTCAGTCATTCAGTCAGTCATTCATTCAGTCAGTCAGGACAAAGCCTTTTATATATATAGAGATACAGGTGTACTGAGTTAAAAGTGAATTTAGTTTAAAAAAAATTGACATGCTTAAAAGTAAGAGTGGTTTATGATGACTGTTTTACTAGCTGAAGAGTAATCACTAGGGCCTGGATTCTAATGACATGTCATCTTTTTATTGATGCTGCATAGACATTGCCAACTTGTAGATAAATCCTGATCATAGCCTCTAGATTATAGAAATGCATTTTTATTAGGTCATTTTTTGTCATTTTGTGCCATTTTATATTTTTAGGGCATTTATTTCAATTTTAGTGTCATTTGCTTCCTTATTTAGTCATTTTCATGTATTAACATTGAGTGTATTAACTTTTTTTCGTCGCTAGTGGTGCTGTCTTTGAAGTGTTGTTTGTTTAATGCAAGAAGGAAAAATTTGTTGTTAAAGTGTTGTCATGTCTCAGTTGGAAATGAGAATCAAAGAAACCCCAAAATTCTGTAATATATTACAGTTGTTATTAGATTGACTTGGCACCAGAGTCTGCCACCTGCTTGGATTTGAGAGTGCAAACTACTGTTTACCCTCAATAAACAATATAATCCGGCAGACCACAAAAGGATGTGCCGAATTTTGACTCTTCAGTGCCTCAGTGCCAGTATAAATTTCTGTCAGAAAAGAACATTCAGAACATTACAGTTAGGCTATTTACAGTTTTTACAATTATGTACAAACTAGTCTATAACTTTGTGTGTATAATAATTTTTTATAAACAAAATATCAGTTTTTAGGTCATTTTTTATAATTATTAAGTCATTTTTTTAAATTTAGGGTCATTTTACAGATCATTTTTCAAACAATTTTAGGTCAACAGAATCCGGGCCCTGGTAATCACTATTTTGTAGAGCCCAATTTCTGGAAGGTAAGTTTATTTTGCTGTTGATACTCAAGCAAAGTTAACTCGTATAATTAATTTCAGGAACCCTTTGATCCTGAAGAGTTTGTAGAACGTTTAGCATGGAGAACAGTTGCAGATTCCAGAGGTGAAGGAACAGGCCATTTTGATCCTGTTCTCATTCATGAAACTTTTCTTCAGGCAATCAAGTAAGTATTCATTAGTGATCATGTTCATTAGACTCAGTATTCACTCTTTGAAGAATGCTTGGTGCAAACTTACAATTTATTTACTGGTACTGGTATTTATTTTCTATTACATCATGTAATTTGATTATTTTTTCAACATGATCATGAATTTGAGTTGAATACAGTGGAACTTCGGGAATCCGAAACAAAAATAGTTTCAATCCTAGCTTTATTTTCTGTAGTAGCAAGGGGAAGTTATGTAAAGGCTTGCAGTAAATTGCAAATGTATGATCTATAATTGGAAGCTTGGAGAAATTCTACTTGATATTTGTATGAATATAAAATTTTTAGATAGATATATCTACTGGATAATTAGAAACATCCATGCACGAGCGCAAAAATAATTAACCACAAATTCAGATCAGATTACTAATTTTGTTTTCAACATTACTTATTTCCAATGAGCAGAGATCATAACTACTAAAAAATTACTAGGGAGATTGGTTTAACTTTTTGGATTATACCAAGCTTTGAGCCTAGTGTAACATGTCAGAAATTTCAACCTCATGGAGTAGGATTACCATGTTTTTTTAGAAAGAATCCAGGGAGACTTGAAAGATTTTACGATTACATTTATTAATACAATTTGTGAGTATACTGCTGGTATATTAAAATTGTCTACGGAGTATTAGTATATTCCTCCACATTATGAATGTCACTTCTGTTTGTACTTCTCTGAACCATGAATTTTCTGTTTTTCAGTTTCTCTGAAAATTCTTGGCAAGTCGTGTTGAAGTTTGTAAAATTATTTCAATTTTCCCACTCCTACAGTGAAAATATGGAACGAACACAATTAACGTTCCCCAAGTTGTAAATTCGATTTGATTGGCCCTTATTATAAATTTTATAGGAATTTAAAATCGGGGACGTTCTGGGGACTTTATAGGGAAATCAGAGATGTACGGTAACCTTAATATAGAATGTGAAAAGAGGAAGGAAAGAGAAAGAGCAAATTCATAAAATACCTTGGTAAAACTAAAATTGGTAAGGTGTTTTTAACTGCACATTGCTATGCATGTTGAAGTGGTAACCAATCTCGCTACCGTATATGTTTTTACTCATGTAGTTGACCCTGTTCTCCTGAGTTTCTTGTGAAATTGTAAGCAAAGTAACAGTTATCAGGCTTGCAGAAAACAAATGAGGCTTCAGAAGGACGTAAATGTGGTACCTCCTACCATCCATACCTTCAGGTTTGCAATAACAGTTAATTTAACTTCAAATTATTGTTGTAAAAATGTCTTTCTAAAATAGGTTCATTGTTATAGTGAGTGATGTTTAACATTATTACTAGGGTAAGGCATTTGATGACCAAAAGTAGCATAAAATTTAAAAAAAAAATCCTTTGAAGACACACAATAGTAAAAATAAAAATATATAAAATATAACCAATAGAATATCAATAATTTTTTGTAATTAGTTTTTAAAAATAAACAGTTTATTTTAGAGAGCATTTGAATTGATGACTGTGTTATATCTAAATTTACAATATAAAATACTGTTTTTCTGTTACTAACAAAGTAAGCAAATTAATGCAACGTGGACACCCTTTGTGAAAAAATTATTTCCGAACTGGCATCCCCTTCAAATTGCCCCTAGCGAAAAGATGCCGTTTAATAAAAACATATTAAGGCCTAATTCTTTATTGCTAGAACACAAACTGTGGTGGCTGTTTACAATAAATTATATTGAAATGACGGATGGAAACTTGAAGGAGGTTCTCAAATGAAAGTCTGTCTGAAAGTAATGATCTTTACTTCCACTATAGGTTTTCTTGGAAATGTAGGAAAGTTCGAAATGCACATTCCTTAAAAATAGGGTTACCGGTAGCAGTTATGTTGCAAGTTTGCTTTGTTTCCTGCAGTAGCGGCTCGTGGCTCAAAACGAGAATGTGCTGCAAATACCATTTCATACAGCAAACTTAAAATATTTAATAAATTAGTAGGCTTACTTACATAATTACCAGGGCCCAGATTCTGATGACCTAAAATTGTTTGAAAAATTACCTATAAAATGACCCTAAATTTTAAAGAAAATGACTTAATAATTATAAAAAATGACCTAAAAACTGACATTTTATTTATAAAAAATATTATTGTTCACACAAAGTTATAGACTAGTTTGTGCATAATTGTAAAAACTGTAATGTTGTGAATGTTCTTTTCTCATGGAAATTTATACTGGCACTGAGGCACTGGTGAGTCAAAATTCGGCACATCCTATTCTGGTCTGCCGGATTATATTGTTGTACTTTGCACTCTCAGATCCAAGGTGGCAGGTGGCAGACTCTGGTGCCAAGTCAATCTAATAACAATAGTAATATAATACAAAATTTTGGCGTTTTTTTTATTCTCACTTCCGGCTGAGACATGTCAACACATTAATGCCGAATTTCTCCTTCTTCCATTAAACAAACAACACTTCAAAGACACCACCGCTAGCGACGAAAAAAAAGTTAATACACTCAATGTAAATACATGAAAATGACTAAATAAGGAAGCAAATGACACGAAAATGACAAAGTAATGACCTAAAATTGAAATAAATGCCCTAAAAATATAAAATTGCATAAAATGATAAAAAATGACCTAACAAAAACGCATTTCTATAATCTAGAGGCCATGATTAGGATTTATTTACAAGTTGGCAATGTCTATGCAGCATCAATAAAAAGATGACATGTCATTAAAATCCGGGCCCTGATAAAATACTGTCTCAGAGTGAAGTCCATGCGACGTTCCTTCTTACTACAGAAGTTATCGATGACTTTCGTGTTGAATCCATCCATGTTTGCAACTATCTTTTTCTCTATGGAAAGCATTGCAAGAGCTGTTCTTGTGACAAGGTATTCCTCAGGAATGTCTTTATCCTCTTCAGGGTAGAAAAGCATCTTTCTGGTTCTGCTGTGGTCATAGGATTGGTGATTATAATCCTGAGAAGCTTTGTTATTTCGGAGAATGTTCCTACCAAATTGTTTTTAATTATAAGCTCGAGTAGTGGAACAGCTCCATGAATAATGCTTTTAGTGGCTAAAACCAGAACTACAGTTTCATCTATATTCCAGCAGATGTCGCAAGTGTCGTTTTGTGTCAGCGAGATCACAGCGCGCCAGTGAGACGTGAAGAAACCTCAAAATCTTGTGAATGCAAGTAAACCGCAGCCCGTTCCTCACGTTAAAACCAGCTTACACGTCACAAAGTCAAGCGTAAGCATGACGTCACACCCTACGAATGATGAGCTGCTTACCAGATGCATTCACGAGGCGGAAAAGATAATATTCACATTACCGACTTCCATTCTCCAACGTAACAGCTAAGGATTTCTCGCATGGATGCGCAAAGTTCAAAATCTAAGTAAAAGAAAATATAGTATAGCGTTTGAAAATAACATTATACGACGAGCGGAAAACAAGCTGTGTGCTGTAGCACTGCAGCACTATAGGAGAAACCGCCACTGGTTTCCTGTGGTTGTTATTTACTTATAAATTATAAGACACAAACATTAAAAACATAAACAGTAATGTAAGATTTTAAATATAACATAATGTAACACTATTTTTTAAAAAGGTAAAAAGTGCAAAATAATGCCAAAACAAATTGCCCTTATATAGTCAATTCATGACACACATTTGGATACATTTGAGCTATGTTTTAATCTTCATATAAAAAAGATGCAAAATCATCAAATGCCTTGCCCTATTTATTATGATAGAAAATTTGCCAGGACCAAAGAATGCTGATTTATCGTTATATTGATTTTTGTTATAGAGAGGTTCCACAGTATGCAAGTAGTACTAGTGAACATTTTTACTTCCTCTACCCATACCATAGGTGCTACAGGTAAATTAAGTATTGTGTTCAGCCCCGAGTTTTTAACATAAATACACATTTTGAGGTTCCCTGAATCCAAAAATACTATTTTCAGAAACATGTCTCTGTGTGTGTATGTTTGTGTGTCTGTGATCAACCTATACTAATTTCACTTTAAGTAAAAGTAGATGTAAACAAAGCCACGTGACAAGGAGCGCCTCATTGGCTAGTGGACGAACTGTAACTTTTGCTGCTTGTATGCATACTCTTGCTCTTAATAAAATAGTTCAATTCAAACCGTACCTTTTTGTAGCTATTTTCGTGCAGAGAAATTTAAAAACACGTTTCTGAAGCAGATCTGTTTATGAAACAAAATTAATTTGATCAGATTTTCCTGACGCATAATAACTAAGTGAACTAATTAAACCGTTACAACATATGTAAATTGTAGGCGTTTACGACGGCTGTGTGAATGCTCAAGGACGCCATCTTGGAATGAACTTGCCACAGCCCCCTTCCAATAACTTTGTAAGATCTGCTGAATGTGCGTTCATTTATTTATTTATATCGGTTATACAACACGTACGTGAGGACAAGAAAGTCGTGTGCTATAACAAGACAAAAATTTCGTCAAAAGTTACATGTAACTTACAGCTCTGATAGGATTGGAGCGGTTACAAATAGAAATTAATGAATTCAAAAAGAAAACGCCTCTGAAGTGGGCAGCCAACATTGCAAAATGAGAGTAATTTTTTATACTCGTTAATATCTTCTTGTTAACTGTCTATGACTTTCTTAAATACTAATATTAAGTCTAATTTTGTACAGATGTATCGATCTTTTCAAAATAAATATCACATTTTTCAACAATGGTGCATGTCATAAAAAATATTTTAAAAGTACTATTGAGAACGCTTGATTATACCAAATCCTCATTCCGTTTCTTTCCGTGGCGGGTAAATCTCCACGTGGTATTGTCACATGCTCGGCGGAGTGGTACATTAGAGTTTGTTTACATCTACTTTGAACTTAAAGTGAAAATAGTATAGTTCCAGAACAAAAAAATCATACGAAAACAAAATTTTGTATGTAGATTAGGTGTCTTCTGGGGATGTGACATGAAGATTGGCGATGATTTTCTCTTACTTTTAAGGGAATTTCCCATGAAGAAAATTTTGTTTAAACGATTTTCTCAAAAATGGGTCTAATGATTTTGTTTAAGTTTTGTATGTGAAGCGCTTATACCAAGGGCTTAAACTTTTATTTGAAACATTTTTTCTCTGAAGGGTAGTTGTAAGCCATGTACTGTTCTCACAGTCAGTCAGTCTTGCTTGGTGAAGAATAAAAATTTGCATCAGGTTAAAACAACTGAATACGCACTCATTGCAATACTTCTCTAATTCTATGTCAGAATGTGCAGTGAGAAAGATGTATTGCCCATGCTTAGGATAAAGAAAGTTATGTGAGTGCATTAATCAGGTTTAATTTGGGTTGTGTATCCTTTGAGGATGTGATGGGATGTGGTAACATTTTCTTCATTTTTACAACCAATTTACATTAAGAGAATGTCATATTATGAATATATTACACTAAGAGGCAAAATGTTACTTGGGCAGAGGAAGTTATGTGTTTCACGTCAGATTTTTCTAATATTTACCAAAAGTAGGTTGGATATGTCTTTTACACTTAAATAATTAAGATGATCTGGGTTCTTATGGAATATTCTTCATACAGTATGCAAGCTTCCATTTGCATTAAGTCTAATTCTTTACAGGTAATGTGTCAGGGAGTCATAACTGTGTAGTATGATAATTTTGTTATTAATTATGTTTTATATTACAGGGACCTGCAGATGTTACAAGAGCGGCAACAAAAGAAATGTGAGCGCCTTGAAATGATGTGCAGGGAAGAAGAAAGTGTTCATTGGCAACAGATTTCTCAGCTTCAAGACAGAAATAAGGTTTAATAAAATCATGAAAATACCTTTAAGTTAATAAAGCTACAACAGGAAATTTTTGTAACATAGCTTAGTAATAAGTGAAATAATCAGTGAGAAAAATACAGTGCCTATTTGGTGTTATGACATCACATTCATTAGAATAATATTCAGAAAGTTACATAGATATTTCCAGCTATTACCACTTCTATCCCATCTCTTACTCCTACCAATGAAGTAGAACTAGATATGATTGACATATAGTATGTTAGGGGTGATATCCTCTGATAGGATACATTACAAATGGAGTTTAGTTAAATCCTTTTTGTTTTTTTAAAAGCTGATTTGTTATTTACAGGCTTCAGTAAATATGTTCCAAGAACTTGATGAGAGAATAAACTACGTCGCTACCAAAGTTATCCATCTAGGTGATCAGCTGGAGAGTGTCAATACTCCTAGAGCAAGAGCTGTTGAAGCCCAAAAGCTCATGAACCATTTTGCAGAGTTCCTCAGTCCAGGGCCTCTTCTTGCCGAAGTCTTCACAGATAAAACTCAGGTGAGGGTATTAAGAAAATGGGTACAGTAAGCTGAATAATTCAGTTCCCATAAGCTGACCACTGGGAAATTTGTGTGTTAAGGTTATAAATATAAATTGAAGGCAAAATTTAATAGTAAGACACAAGACAGTGCCATTGCCTGCTCATGAAGAGAGAATATTACTATTGGATTAAATTAAAAGTGAATTTTCCCTTTTCAGATAGATGAAGCTGCAGATATTATTCAGAAATTACATTTAATAGCTCAGGAGCTGCCTTCAGGAAAGTAAGTATTCCACAAGTTGCTTTCTAATATTGGCTTCAAAGAGTGTACTCTGTTACAAAATATGTTGTTTTATTTTCTAGATTTGAAAAAGCGAAAAAGAAAATTGCAGCAAAATATGATGAAATTGAGAGGACACTGATAGAAGAATTCGAGAAGGCTCAACGTTCAGATGATAAGGGAAGAATGAAAGAAATTGCATCTATTCTTTCTCATTTCAAAGGCTACCCACAGTGTATAGATGCTTTCATTGAACAAAGTCAAAAGGTAAATAATACATAAATATAATATACCGTTTATATTACCGTTTTAATACCGTTTATACTATCTGATATTTTTTGCCCTTCTTGATGAGAATGTTTAGAACTACAAAACTGTATATATATATTTATATTTCTGTATGTTCATTTCGTCTTTGTTTCAGGGAGCATTTACAGGAAAAGATGTCTTCCGAGATGTAATTCCTTTATGTGAGAAAAATTTTGCTATAATGAAAGAAGTATTTAGTAATCCCGAACAAGTAATGGCAAAATTTGTTCTCAATATATACAGTTTAAAACTTCAGGTATGTAGATACTATATGAAGTATTAGCTCTTTCAGACTGTGTGGGGTGTAGTAGTGATTTATTTTTATTTGTAGTAGAGATTTATTTTTTATAATAAAATGGATATAAAAGGTAACAATGTAATGAGATTTTTGTGTTTAATTAAAAAATTATATAAGTGTATTGCATGAAGTTCACACCACATCAGCTTTCGGTGAACTTGGTCATTCTATGCAAAACAGCATGTGCAAAACCGTTTTGGTCACATTCTTTTTTCATTTAATCTATTTAATTTTCTCATAATCTCATATATGTATATAAATATGTGTGTGTTTATGTGTATATATATTTTTAAAAAATTGATTCAGCTGTGTTTATACTCCTTTTATCTGTGAGGCCATAACAGGAGTTCGGGATGTGTGTCTATACAGTAGAGTAGGCCATGGAACTATTGATTCTCAACTGTTTCTATTATTGATGTATTTTTATGGAGTAAATTTCAACTGATATTAATTTAAATAGATATGATACAAGATGAAATGGTGAGGATGATAGTAGTAGTAGAGTACACAGATCGCATGCGATCCTTTGTGATCCAGTCGGATATACACAGCAGTGAGATTGATACATGGTATGTAAATATCCAATTCGGCATTTGCCTTTACGACTGGGGAAACCATGAAGAAACCCATGTCAAAGTGCCTGGCCACGGAATTTGAAACTGGGACCTCTCGAATGCAAGTCCTAGATGTTACCAACTTGGCTGCCTTGCTCGTTGGTTCTATATATTATAAACAAAACTTGTAGAGCCTAAGAAGTATTAGTTTTTATGATATGGGTTTTGAAGTACAGTATTTGGATATTTGCATTAACACCTTTTTGTATTTATTCTTTCCTGACATCTGCATAGTTCAAGATACCTTTGTGAAGATATGAATGCAAATAAAAAATACTTCTTTTTAATTCTTCAGTAAAATGCATGAAATATATTCATTAAGAAAACATATATAAAATACAGTAGAGTCCCACTATTCCGAACTAATTGGGACAGAACACCGTTCGGTTTAGAGGGAATTTGGAATAGGCGGATTTCATGAATAATATCAATGTATTGACTTGTTAAGGCGTAAATTAAGTGCCAGGTTTCATTCCAGTTTGGTTTCAGGCATTTTCATCAAGCTTAGGCTCTATGTATATCTCTATTTAACTTCTTTGTATAACATTAAGGCCGGTATTCATAGTCGGCGACTTAAGAACCAACTTTATAAAGCTGAACTTATTTGACAAGTCGACTTTTGTGTTTTTCGTATTCATAGTCTTCTTTAAAGTCGTACTTTATTAAGTCTGACTTCATAAAGCTCTACTTATTCTACATACTAAAGTCGAACTCAATAATATGAAAAATCACGCGTTCACTGCCGTAACAACTGAATTAGCCAATCGTGTTTGATTTTTTCAGATTTCATGTAAAGCAAAGCCAACTGAGTATGTATTTCGCTATCGTGATATAAAAATACAGACGGCTCTGTGCATTGTAAACAAAGAATTCAGTTCATCCAGTCATATTATGCAGCGTGTAAGTAAACTAATTAATAGTTTTTTAGAATATTCTGCGTATATATTAGCTTGGAGATCGTTCAGAATTAATACCGGTACGCTTATGTATTTATTTCGATATTAATTATTGTTTTAGAGAGATTCAAAACAGCTTAGGAAGCTTTGGGCCGATATGAAATGCCAGCAGAGAGAAATGCTGATGAAAGATAGGCGATTGATGTCGTGTATAAAATAATTCCACCTAATGTAATGGATTAACCAACAGAGTAAGATCACCTGGTGAAAGAAAAGGACCTGAAGATGGCTGAATAGCCGAAATACACTGTCCAATATACGAAAATTATCTTATAAAATTGACAGATATAATTTTTCATTATGTTTTATAATATTGACAAACATAAATTTTAGATTTGACAAAGCTATGAGCTGATATTTTAACAAAAACATTTAATACGAGGGAATAATGGAATTATTTTATACACGACATACAAATCCCTCGTAGGAGATACACAAATAGGCGATTGATATTTCCAAAATTGTGTCTGCTTGAAACGAAATCTTTTTTTTAATTCATTGTCACTGTAGAATTTGAATAGATTCATCATGTTTCGCAAATAACGCTTTGTGGCGTGAGTTTCTTCTAATACTCGCCAAGATCCTAAAAATTACTATCCATGGTACTGGCTTAAACTGAAATAAAACAGGGGGACCCTTGACTTGATAAAGTACGACTTATTTCGACAAATAAGTTGTAATTTAGTGACTATGAATACCAATAAGCTCGACTTTGCCAAGTCTGACTTTATAAAGTAAATACGTCATAAGTCCGACTTGTTTGTGTTAGAAACTCAACTTAAGACGAGATTAAAGTTCGACTTGGATATAAGTATGACTTATTGCGACGACTATGAATACCGGCCTAAATGTTCGTTTTTTCGTGAACGTCTTTTTAAATTCTCCTGTTTTTAAGTTTAAAAAATCGGTATTTTTTCTAAACTCTGTTCGGAATAGGCGGATTTTCGGAATAGTGGGACTGTACTGTACATTTAAAATAATGATAGTAACAAAATATACGTTTTAATTGGTTTGAAACTTAAAGGAATAGTAGTATTGTATATTATGCATTCTGTGAAGGTTTCATAATGGAATCTACAAAAATGAGCTTGTAACAAATTAAAATATACTCACTCTGTCATGGTATTCCTGCCTAAAATACACATGCTGCCTTGATTGTGATATGCTGTAGCTGGCCTACTACAGTCACGTGACGTGATGTTGAATCTTAAGTGCAAAACTCACATTTGAATAACTCACATGTTTTTCAAGATATATCATAAAATTTAAACAACAGTTTAAGCAAATGTTTTTCTCATGGCAAACAAAACATCGTAAATTATCAATTTCTGTTTCATAGTGATTATTTTCCTTTTTTTTTTTTTTTTTTTTTTTTTATTTTTTTATTTTTTTTATTTTTTTTTTATTGACATTAGCTGACATACATGATAATGGTCCTCGATGTCAGTGTGCCTGCAACCCCTCACTAACTGTTTCAGTTTTAAAATGTTTATTCTTTGTTGCAGAAATATATTGCAGCAAGTTTGTCAGATCGAAGTGATACTGACAGATACCTGAAAAATCTGTATGACCTATATTCAAGGTATGTCCGTATCAAATTTTCTTATCTTAATTTATTTTGTTGAATTTGTACATCTTGACCTAACTTTTGAAAATAATAATATTATGCAAATATGTTTTTCAGGACTATTAAATTATCAAAGGACTTATCGCATTTTCAAATGGGGAATGACAATACATATTTGAGCAAATTGACTATGAACAATTTCCAGAAACATTTAGACTCCTATATCAGGTATGTTAGAAATGTTATGCACTGAGAAAATAAAACACAATTTGTAGATTAAGTTAAAAGTGTCTTTTCAGTTTTAGATTATGTAACCAATTTTTTTTTTTATATGTAATACATCGTTATAAAAATTTAACTCTTGATTTTTCACATATGTGTTCCTAAATATATAGTAATTTTATTTAAAATCGATCTGCTTCCATTGTCCATGAGCTATTGATAAAGAAGTAGCAGCTTCAGTGTAGATATTGTGAAATCTATTGTGAAAATCAGCATGGTGAGAAAGTGCCTCTTAAACCTGTCATCTACTAATGAAGTCAAAAGCAGGAGTAAAAATATTGCAATGATCAGATGATTCAGATGGTAGGCCCATGACATGGTACTGACTTTCCATTGTCCAATCTGGGTAGTTTTGCTGTTTCCAAATCTGAAGACCAACTTTTGATCCCCAGCACACCTCAGATATTTATAAAATAGGGAGGACTAAATCGGGTGCCCTCACCCTCAGGAGTAGTTAGTAGTTGGTAAAAAATAGCTATCATGAACAGTTATTGGAGTTGGCATGCTGACCACGTGCCCCCTCTCAGTTATCTACAATGATGCTGAAAGATGTAGTTAAAACATACAGCCATACAACAGTAAGCCATGTCTCTTCATGGGATGCTACACATGAGTCTTAATTTCAGTTTATTTCTTATTGAATTTGAAATTGCAATCGCACACTAACAGATTTAGTTATGAATGTATAAAAATCTCTTGGTCTTCCAGTCGAGTGAATGAATTTAGTAAATCTGAGCTTTTGGCTGCTACTAGCTGTGCAGCGATCTTCCTCCTGACTGGAAGCCCCATTATCAGCATCAGGAAAGTTGCAAGTCAAGATTTAGTTACATTCATTGTAATTTAAAATTCAGAATCGTATGTACAGTAATACAGTATGCCATAATAATCTGGTCTATCAATAGTTTGGTCGTTAGAATTATTATTTCAGGGAAAAATGCAATAATGTAAGCTGATTTTAAAGTTGATGAATTTCATTTTTCAAGTGGTATAATGTCAGAATTGAAAGGTATGGAAATTTTCTGTCCAATTTACCACTTTTTAAATTTTAGCTGTATAATAATTAAGGAATCGCGCACAATGTGCATTATCTTAACCTAAGACCTAACCTACCCAGTCCTGAACCCGGGAAAGGGATTTTTCACTACTGAAAAATCCCCGACCCGGCCGGGAATCGAACCCGGGCCGCCGGAGTGGAAGACAGGTGCGCTACCGACTCACCCACGGCGACGGACTAATTTTAGCTGTATAAATGAAGGAGGAAGCGATCGAGGAATATGAAATAGCTTGTCTTTAATAATTAATGTATAAGAATCTACAACAAGAATATCTTCATGTGACAGTTCAGTTAGTTTATTGAATTAAAGCGTACTGTATTTTGATATTAGATTATATACAAATATTGTAAATCTTATTATATAGAGTAGTGAGCCTTTAAAAGGTCAAAGTCTTAAAAATTATCTAAGTTGTTTCTCTGTTTACAAAGGTGCTAAAATTATTGCAGACAGATCTCCAAAATTACAGTTACATATGTATATAAGATTTGTAATTAATTTAATTCAATAAACTAACTGAACTATCAAATGAAGGTAATCTTGTTGTAAGTTCTTATAGATTAATTATTAAAGACGAAACTTTCATGCAAATGCATGTTTTTATAGGAACTTAAGACATAGCTCAAACTGAGTACCTATACATGTCATCACTTTCCGGTTCAAAATATGTGTCCTTTTTCCATTCGTGCTTGCATGTTTTTGCCTTTTTGGGGGAAAAAGCATGCGTAATGCATATTCAAGGTATTTTTAGCTAAATCATGCATATATTGTATATTATATTAAGTTTAAATGCATGTTTTAATGGTTTTCAAAATATAATATCCTGGTATAGTTTCCCTATCTTCAATTCTTATTTTTCGTTTTTATGCTCGCTTGTGATTTTCTCTTACACCAGTCCCCGAACACACGTGAAAAGCTGTGTAGAAGAGGCGAGTAATTTGACCTTGCCTTTGTAACCGTAGACCGCCGACATGGTCTTGTAATTAGCGTCGCTGCCGGCCCGGGTTCGATCCCCAGTACCTTCTCGGATTTTTCTGAGGTAGGGAGGTCTGGTAGGGGTGCACTCAGCCTCGTGATCCAAATTGAGGAGCTACTTGATAGAGAAGTAGCGTCTCCGGTCATGGAAACCACCATTAACGGCCGTGGGTGTCGGCATGCTGACCACATGCCCACCAATCCTGCCATCTGCCTATAGGTAGATGATGCAGCGGTCGGGTGGTAGGCCTTGTCCCTTCGGGGATGTCGCGCCATGGAGTTTAGTTTTGTAACTGTATTCTTTCCTTTAAGAATGCATGGTCCACCTTTAGCTATTTCTGGCCCAGCATGAAGGGTGAATTATTGCACTTTGTCATACAACATTGTCAGAGCTCGAGATAGGCTGCAGTGTCTTTGCAGTGTGTGAACCTCTTACGTGGTTAGTGTGGTTGTCTATCCTGTTTGCATGTGTTATTGTGATTCTACCATGCCTCCAATTAAACGTTCCAAAAGTGTACTCCTTGCACAGTGGTTTAAGGGAAAGGATTTTATTAGATCAAATGCGGAAGTCATCTTCAGTGACTTGCAGAATTGCAGTAAAGAGGTGAGCACTGTTTTTCTGTTTCCAAATATTTTCTATGGCAATTGTTTTTTGTAAACCTTTACAGAAAACCTTAAAATAATTAAATTACAATGTCCGTTTTTAAACATTGCATCGATAACAGTAAGATCTATTGTAAATTCAGGTAAAACGCACTAAAAATGCTTCTTAGTGGTGAAAACGTGAATAATGAATTTGACCTGACACTTTCACAAAATTAATATATTCATTGAAGTTTGCACATTCATAACATCATGCGAGAGATCATTCTCTGCCTAGAAAAAACATATTAACTGACAAGCGCAGGAACCTCACAGAAGCAATTTAAAAATGCTGCTGGTTGTTAATTGTGCACAGAAAAATTAAAGTAAAATAAGGAATTTGTGCCAAAAATTAAAGTACATATTTTGGTGCATTTTTTCCCTTGATAATGCATGTTTCAAAGCTTGATAGTGCATGTTTCATAGCTTGATAGTGCATGTATACATGTATATTTTGGAATTTTATAGGGCATGAAAGTCTTGTCTTATTAATGACAAGCTATCTCATATTCCTCGATTGCTCCCTCTTTCGTTTATACAGCTGAATTAAAAAAATGGTGAACTCTAGGTAAAATATTTAGCTGATTTTAGTTGCAGATATTTTATATCTAACAAAGCAGTTCAAACACACAATTTTGTAAAGATAACCAGAATTTTCAATAGAGTTGGTGGCCTACCATAGATATGATTGAAGTCTGTTTTACTTACTATAATTAGTTATAGGAACATTTTTAACCATTCCAGCATTGATCTGTTCAAGGTGTCGGTTTAGCAAATTGTGAAATAAAAATTTCTGCTGACACGTGTTACTCACTTATGTTTTCAGTGTAGAAACAAAATGTCTGAAAGAAAAAAGTGCAGCTGTGTTACATAAATATTATGAATCGAAGAATCACCAGAAGAAACAATTAAACTCAGGAGGGTGAGTATCTTAATTTTTTTCTTACTTGTGAACTGAAAAGGATGTATTGTTTAAAACAACACACTTATTTTTATCACTCAACTTCACTTATTAACTCAACTTAATAAGTGAAGTTGAGTGATAAAAATAAGTGTGTTGTTTTAATTTAACCACTTCACTGTGTATTCCCGCAAGAATTATCGTATGTACAGTCAACTCCCGATTTTCTGGGATAATGGGTGGTAGCCACCTCACGGATAAACGAAAACACGGTTATAACAAAATTATATCTAAACATACTGTAATTGCAAAATTATTTAAAACTTACATAGGCCTATGTGGAAACGTCTTGCAGTGCTAGAATCATTCACCATCAGAGGTTACAAACTGTTTCAGCACAACATTAAAACACTAAGACTACTGTTATACAGTTTGGTTTTGGCACTTTCAAGGAATTTTTACACTTTGCTGAAATAGTCTGTTAACACTTTTTGTTTTTTGACCGCATTTTCCTTCTTGCGAATATCGGAACATCAACTTATCACAAAGTGTACTAAGTTAATATTTTTTAAATCATTTTTTTAAGGAATAGCTCAATGGTTAATCCGCAAACTGGTTGATCTGCACCCGGATAATGGGGAGTTGACTGTATTGTTTAATTCATTTTCTGTTTGTGTGCTTGAATATCACCTCTTATACAATTACATTCCTTCACAGTAATTGATACCTAGTCCAACACTTAATTGTGGGGTGAATATTTTTCTCCGTTTCTTTTCATTTCATTCTTTCTTAGACCTGATGAGAATGGTTTATGGTCATGTTTAGCAGATGGCAAATATGTAGTGGCATCTAAATGACCTATGTTTCCAGATCCTGAATTTGGCATGCTGCTTCTGAGTTGGACTCATAATATTTTGTTTCCTTCTGCTTCATTGTATGACCCACTTTTTTTTGGTGGATTTCTTCAAGTACTGTATATTTCTCAATTAAAGGCACATGTGAACTTAAGGCCTATCTCGAAATATTTTCCTTCATCTAGTGAATAAATTGCACATGCAAATATGACAGACCCAAAAGGTTTGCATTCTGTCTTCTATGTGCTCAGCTATCATTTTATTGCTGAAAGGTGCCCAAGACCATCATTTACTGGAGTTATACCAACAGAAAAAGGAGTTTAACGTAAACACAGAACAATTCTGAACCTGAGGTGGAGCATTCAGAATCACGTGACGAGGGACAAGCGAATGAGGTTGTTGCGGTGTTGTACAGTTAACGGACCGTGCTGCCTTGCTAAAGATATGTACTCCACTTATTCCTTTGCGCGCTCAAAATCTATTGCATATAGGCCTTTTCTGAAATCACCATTGGAAGCCGACTGTCCAAATCCCATATCTGTACGACGCTCCGTTGAGGAGAATACGGCTTATTTAAAAATAATGAAATACCTTAAAACAATGCTTGCTTGTTCCTCTTAGCGAGTAGGCATGCATCTTCTTCTCTGTCTGTTAGACAGAGACAGCTGACACTGCTGAGTCGTCAACACCGCACGTTGCATAACATTCTATTGGCTTATCATATGTTATCATTTGTTGATTTGTGTTTAGTATAGTAAGATTCTATAACTTAGCAACTGAGAAAATTGTAATTATACCAAGAAAACGGTAAACAAGAAAATGTCATTGGATGCATATTTCAAAGAATGGTTATCTTGCATGCCAGCACACAGGGATACAGGCATGCTAGTTGTATATTCAGTGTTGCAGAAACAAATGTCTGTCACTGGATACTTAACCATGATGGTATGTACCAGTATAGTTCTTTCCAAAACATGAAAGCCTCAACTCACTGCACTGCTCGAGGCTGATTTTACAGAATGGTTTCACAATGAGTCAGAAAGCATGTCATTGTTGCTTCTAGCCCTTTAGTGATTGTCGCCTATTGTTCACTAATCCCTATACTTAAGTAGTGGGGGGGGGACATCTGAGTACCTCCAAGAACTGTTTTGGAAAGAACTATAACTTTTCTGTAATAAACCGACGTGTCAATTCTTATAAACATTATATAAAGTTTATTACTGGTACCGTGGGTATATGCAAATATTTCTACTTGTAATTTTTAAAATGCAAATATAAGGCTCACCTGAATATAAAGCGTATCTTGATTTCAAGCAATAAATAACTGGAAAGAAGGTGTACCATTAATTCAGAACTATATAATAATAATAATAATAAGTTTATTTCTGTCAATAGACTCAGTGAGTTTCTGACATTGTCATTTACATTAATCTATATGCCTAGGCTAAGATTTCACTCATACAACATTCATTCATTCATACATTTTTCATTCATTCATTCATACAATTTACATTCATACAAATTATTACATTGGCATTACAATTCATAAAATTTAAAGTTATATATAAACTATAAAAGTACCGGTACAATTAAATATTTACATACAATATTCATACAGATACAATATTCACATACAATATTCATACAGATCATCACAGTTCATCTAACGAGTACATACATTTATTTATCAGATAGCTTCTCAATTCCTTCCTAAATCTTAATCCATTTAGTGCCTTTATATACCTTGGTAATTTATTGAATAGGATAGGTCCCATGATATACACGTCTTTCCGGGTTGAGGATTTATTTATACGATCTCTGTGGCAGTCTTCATTGTTTCTGGTATTGTAGTTGTGTATATTATTGTTTACCCTTAGATGTTTTCCTTTTATGTATAATATTGCTTTATATGTGTAGAGTGAGTAGACTGTTAACATGTTGTTTTCTTTAAATGCATTTCTACAGGATTCGTTGTATTCCAATTTACTTATTAGCCTAACACATGTCTTTTGTATTATTAACAACATGTCCATGCTAATTTTTGCAGCACTTCCCCATATTTCTATCCCATAGTTGATATGTGGATAGATTATACCATAATAAATGGTTTTTAGTCCATTTTTATCAAAAAATGTTTGGAAGTATCTTAGTATGTACACAGATTTACATATTTTAGTGCATATATCATTTATGTGGGTAGCCCATGACATATGTTTATCCACCCATATTCCTAAGAATTTATGTTCTTGCACTTCTGTAACTAGTTCATTGTCCACTGTTAGACCAAAGTCTCTAGTTATGTTATTGCGTCCTATGTCAAATTTGATTAGTGATGTCTTGGACATGTTACAGAGGAGATTGTTTGCCGAAAAATATTCTAGTAGATTTTTTGTTGCAGTCAACATTGCTTGGTAAAGTAAAGCGTCATTTTTTCCCCAACAATTTGCGGTTGTATCATCAGCAAAAGATATTACACTAGAGTTGTTAGATATTTTGATGTCATTTACATATATAATAAATAAGAGCGGGCCAAGAACTGATCCCTGTGGAATTCCATATCTTACTGTAGCTTGCTTTGATTGTGATTTTTCTATTGTGTTATTGTTCTTGCTATAAATCTCCGTTACTTGCTTTCTATCTGTTAGGTATGATTTAAGTAGTTTTTGCGCTAGTCCCCTAATTCCATATGATTCCAACTTTTCCAATAGTATGTCATGTTTCACACAATCGAAGGCTTTAGTTAAGTCAAAGAAAAGTGTACTAACTTTTTCATTATTATCTAGTTTCTCCATTATATCATGCACAAACTCTGTAATTGCTGTCACCGTTGAGTGGTCTTTTCTAAATCCATGTTGAAATTTACAAAATATGTCATGTCTGTTTAGGAATTCAAGTAGTCTGACTAGTAGAATTCTTTCAAATATTTTGCCTATTTCAGATGTCAGTGTTATTGGCCTATAGTTCTTGATATCTGTTTTGCTTCCTTTTTTATGTATCGGTCTAACAATACTCAATTTGAGACAGTCTGGGAATATACCTTCCTGAAATGAGAAGTTAATTAGATGTGCCAGTGGTTTAGCTATTACTTCTTTACAAGATTTTAGAGTTTTTGAGCTAATTTCATCCCATCCCGTGGAATTTTTACCTTTAATGTGCGATATTACCTTAATTATTTCATTTTCATCGGTTGGTCTAATAAAGAATGTGAATATCATTGATAAACTTCATTTTGAAGCTTTGAGTATAATGTCAACTAGTATAAAATATCAATTCAAATCATTATAAGCTTTTCCGCCTATATACTAGTATTTTTCATAACCACAATAACGAATTCAAGTCCGAATGTACAAGATTTGGGATATATATATATTATCAATTTTTATTATAGCTTTTTGTACAATGTTATATACAACATATATAACATTGTACAGGGACCGGCAGAATAACCTGACGATTTTGAAATGAGTATAAAAATAATAAACATCAATGTAATGCAAAGTTTAATTATGACATTTGTTAGAGCAATAATTGCCATTTACAGTTCCTCCATTAGTTTTTGTTTGAATTGAAAATTGTGTCCGAGAAATGACTACCACCATTTTGTAGACATTCATATAGCGTTGCCTTGAAGTATTCCGTCGCTCTCATGAACATGTCTCTCAGTATTGCCGCTATTTCGTTCTGAATTGGTTAGACGTGGAATTAATGCTCCAAACATTTGGTTTCAACAAGATGGTGCTACTGCGTGCACAGCAAAACACTCAATGGGCATGGTCCGGGGTCCGGGGTCCGGGAAATATTTCCTGGACGTGTTCTGTCAAGAAATGGTAATCTCCCCTGGCCTGCTCACTCCCCGGATCTGACGATGTGTGATTATTTCCTCTGGGGCTATCTAAAGTCAAAAGTGTATGTTGGAAGACCTCATAAACTGGATGACTTTAAATTAACTATTCACAACGAATAGCGGCAATACGGAACGACATGCTCATGAGATGGACGCAGAACTTCAAGGCAACGCTACATGAATGTCCACAAAATGGTGGTCGTCATTATCGGACACAATTTTCATTTGAAACAAAAACTAATGGAAGAAGTGTAAATGGCAATTATTGCTCTAACAAATGTGATCATTAAATGTTGCATTACAGTGATGTTTATTATTTGCATTTCAAAATCGTCAGATTATTCTGCCGGTCCCTGTACAAAAAGCTATAATAAAAATTGATAATATATATATCCCAAATCTTGCACATTCGGACTTAAAATCGTTATTGTGGTTATGAAAAATACTAGTATATAGGTGGAAAAGCTTATAATGATTTGAATCAGAACTATATGATTTATGAATGTTTAACCTGTTTGTTACCTACATTCTGATTATGTAAACATCTTGTTACAGTTTGTGTAGTAAGACAGAACTTCCATGATCTTATATAAATCCATGATGCAATGCATTGTCATCTCAAATTTTTAACAGTTTTAATATGTTTTGTACTACCAGTTAATATTTTTAAAGATTATATTCTATGCTTCTTCATATTTTTAAAGCCATTAATCAAGGGTTAAGAGAAATGCCACATACAAGGTTTTGTATCATCAATGATCATATGGCATATTCTGGGGGAAACTTGCTGTGTTTAACATATATGTTGTCTTAGATTATCCCTTGCTACATTTATTTGGTATGACTCTAAAGAACCTCTGCAAAATCACCTAAGCACCTTGTAGTAATAAATATATTTGTATTTCAGCTTCCATGACTTGAGAAGAGATTTGCAAGCTGTGATAGGAACTCGTGCAAATTTCAACATTGCTCAGATAGAAAATTATGGAGGCGAAACTTTTTTATCAGAAGAAGTGGCAATAGCTTTACTTCAAGAGAGTAAATTAGCATTCAAGAGATGTGAAGTGGTATGCCCTATTTTAGTTTAATATTTATTACTTCTTATGTTTTGAAAACTGACAACTGTTAAACCATAAGATGAGCAGAAATTATAATTTTTCTGTGGGGTGATAATTCACCCCATTAATAATTCAGCTCATGGTTATTAACATTAATAAAGTGAAAATATGCCACAATACGTTATTTATAAATATTTTATTACAGCTTTCTCGTCAGTCTGACATGCCTGGAAATGCACTTCAGATATTTGAGATTTTGTTGCATTACTTGATGGCAGAACATCTTGATTACGCTCTGGAGTTAGGATTGCAAAGTGTTCCCATACCTGAGAACAAGACACAGCCTCAGATCTATTTCTTCGATGTTGTACGGCAGTGTAATGCCATTATTCATCTACTTGAGAAGCAATTTATAGATAGTCTTGTACCATTAGTCATGTAAGTATTGAAAATAGTTTTATTATTTTACAACCACCGGCCTTAGAAGAGAACCTGATCAAAACGAATATCATGTGTACTGCCAGTTGGCAGAGCTGTGCATCGACCACGAATTACAATGCATAGTTCCATGTTGAATTACATAAATTAATTCTGATCTGTATTAATTAGGGATGGGCCCTCGATACTTTCGATACCTCGATACTCTCGATATTTGCATGGTATCGGCATCGAGCTATACTTCAGAAAACTCACTCAGTACTTTTTTGATACTTTGGTAATCCTGTAATTTAAGGAAATGCGGTATCTCTTTCTGCTTTTAGTAGTCTACTAAATATAGTAAATACTTCTATTTCTCCTTGAAATGGAGAAAACCACTCTGTGACTTTTGTCTAGTCATAAATAAAGATTTAATTTTTTAAATCCAAACAGAAGGGATTCTTAATTGTTTCGTTTCCTGTCAAACGTTTCAATAACAGCCAACAAGCAAGCTGACTGTCCAAACCCCATTATAATTTTTTAACAAGAACTTGTAAGTGGACTGTTTCAAAAACTAATTTTAGTTTTAATATAGAGTTAAAAAATAATTATAGGCTACTGATGACATTAAATTTTGGTCTCATTAAATAAGCACACTTAATTTAGTTGGTATTACACAGTTCTCTCAACTTTGAATTTTTAATGTACCTATTTATTGAAACTGGAAATGTTGACAGTATCGAGTATCGAAGTATCGAATATCGAGGAAAAAATCATGCATCGGTATAGAGTATCGAGAAAATCTGGTACCTACCCATCCCTAGTATTAATAAAGAGTTTTTTACTTATAAATTAATTTCTTTTTTTATATGAAAATTTAGTTCACACTGAATTTAGAAACGTAGTAAATAATAATAACATAATGAATGGATACATGCTCCATTTTCTGTTCTTATAATACAGTTGGTCAGTCTTCTTCCATTTAGCTCATTTATTTTCAAAGTGTCTATTAATTATAGCTGAAGACAATAATTATGAATAATCAGAATGTATTTGTGAAACTTCCTAAAGGCAAAAATATATCTTTTGAATGTGTACGTGAAGTTGTGTGAAAAGTATCCGGATTTAGCCATTGAAGATATTGTTAATTTAACATCTGAGTTACGGGTGTTTCCATCAAAACTGTCAGGTCATACAGTGTTAAGACTCCCTCCCTATCATTGCCAGAGCTTATGTGGGGCCAGATGAAGGAATTTGTTGCATGTAATAATATGTTTTTCAAACTCAAAGATCTGAAGATCTTGGTAGATAGGATAATAATTGAAGTAACGCCTGATAAGTGGTGAACATATAAAGGCGGAAGAAAAATTCCGGGAATCAGACAGTCTGTGTGATGTCTTTGTTGACCGCTTTGTAATAATTCATGATGGTCCTGCAAGTCATAAAGTAGAATAAATATATATAGTCTATACTTTCAGGTTAATGTACCTTTCCAAATGAATTCTCATTCCTTTACAGCCAACATCTTCAAAATAGTGTAAAAACTGCTCTCGGGTTTCCAGTCGGGTAGTTATAGATGTGTACTCTAAGCTTTCGGCGACTGTCTGCGTCGACGCAGACAGTCGCCGAAAGCTTAGAGTACACATCTATAACTACCCGACTGGAAACCCGAGAGCAGTTTTTACAATGTATTCGTCGGGAGAACCTACAAAGTTTTTTTATCTTCAAAATAGATACACTTTATAAACATGCCTTTTTATTTATTTATTTATTTATTATTATTTTTTGTTATCATAAAAATTAAAATTTTTGCAGAAAAGGCTAATTTATGCAAAAATTTTCAACAAAAGTTTAGCCATAAATCAGTCAAATTTGTGATAAATCATGCATATACTTCTTGCTGCATCTCTATGCTACATTTTGTGTTCATCGTTAATAACAAAAAAACCTGGCTCTGCATATAAGTATATATCCTGTTTTTCGGGTGATGTCCTCAATTGTGAATAACTTGTGAATGAAAGTTCCACAAAATGATTGCTTAAAATTGACATCACCTAAAGGTTAATTTCCTCATATCTAACAAAATGTTGGGTTAATGCCTTTATAATCAATAATCTTCAGTTTAATTTCATATTTTTAAACGTTGTATATTAATTACTGTTCATCAGATCTACTCCAAAGCATGGTGACTGTCTCCAAAAGAAGAAATATTTGTTAGAGCAGATTGAGTTGAAACTAGACACAGGACTAGACAGGTAATTTCCTACTTCTTTTGAAAATCAAGTTTTGAATCTCAAGATAATTTCATGTTATGTGGAGAATAATATTTATTTTAAATCTATTTCAGATCTATTAATGCTATTGTGGGATGGGTCAAGATATATCTTCAGACAGAACAAAAGAAAACTGATTTCAAACCAGAAACAGATCTAGACACATTGGCTTCTCCAGTAAGTTATCTCATGTGTTATTTTACTGCACCAGTAGCCTGAAACAGATGTAGACAGATTTGCTTCTCAAGATGTTTTTTCCATTTGTTGTTTTCCTACAAGAAAACTGATTTCAAGCATGAAAATGATGATGTAGTTGCAGTGACTTCTCCAATAAATCCTTTTTGTACGGTGTTTTATACTAATAGAAAATTGATTTCAAGCTTGAAACAGTTGGTTTCTCTTGTAAGTTTTCTTAAGTGAACAGATCATTTAACACTGGTGTAAGGGTTCATGTAATTGTGATTGCATATACTGTATTAGCCCAAAAAAATAAGCTGCAATTTTTATCCAAATTTCAATTGTTCAAAGTTGTGGTCCGTCTTTTGTTTGCAAACATAGTGTTTACATTGTTACATTAAACAATTCACTGTTTAAAAATGTGCTCATTTCTGATTTGTGTAATGCAACAATACAGGTGGTGTCTATGACTGAAAAGGCAGCAAATACAATTTTTTATATTGGTGATAAAATTGTGTTTAGTGTTTTGTAACTTTAGATAGGTATTTAGTTCAATAAGAAGTTTGATGTTGTAAAAAGTCTGTTTCTCACAAATATGGATGATCACTGTACAGCAAAAACTGTCATCAAGCCTAAGATTCCTGAGTACCAGTAGTTATGTTGCTTGTTTCAAACTCATAGTTGTTACATTATACTAAAACCACAAGCAATAGAAAGGTGGAAATAATATGGACTTGATGAAGCCAATGTGCACTCATTAGCACAGAGACTGCCAACTGATTGTCAAGAGAAACTGGTTATCTTGCAGCAGTATGTCATTCAAATGCGCCAGTGTCACTTATACTTACTCAGTCGCACATTTTGAAAATTCCTTCGCCCTTTTAATGTTATGTAAAAATGTCAAAAATCAATTTATATAACATACCAAACACCTTTGTTCATAGGTAAAATAACAGTAGTGTTTTTTTCTTCTTTCTTTTTACCTTTCAAATTTTAGGGGTGTGGCTTATTTTTGAGCCAGTACATTATTAATAAAATATCATTATCTACTCTTATACAATTCAACAGCCCTAAATAGCGTGCTCACTCGCTCCGTCACTTCGTGAGACATCGGGTATACTCGGCGATGTTCGTCTCTCGCAATGTAAACTTTCACAAAGAGTACAAAATTAGGAAAACTGCTTCTTTATTATATAAGGCCTAAGTGAAATGGACACAATGAACAAATATTATAATTTTTTTTTTACTTACGATTTTCATAGCTCTGAACCACAAGCATTTTTAATACGCTGCCAGTGTAAATTTCTTAAAAATCCTGGACTCAATAATTAATAATCACAGGCAACGCCGTGGGTACCAGAAGGAAGCATTGAAACATGGTTGACCATAATGCCTGTGTGCCTTCCAAGAGGCCACGATTAAAAATTGGGGAATCGATTATAGAACAGAACGGAAAAGAGGAACAGAAAGAGCTGCTAAGCATCATTTTAACCGTGGCAAAGCCATGGGCTATTTTCTAGTGCAGCGTTTCTCAACCTATGGTCCGCGGACCACTGGTGGTTTGCGAAGATGGTCCAGATGGTCCGCAGACATAATTAAAAAATACAAAGCAGGTGGAAAGTCAAGAAGTAAACTTTTTTCACATATTTCGTTATAAAGACATATAATTAATACCCCAAATATTAATAATATAGGCCTTCTTTTAAAAATGGGATGTAAAATTAGGGGTCCTTAGATTTTTTTAGACATTTTAGAGGTCCTCGGGTTCAAAAAGGTTGAGAAACGCTGTTCTAGTGTGTTACACGTTCTGCAGTATTAAATGTGAAACTTCATCTCTCAAAAGAGTTTATATTGTTATATAATAATATATGCTACTTCAGAGATTTCTTTGTGTAAATAATTAGAACTCATTAATTCCTCTCATAATTATATAAATAAGTAAACCAACAAAGATAAAAGATGCCATGAACATCACAGAAGCATTAGTCTGTATTACCCAGACAAGTCTAACACTGAGTTGACACTGGCCACGAAATCCTTTTTGATCAGACAAAGATCTTAGGAAGACAGAGATATTACTAGTGTTGTATTGTAGCAGAGGTCTTGGAAATTCAAATCCAAAATGGAAAGTTCAATAGGAATGCCAGTCTACAGCTTAGCCAAGCCAGACAGCCATTATTGGCCCTTCTCACTTCCAAATGGGGCATCGGACGTGAAAAGGTCCATTTACACATCACTGCTACCCCTCTCTGCTACTACCCCTCTATAGTGCTACATCCCTTGAGGAATACTTGTGGCCATTATTGATGCATTTTGTGATCACTATTCTTTATTAAGTAGCTCTTCAGTTGTCATCACGAAGCTGAATGTACTACATTCCAGATATCCTACCTCAGAAAAATCCAATGAGGTTTTGGTGATAGAACCCAGACCTGTGAATCCATGGTCACCAAAGCTAACTATTAGACCATGCAGGAAGTCATCACATCACTACTATTCAATTCTTTTTTTCTTCCCAACCAAATGTGAGCTCTCCAACTTTTTGTTCCACTTACCAGTTTTTTTATTGCCCCCTCCCACTCGACCTCCCTTTCTTCGTATTTTCTATATAAAACAGACTTTCCCCATTAGCTCACTTCTCCCAGAAGATGGCAGTGGAGGAAGCTGCCATAAGCTCGAAATCAGTTCTAGTCACCAGGGTGGCATTTGTTTTCCTACCCTTGGCTTCTTTTAAAACAGAGTTTAGAAAGGAGATGTGTCATTAAAATGTTAGGACTACAGTAGAGTCTTGGTAAATAAACCCTCAATAGTTTGATTCCTCATAAATCTGAGCTGAAAAATTTGAATTAACAAAAATAAGAAATCGCCAGTTTTCAATGTGCGGGTTCTTCATACAATGTTAGGCACTGTCTTAATGCGCAGTTTGAGTATTTCCCAATCACACCCATCCCTCCTCCACGCCCACACAGCACCATGTTAGAAAAGCAAATCATTTGGGTCAGTGACTGTGTGGCTTGTGCATATTGTTTTGTTTTATTCAGTAGTAGGAGTGCAGAACAAACAAAGAAAGAAATTTATTTTCCTTGAAAGTGTTGTTGGAGGCATTAAGAAGGCTGGACTAGGGTGAGACTAGAGCCAGCTATGTGTTATGTGAAATAACAGCCCAATGTGACACTGTCAGGCAGCCTGCTGTTTAGACGGTAGTGTGACATTGCTGCTCGGAAATGGTGCAGTTTGTTAAAACAGAAGACACTAAACTTTTTTTAAAAATTGTGTTAACTGTGAGTTTTTGTTATTTTTTGTGTTGGTTTTTCAGTTTTTGTTTTAATTATATGGAAAACAGTTAGAACATAAAAATGTAGAAGATAGCAAAATTTGATAACATTACAGTGAAATGAAATTGTTGTAATTTAGCAACTTTTTTTATCCGACGATCCCACTAACCTCTGGTAGAATTTTTGGGGGGGTTTTCCCCCTGGCCTGGTATACGAGGGGGGACCTAAAAATAACCGGAACCGAACTGTTGCGCATGCATGCTTTCTAGTTACAAGTTGTGCTGTTAGGTGGTGTTATTTGGGGGTCTTCCACGACCGTTAGTGAGCTGGCATGAGTCTGAGTTAAGTGGCTTGGTTGTGGTGCGCTGTTGTGTGCATTCATGTTTCAACCCGTTGGCGATTAGTGAGATGGCCGACCACAAGGAACAAAGAGTGTGTGTGAAATTTTGTTTTCTGTTAGGGATGCTTCTGCACTTCACTCTTCAAGTCGCGGCAAACATTCACGCAGTTTTCTTTTTGGTCATCTCTGAGCAAGCGAGGAACAAATTTTTTGCAGACACCCGTCTCATGTTCAAACCTTCGGTTAAAATTCGCTGGATCGTGCTCCATGACACGTTCGTTTCCTCAGAAATTTGGTCGATGGTCTTTCGACGATATTCATCAATTGATTTTGGCAATGTTTTCATCATTTCTTCCTGTCGAAGGACGCCCGGTGCATGGCATGTCTTCAGTTGACATGTTGCCAGATTTGAAACGGGAAAACCACTCCTAGGTCTGTGATTTCCCAAAGCATCATCATGAAAGACTTGTCTAAGCATCCCAACGGTCTCGGCTGCAGTTTTCCCTAACAGAAGACAAAATTTCACACACACTCTTTGTTCCTTGTGGTTGGCCATCCCACTAATCGCCAACGGGTTGAAACACGAATGCACACAACAACGAACCACAACCAAGCCACTTAACTCAAACTCACGCCAGCTCACTAACGGTCGCGGGAGATCCCCAAATAACACCACCTAATAGTACAACTCGTAACTAGAAAGCATGGGTGCACAACAGTTCAGTTCTGGTTATATTTGGGTCCCCGCTCATACCTTCTTGCTGATGAGGTGATGATGGAAATGAGGTGAACACAACTCCCAGTCCTGAATCCAGGATTGCCATTATTAAAAAATCCTTATCTTGGCCATGAATCAAATCTGGACTGAAGAGGCAGAAGGCAGGCATGCTACCTGTGGCAGCTGACATTTAAGAACTTAACATTCACAAAAATAATGTAATAAATTCATAGAGAAAATTAAGTGAAGTTATGTAAAAAGTGAATTTACACTACAATAGCTACTAGCTAACATTATTTACTTTTTGCCTTTATCTTGCAGGCTTGTTTAGCTGTAGTTCAGTATGTTGGAAGTATGGTTGAAAGGATCAGAGATAGCTTGGATGGAAAGAATGTTGAAGCTTTAATGTTGGAGTTTGGTACACGTTTCCACAGAGTTATTTATGAACATCTTCAACAGTTCCAGTTCAATTCTGCAGGTAAGAAAATGTAGTAATTTGTCTATGAACTGTAAACAGTTATGTAACAAACTGTCTGTCTGTAAACTCTCTTAGCACCAGGCTATTCACCAGAGTACAGCTTCTAAAAAGCCAGCTGCAGATTCACTCAGCTATTGATGGCCTCGACTACCAGCGCCAGTCAGGATTGAAGTTTAGTTTTATAAAATTACAAACATTTTTTAAGTTATATATTCAAATATAGGTAAACAGAAACCGGTTTTTTTCCCAGTTCCGTAATTTATGAGGGTTTCTGCCTTTAGAAAAGGGTGATTTTGTGCAAATAAAACAGATTAATGGACCATCTTATTTCAGTGCAGGTTCTGTGTTTCGTATAAACCATGGCAGGCTGTTTGCAAGATATATTTGTTGCCAAAAAAGGTGAATATTATTATTACAGTATTTAGAACAGGGTGATATCAACACATGATTTATTCTCTGATAATGATAGTGATTTATTTGATAGCAGCAGTGATGAAGATATCATGAACATACCAATATATGGCAATATATATAACAGAAACATAGCATAAATATTATCATTCCTAAATTATATGTATCTCTATTTTTATAAGGTGAAAAATTGTCCCTCAGGGGGCATATCTCTGTCCTTTGTGAATGTTTTCTACAACTGAGTGTTTTGTGGAAAAACCTCTAGTACTCTGGGCAGGTAGAAACAGTTCAAAGGCTGGCTGTGAGCAGTCAGAAGGGGGAAGCTGATCTTATCGACACCTGTCAACAAGAGGGTTAAAGATCACACCATTTTAGAGACCCTTCAAGACTGGTTATTGTAGGAACCTATATTAAAGTTTATAACGTCAATGCAGTTTATACCTACATTAAAAGACCATATCTCTCCCTGATCATACAGTGGTGATCTGTAGCTTTGAAATGCTTTTTTAAAGATCAAAGTCATAAAATATTTACTTTCACAATACATTTTATATCAACATATTGCAAGTCATTCTGGAATATTTACAATTATGAAAATAATGGTAACAAGTGTGCTAGGATGGCCATGTTTTGATCTTTTTGCATTCTGTGCAATACACATTCTTATGCCTGGATAAGAGGATGTACTGTAAAGCAGTGGACATAGATAAGAATGGGAGATGCCTGTCGTACTATCTCCCTGACCAGCTCTTTTGATATTTTTGCTTTCTGCTTGTGTTATCGTGTTTAGCTATAATTACGTTTTTTAGATACTGAAAGACTTTAGAAAGTTAATGAGTAATAAAGAAATATTTAGCATAAATAAAAAGCAGAGAGCAATTGACAGTTTCTTGAGATGAAATTATCAAGAAGAATATTTACAAGCCCAGCATCTGTAATAGAAATGAAAATGAAAATAGCTAACAATGTGTTTCTTTGTATTTTAAATTGTTGGAATTACATAAACATTTATTCCCCCCCTCTGAAAGACCAATTCACCATGGGACTGTTGGTTATCTATTAATAGAGGTTTCTCTGCATGTGTTTGTACAAGTGCGGCTGTTGAGTTTAGGTAATAATTTGCCTTAGTTCTGTTTATTGCCTTTTTTCTTTCTTTCTTTCTTTCTTTCAAATCTGCTTTGAGTCATGACTTACCGGTATATTAAATTAGTATCGCACAGACTTAGAAGGATTTGAAATTAGAACTAACTTCAATACCTCCAAAAACGTAACCATTGTAAAATTTCCACTTTTCACAGTAGTGGAACTGTGTTGTGTTTTGAAGTGTCAAAAAATATGTTATTTGATTTTTTGGGGGGGCTGTCTTGTAAAGATCATACTATGCAGGTGATACTGTGCTTCTGCTCATTATGCATTCCCTTTAAGTTCTTGGGAATTTTTACCTCCATTAATATGAGTAAAATCTCAATAATTTCCCTTGGTCTTATACTGCCTTTCTCTCCCTTTTGTGTCTTTCCAAGAGATCCAGATCATATTTCTTCAAAATCTACATTTTTATAGCTGAATGCTTTTCGTCAATATTTAGGTTCTGTAAACTCTTCCTGGATATCTCCATGTTCATATTAGATGTATTTATATGTGTAAAGGCTGCATGGCGGTACAAGCCACTCCCTAATTTAAATACAATAAATCTGGTAAATATAATTTTATGTAATTCAATGAAGAGGACAAAATCAGAATTTATCAAGTAAAATATTTGGTATATAAAATACATACTAACATTAAAAAAACAGCATTGAGGCAATCGAAGCCTCATGCACATTATGCCGAAGTAACATTACATTAGTACATTAACCTGATACTAAATTTATTCTTATAATTAATGTGAGTTTAAGCTGGGCTTGACTGAATGTAGACAAAGCAAGCAATTGTACATGTAATATAATCTCTTGAGAAATGTACTGCAGAAACCTGCTTAATAGTTGATTTACAAATAGTGTCAACCATCCAATAAGTAACAAGTTGTGGAAAACCAATGATTATGGAAGCAGTTGTGTTTACATTTATTGTCTTGATTTCCTGAATAGGCTATAGGTAGGATTCAGGATTGTTAATCATAATGTGTATGTCTTGTGTTTTGTAGGTGCAATGTGTGCAATATGTGATGTGAACGAATATCGAAAATGTGTCAAGGAATTCAAAGTTCCTCTAGTGAATACGTTATTTGATACTCTTCATGCTTTATGCAATCTACTGCTAGTGAAACCTGAGAACTTGAAACAAGTATGCACAGGAGACCAATTGGTAAGAATTTTTATAATTATTTAATATATAGTCAACTCTCGATATAATGCCACCATCCATTCTCTAACATTTAGTGGCACAAAGCGAGGGTGGCACTAAAACGAAATTTAATTTTTAAAATAAAAATGGCATAATACAGTGCTGTATTAATTTACTGTACTGTATTATGAAAGAAAAATTAAATAAAAGGCAAATAGAGAACTTGAGTACCATATAAAATACACTGTACAGTAACTCAATTTATTATGGTACATGTCCAGTGCTACAGTACATGAAGGGTTTGAAAATCATATGGCCCCATGTAAGTGATTAAGATTACAGTGCACCACCTTTAGTCCTTGTTAAAAAAAGAAGTAACTGTAACTGTATGTAGTGTTTAACAGCTGAATGGACACTGAACTAAAAGAAGAGAAGTTTGGAATCCCTCATTGTATGAAGGGATCTTTCTACCTGCTCCACTCACATGCAGGTTGTCTGCCCAACTTCTTAACATAGCTTCCTCATTTCACCACACTACATTTACAGTTAGTGACAGGGGAACACTCACTTCTTGGAAATATAGAACAGTATGTTTCTTAAATAATCTTCCTAACATTCTCGCCAGTTTTAAAAGAATTCTACAACTGAAAAAAAAAATAGCTGGAAGCTATATTTTGTAAAAATCTTGTCTTATAATCACTGGCACTAAATGAATTGGCACAGTAACGAGGTTTCTTATGTATTTTATATGGGAGAAGATCCGTTCATTTGAATTTATTGGCGCAATGTGAGGGTGGCACAGTAAAGAGGGGCATTATATCGAGGGTTGACTGTAATATTAACTTATATGTACGGTAATGAAACCCTAAGGTAAGGTTTCCAAAAATTCTTGGTTATGGATATGAGACTTAGGTGATCAGATGCAACTAAATAAAAAAGAGGGGGGGGAAACCAGTTAAAAGTTAAAACAAAACTCTTTGTACAATTAGAAAGTAGTATGTTTTAGTTTCTTTAAAGTAATAATAATAATGATAATGCTGATAATTGTTAAAAGTATTAAACAATGAAGAGGTAGTAACGAAGTAAAACTATAAAGTAACTGAGATTATAATAAACACTATTATATGCGGGAATCACAGTGAAGTAATCAAATATTACAAAAAAGATTGCTATGGAGCACTCAACTTCACTAATTTACATGTACTTACACATGATGCGTTTCACAAGCATCTTGCTTGTATCCTCAAATGAGGTCCACTGCCGGGTCCGCTGGTTGTTCGCTAGGTGTCATTGTAGGTCGAATCAGCCTGGAGATGAGATCATTGTCCTTCGGGATGTCGAAATTTACTAGATTCCAGAAAAATAAATACATAAATACATAGTCAAGATGGCCGTGAGTATAGATGTGCCAGCTCTGTTTAGCACAGCTGAAAATGAAATCAAGAAGGTGTTTGAAGAACTAAATAAGGACAAAAGAACTGACCGTAACTGGCGAGAAGTGATTATAAACTCTGTGAATACAATCAAAGATGTGTTAACTACATATAAAGATGAATTTATGCGTTTGGAGGCTACAGCTGGAATGGCGCGGTCTATCCCGCCATCTTCATACGCCCAGGCCTTGACCACAACCTCAAGTAAGTTAGAGCAAAGAACTAGAAATGTGGTTATTGTTTCCCCTAAACATATGGACACAGTAAAAGACTCAGAACAAACTATCCGGTTATTAAAGGCCACCCCAGACCAAAAGTTGAAAGTGGGAATAAAAGGCATAAAAAAGGTGAGGAACAAAGGTGCAGTGATTGAGCTTCGTAACAAAGAGGAATGTGAACTTTTCGTTAAAGCTGTACATGATAAAAATCCTGACTTAATGGCTAAAATCCCTATTAAGCGAAATCCTGAAGTACTCATTCATGGAATTGAACAAGACATTAACAGGGAGGATCTAATTCAATACATTGCGGATCAAAATCCCCTTGTGAGGCACTGCCTCCAGGATTCTAGTCAACAAATGGAGGTCAGATTCATGAAAGTTTCCAAGGATCAGGTCACCCAATTCGCGGTGCTCCGAGTCACGCCGATGATCTATCATGCCATGCTGCGTGGAGAAAAGCTGTATATCGGATATAACAGATGCCCAGTGAAAACACATATTCCTGTTACACGCTGTTATAATTGTCAGGGATATGGACATATAAGCAAAGACTGCACGTACGGGCGATGTTGTCCAAGATGCTCGCATGATCACAACCCTGAGGAGTGCACACAGAACGAGGTGACCTGCAGCAACTGTGCTAAGTTTAATAATAGAATGGCCAGTAGAAATCATTACAAACCATGTGATGTACACCATGCAGCTACTGATGTTAAATGCCCGGCGTATAAGAAAATTCTTGAAATCATAACATCTAAAATAAATTATGGCTAGACTGACTATATACAATCAAAATGTACACAGGTCGTTACTTCCAGTTCAGGAATTAATAATGTCGTCCAACTTCCATGCAGCCCCTAATGTTAATGATATGAAAATTATGTGTTTACAGGAACCTAATGTAACTGAATATGGTATTACTGGGTTTGGACATGGATGCAATATATATGTTCACACTCACATAGGGAATGGAAATGAAGCCTTGAGACCTAGGGCAGCTATAGTTACTAAGCATTCTAATGTGGTGTTCTTATTGCAGTACAGTTCACCAGATAGGTCAGTGGTCTGTGTTCAGTGGCTTGATTTGGAAATATTTATTTGCAGCATTTACTGTGACTCAGCTTACGATTTGACCGAGGAGCTTGTTGCCCTACAAAATATATGTGAGGACTTAAAAGGCAAGCCGTTACTTATAACTGGAGATCTTAATTCGAAACACAGTGCCTGGGGTATCCCCAGAAATGATGCTCGAGGGGAAAAATTTCATGACTTCTTTTGCTCAAATAACTTATTTATTTTAAATGACGGTATACACCCAACGTATAGACGCCGCAATGCTGAAAGTTTTCTGGATGTTAGTGTTTGTAGTCCCTCTTTGTTGATGTACTTTGAACAGTGGCAGGCTAGTGATGAACCCACGTTTTCGGATCATGCATTAATAACTATTACACTCAAAAATGACACTAGGAATACTAACTTAACAGCAGAAAACTATCTAACGCGTAAATACAAAACGCGCAACATTAAATGGGCTCACTTCCATAACGCTATTAGAAGAGAATTTTCAAAGTTCCAAGATATTACAGAAGTTAGAAACAGTTATATGTTAAATAATTATGTTTCTCTAGTTATGGATAGTATACTCAATATCTGCGATCGACATCTACCTAAACTATCACAAAAACCAACTAAGAACTACTGGTGGAATAAGGACATTGATCTATTACGGAAAAGAGTCTTGGCATCACAAAGACGATTCAATAGATGTAAGTGTCAAGTTCTTGCTGCAAGATATGAACATGTCTACACAACTCTTTTAAAAGAATATAAAACAAAGATGAAGGAAGCCAAGCTGGAGTGTTGGAAAAAGTTTTGCGCACTGGAATCTAGCAGAAACCCATGGGGCATAGTATATAAAATTTGTCGCAATCATCAAAACTTTAATAAAATTAATCACTCTCAGAAGGAAGTAAAATAATAGCCTACGCAGATGATGCATTATTGATGTGTACTGCTAAAACTGTACCTATTCTCAATAGCAATGCTAATTCAGCATTGGAAAAGATATATCAATGGGGCAGGAGTAATAAACTACAATTCAATCCTAGTAAAACAACTGCAATGATAGTGTCAAGAAAACGGAATCTCGCAGAACCAAACATTCGAATGAAAAAAGAGAAAGTCAAATTAGTTAAAAAAATTTCGTACTTGGGCGTCATTTTGGATAATCACATGACATTTAGACTGCACTTTCATCATATAGCAGTCAAATGCAACAAACTCCTTACCGGCTTGACATCGGCATCGAGGCCAACTTGGGGGATAAATTCAGACGCATTGAAAATTATATACAGAGGGGCTGTTGTACCTCTCATACTGTATTGTGCCCCTGTCTTTGCTCACTGTTTCAATAAGATATGGTATCAAATTAAGCTAACTCAAATACAAAGAGGTTTTATTCTTAGAATAATAAAGGCATATCGGACTATATCAACGGATGCCGCACTGATTATTGCGGGCATCGAACCTTTGTTCCTTACTGCAATAGCTAAAGCCGAACTTACTTTAATAAAGAGAGGAGACCAACAGGAGGGAAATTTCACAGAATTGCAAGTGGAAAGGCCTGTGCATTTCAGTAGGACTGGACATCCGGCCTTCTATCAAGAATTAGGTGACACAAACATCTGCGATGAATTTCATGAAGTTGAGATTTACACAGACGGTTCAAAAATCATTAAAGAAGGTAGTGCAAATCAGGTAGGATGTGCCTTTGTGGTTTTTCGCAATGATGTCGAAATTCATTATCAAATGTTCAGATTATCATCGGAATGCTCTATAGTGCAGGCTGAATTACTGGGCATTAAAGAAGCAATGGCTTGGATAACGACTAACACCTTGAACAGTGGCATCATCCACAGTGACTTACAGACAGCCCTTAAATCTATCAATAATAAATTTAATTTAAACCCTATAGCGGAAACAATCAGAACAAATCTTCGAATATATAAAAAACATATTTGTCTGACCTGGGTTAAAGGACACAGTGGACAATATGGTAATGAAAGAGCTGACGAATTAGCCAAAAGTGCTGCTACCTCTGATCTAGATTTCAACTACAGTCTGTGTCCTCTCTCATATGTTAAAAAGCGTATTAAAGAACATATTCTTGTTAAATGGAACAATAACTGGCTCAGTACCACAAAAGGATTAGTCACTAGGGAGACGTTCTTTCCGACGGTTGAAGCTCGTCTCAGATGTGTTGTTAAACCAGACTTTATAGTGACCCAATTTCTTTCTGGACATGGTAACTTTGGCTCCTACTTTGAAAGATTCAAAGTGATAAGGGAAAGTGGATACCTATGCAAATGTGGTGAACAACAAACTGTGGATCACCTTTTATTTCATTGCCCAGTATTTGAAAGAGAAAGATATATTTTAATAGGACACTTAGACTATTGTAAACTTACTTACACCAAACCATTATTTCATATTTTGTTAAAAAAATGCTGTTCTAGACAATTTTACTATTTTCTTTCTCATGTACATAATCGATTATAGGTTAAAGGCATTATGTGATCAATGATACACAGGCTTTGCTAGTATAGAGCAGATGGTATATCTTAGGTTAAATGACATGGATAATTAAGAAAACACTGTAATTTTGTAACAACTATAACCCTAATATACCTTCGGGTCAAATAGGGTTTCGTTAAATTGTATATTCAATAAATAAATAAATAATTTTAATACAAGAGAATTTTTCCACCTTATGCACTAGTACTAAATAGATATTGATGTGAATTGGTGTTGACAAGGAATCTATTACATAGTTTTTATGTACCTGTTGTTTAATCGTTAATCAGAAATACCAGTATATATACAGTAACATGAGCAGCATTAAAATACAATAGTCAGTGTTTTTGAAATTTATGAATATAAAATAGTTTTCTATTTCTAATTATTTTTGTATAAAAAAATGTAGTATTTTGTGTTTAAAGTTTTAAATAGTACAATTTAAGGTACTTAGTTATTTATAACCTGTTATCTAGATACACCTTACTATTAGTCTTGTTCGGGTAAATTAGAATGTTGTAGTAATCCCTTGTAAATAGTTATATAAACATAGTAAGAGTTAAAATATTACGTTTAAAAACATATACAAGTAGTTGTATGTACATAATCTGAGTATTAGAAGATACGTCACATAAAACCATATATACAGATTTTATCTTCTATTACCAAAAGATTACACATATAATAATTGTAAGTTTCAGATATATAGTTAAAAAACTTTCTGTTAATTAGCACTGATATTTCAGTCTGAGATGAGGTGTAGCCTTGTTAGCTGTATAAGGAGATGCGAAGTTCTTTTATATATAGATTCCTTTGTCAGCATGCATCTGAACAATATATGCGTATTATTTCATGTGGATATGCATTTTGATGCGAGTTTGCATCACCTTCAGTCCAGATAAACGCTAAAAGTAAGAAAATTGGAAATTAACGTTGTATATGGTCGGTACAACGCCAAAGTGAACTAAGCGCCAATTGTCAAAATATAGACTATTGGTAGTCCATGGTGCAGATTTTGATATCCTACGGTCTGCAATAACGAACTAAGCGATACTACGATAGTAAAATCAGTTGAGAAGAAAGGAAATTTCGATTTGATCAAGATTTTTTTACAACACTCAAACTTCAACTTCAGTTTTCTCAAAATATGGAGTTTGGCGCTTAGTTCACTTTGGCGTTGTACCGACCATATGTAAATGTCTTTAAAGCAGAGTTTATTATAGTCTTCATATAGGGGGTATTTATTTAAAGAAGTTATTTGTGAAACTATTATATAATGTCAGGGTTGTACTTACAGTTATCTATGAACTTATAGAAATCGTTGTGTTCGGTACATGAGCAGGTGGACTACTAACTGGATTAGCTTTGCGTGTTTCTGCAGTTAATTCTAGGCATGTTTCGAAAAACTTGTTGTGGTCAATAGTGTTTTCATTAACTGTATGTTGTCTATGTTTGTATGTTTCAGATTGTTCGAGGGTGTTTAGTTTTATGCTTTTTTTTATGTCTATGTAGAATTTCCATGGTATTTTCGATTGTATTAAATGTATGTGTTCTGTTTATGAGATGTTTCGCGAAAGCTGATTTATTTCGGTTATATTTAAAGTCACTTACGTGTTCGGAGAATCTTTGTTTAAATGTTCTGCCTATTTGGCCTACATATATTGCGTTACAATCGGAGCATTTTAATTTACAAACTCCGCACGTTTCATATTGATTTTTCATTATGTTTGTTGTATTTTGTAAACATGATCTGATATTATTATAGTTTCTGTAAGCAATTTGAGTTTTTTTTCTCGGATTTAAGGGTTTTAATAATTTTATGTATCTTTGAGTCTGTATAAGTGAAAGTAATATATTTCTTGTTTTTACTGTTATTGTTATCATTAGTAGGTATTAGCCTAGAGATTAAGTTTTTATTTTTGTGTATCTGTTTCTTTTTCTTCTTGAGTAATTTATATATGTGTGATTTTTTGTAGCCATTGTTAACTGTGATTTGGATTATAGTTTGTAGTTCTTTATTATAGTCTTTCCTCCCACTATATTATTTTTCTCTGTTCAGCAGGTCATTACTGCAACCTGGTTTCTTATGTATAAAAAAAGAAAAAAACATTTATGAGGAGCACTTTCATAGAATGAGGTAGCTCTTAAAGTGATATATCTTCCTGTAGCTGTATTTAACATGCAGCTTAATTCACACTTTGTTATTTTTTCAGGCTGGATTGGACCGATCGATATTATTGAACTTCATCCAGTTGAGAAGTGATTACAAAACCCAGAAGTTAGCTGTTTCGCTCAAAGGGTTAGCTACATGATTACCCAGCCTTGCTGTATTTTTGTAGAAGATAATGTCTTTAATACGGAAGACGTCTGCAGGTGGTATTTCTAATGTCAGAGCTTTCTTATGTTAAGTAACCTTATGTATCATAGAACATATCAGAGAGATCTAGAATTATTTTCAAAAATATTGCAATGCTTTGCTATTATTTGGGTGCATGTGAAAAACTGTTGAAATTGTATAATTTATTTATATTATAGTGCTTATCATAATTCAACTTAGATATGACTTGCACATTCATTTTTCATTGCCACTTTTCAAAGAAAAAATGTGCTATGTATATCTGACACAAAAGACATAAATATATAAAATCAGGTAATCTGATATACAGTGCCAGATGGCAATAATAAGCCATATTTTAGAAGCTATTGAGTTTTAGACCATGGTTTCATGAGAAAGTTAGATAGGCATATGTGAAGGAATATGTGGAATTTTTCCTGTCGCTAGTATGTCTATTATTATTTGTCAAAGCCCAAGGTATTGCAACTTCCAAAGCCCTATTTGAACACTGTAAACAATCAATCAACTGATTTGGTCCAAAATCAATAGGCTTCATTCCATGCATATTATAAGTGTGTATATTAAGTTTCATGAAAATCTGATAAAGCATATTCAAGTTATCGCACATACAAACACACAGACAGACGGACAAACACTTTCCCGTCCACCATACAATCTTAGAAAGTACCATTCTGGCACTTAATAAAAGAAGAATAGGGAAGAAACAGGATGTGGCTTATACTTTTTAAAACGAAATTAAGTTATGGCTTGTTCATTTAGGACTTTGCAAAATTATTTCCAGTATCTTGGTGAGTTGTAAATACAAGTTATGAATGTATACTGAAGTAAATAATTAACGTATGACGTTTACATGATATACAGTGAAAACCCTTCTAAATGATCACTAATAGTTTCATGAAAATATTGGTCTTTAAGAAGGGTGGTTGCTTAAAAGGGGGATTTTTTCAGTGTATACATGTATACTAATGTATAAAATACCTTTGAATCCATAATCATTAACTTTTGAATCACTGAAACAATTCTATGTTAACATTTAGGAAGGCTTCTTGGGTTTTCAGCAGTGTCAGTATTATTAAATTCAAGCTTTCAGCCATTATCACTCTGTGGCCTTCCTCGGGAACATGTGGATGGATTGGAATGAGCATGGTCATGTTTATAGAGACGAGGCATATTATTAATGGAGAAAATGTTTTTTCATGGACTGAAACTTAATGTATAAGTAGCCAATCAGAAGTTTTGGCGAATGGTTTTTGTTGTTCCTGAAGAGGACCAATTATGTTATACTGAAGGGTGTGGGGAAGTTACTAGTGCTGTTGGCTGGTGGTGGCTCTAGTCATTGGTGGTTTCTTCCTCAGTTTCACAACGTTTGTTTGTCTGAGTTTGGACCAGTGCTGGTGTCCATGCCTTGATGAGCTGGTGACCTCCATCCCTATTAAAGTTGTTTTTGTGGAGTTTAATTTTGATAGCTTCCTTCCAAGCCGGTCCCAGTATCTGATTGTATGGTAAAGGGTTTTATTTCATGGAAAATAATCCTTTGGTCAGAATTTATTGAGTGTTCGACAATAGCAGATTTTTCCAGTTGAAAGAGTTTGAGGTGCTACTTGTGGTCTTTGCATCTGTCTTCTATAAAGGGCCCCAGGGAGATTTTCCCGAGCTCCCATCAAATATTAAATTCACCACTGAAACCCAAACTCGCCCTTTATAATGTATGCAACAAAAAGATTATGTAATGATATTACATAATTAATAAGTACCAGAATGGTACTTTATGAGATTGGGTGGTAGATGGGAAAATATCTGTCCGTCTGACTGTCTGTGTCTCTGTAAGCGCAATAACTCAAATACAATTGAACTAGTTAAATATTATATTAACACTTAATGCTTCACTTACGTAAGTGGAGCATTAAGTGTTAATATAATATTTAACTAGTTCAATTATTCATGTGCTCCACTGTGTATATTACTTCGTTTTAATTATTACTTAACTCAAATACACTTTATTGGATTTTCATAAAACTTGGTATATGCATTTATAACATCCATGGGAAGAAGCCTATTGATATTAGACCAAATCAGTGGACTGGTACCGGAGTAAAGCCCAATTTAGTGCCTATTTTATGGTAATATATTAATTATTTATCAAATGCAAATCAGTTATCATGACAACATATTGTTTTACAGTGTTCATATGTGGCTTTGGAAGTTGCAGTACAGTTAGCTATGTCAAATAACACTATTCCTTCACATACGCATATCAAACTAAGACCGTTAAACAGAGCGAGGTGGCCGAGATGGTAACGTCTATGTCTTGGACTCACATTCTGAAGGTCCATGGTTCAAGTCCCATAGCTGGCCAATTTGATTATTTTATTTATTTATTTATTATTATTATTTTTTTTATGTGAGTGTGTAGTTGTCAAGATATCACAAATCTGTATAGTTCTGCTGTTGGTGGATGATTTTCATCTGATTTTTTTAAAAACTACACCATTTCAACCTCAATTTCGGAAAAAGTAATTACAATTTCGGAAAAAGTAATTTCAATTTCGGAAAAAGTAATTTCAATTTCGGAAAAAGTAAATTCAATTTCGGAAAAAGTAATTTCAATTTCGGAAAAAGTAACTTCAATTTCGGAAATACAAGGGCTATTTTTTTAAACATTATGGGGCATAAAATGAAAATCACAGTGAAAATTAAAACTGTTTTATTTGGAACATTTAGGTACACCTTCTAGCTACTTCTCTACCTAGTCGCACCCCGATTGAGACATTTGTTGAAGTGTGGTGCAACTTTGAAGTACCCTCTTCAATAGGCTGGCGGCAAGCTTCTATGAAAAGGGTACTTGAAAGTTGCACCATGCTTAAACAAATGTCTCAATCGGGGTGCGACTAGGTAGAGAAGTAGCTAGAAGGTGTACCTAAATGTTCCGAATAAAACAGTTTTGATTTTCACTGTGGTTTTCATTTTATGCCCTATCGGAGGTTTAAAAAATAGCTCTCGTATTTCCGAAATTGAAGTTACTTTTTCCGAAATTGAAATTACATTTTCCGAAATTGAATTTACTTTTTCCGAAATTGAAACTACTTTTTCCGAAATTGTAATTACTTTTTCCGAAATTGAGGTTGAAATGGTGTAGACCTTTGTTCTTCCGTAAGCCCTGCTTAATGAATCAATCTGAAGATTAATTTGGAAATCAATAAAAAAAATCTGATGTGAAAGTCACATAACTTCCTCTGCCCAAATAAAAGTTTGCAGCATTTATGCTAATTATGATATAAATATCTTATAGCCCCTTCTTTGAATGTTGCGACTAAAAACGCAGGCTATGGGGAAAAAAACAAGTGACTGCAAACGTTTATTGAACTTTCCGCCGTTAAGAATAATTATTTCCGAATTTTATCAAATATTCCCCTCAGATATATCTTTACTGTAAGCAGGGCCAACAGTACATTTCTCTCACTTCACGTGCTTATATAGAATAAAATTCCTTAAATGTCCACGTATTGAGTTGTTCACCAGGCAAGTTGGTAGGTTACAACCACCCTTCAGAGAATGTTTTTGAAATGGTATAAGCAATCCATGTACAAAATTTAAAGGAAATTGTTAGAGCCGTTTATGAGAAAATAGCAAAAAACAAAATATTCTTCATGTAAGGTCCCCTTAAATATAAGAAAAGGTAGTCGCCAATCTTCACAGCCTCAGAAGGTATCTAACCCATACAAAATTTTGTTTTTGTACGATTTACAACAAGCCGTGTTGCAAAAAGCACGTTTTCACAGAGAATTTGTTCGAAAAAATGTTTCAAATAAAAGTTTTAGCTCTTGGTACAAGCAATCCATGTGCAAAATTTAAAGAAAATCGTTAGAGCCGTTTTTGAGAAAATCGCTAAGAACGAAAATTTCTTCATGTAAAGTCCCCTTAAAAATAAGGGAAATTTGTCGCCAATCTTCGAATCGCATCTTCAGAAGGTACCTGACCCAAATACGAAATTTTGTTTTCATACGATTCTCTGTTTCGGAGCTAGCCTGTTCACAAACTTCCACACAGACAGACAGACAGACACACACACGGACACACAGACATGTTTCCAAAAATAGTATTTTTGGATTCAGGGGGCCTTGAAACGTGTATATATGCTAAAAACTCAACTTCGAATTTTAGGGTCGAAAACAATACTTCCTCTACCTATAGTACCTATGGTACGGGCAGAGGAAGTAAAAATATATATATATATATATGTATATATATATATATTCTGCATATCATAATTGCAATTATAATTGATTAAACAAAAGCATTCTGGCACTTTGTTACCTCAGTTTACCTGATTTTATTCCCTCTATATTTCGCTCAAAGTTTCAAGGTTTACAATTTTAAACACTTCTCTACATCAGAGTGATGATTTTTTTTTTTTTTTCTGAGATGATTTGTAAGTGGCCTATATCACACTTGTATTATCATTCTTAATTAATTCACAGTAGTTTTTGAAGTTCTTCTAGAAAGTAAAAGCAAAAATAAATGTGGTCTATGGAGAATAGTATCTAAACAACATGTGAAATGGGATTTGTTATTCAATCCTTTGATTCATAGACCTTAACTAGACCAGAGGAAAATAGTTCTAGATACAGTAATTAAAAATCCTACCTCTAATATGACTTTTCTGTTGGATATAAACCCTTAATATAATTCACACACACTTTATCTTGAGCTAAACACTCCATAATGCTGAAAAGAAGGCCTTGCCTGAAAAAATGAAGATCGCGGCCCGTTCCCAGTGTTGCCATACCCTCTAATAACTTTTCGTAGCGGCATTCTTGAACTACCGTTTATTTTTTTTCCAAGTGCTTACAAATTTTTTTCTGAAAATGAAAGAATTAAATCCAGGTATATCAGAAATGCTGCGAACTCCAGCAAGAAAATCTAATAGAGTGTTTCACAGCAAAGAGAGAAAAGTGATAGCGAATATTGTGGAATGTTGCGAGATTGAAAAGAAGAACCAAGAACTTCTGATCCCATTGAAAAGTCCACTGAAACGAGCTGCTATATTTACAGGGGCAAGCGAGGCCACAATTAAAAGAATAAAGAAGTATAATTCGGAACACCCAGGAGAGTCTCCAGGAATACCAATGAAAAATAGGTAAGTCTAAGCATTTTTTTTCTTTTTTAGCTTTTAATGGGAAGATGATTTTTTGACTCTGAGCTATAGAAGTTTCTTGTGATACAAAATAATTTATTACAGAACCAATAACCAAATAATTTTTTGTGTGTTTTAGATCGAGAATGCAAGGCAAGATTTCATTGGATGAATTTGACAAAAATATAAGGAATACGATTCAAGATTTTTATACAGTGCAGAAGGTGGTTCCAACAATTAGCAAGCTACTCCCTGTACTGAAAGAAAAGTTAGAATGCCAGTGGGGAACCACATCTCTTACCAAGGAGCTAAAGAAGATGGGGTTTTTATGGAGAAGGGTACAAAATAAGTGAACCCTGTTATTAGAACAAGGAGATATTGTTGACTGGCGATCTCATTTTATTGTGCAAATGAAACACTTCAGGAAACAGGCTGGAAAATATTTTATTTAGATGAGTCCTGGATAGACAACAATTTGACAACAGGGAAATGCTGGCAAAGAGAAAAAGATGTTCTGGGTGTATCAGCTTGGGGAAGTTCCAATAAGAAATTGATAATAGACAGTGTTGGATCAACAAGGTTTTCTTCAGGGAGCTGAATTAATGTTCGGAGCTGGTTCTGCTAAAGGGAATTACCATGGTAAGATGAATTCTGAAAATTTTGAAAAGTGGTTCCCCACCCAAGTGATTGTTCATTAGCCTCCTGCCTCCATAATCCTTATGGATAATGTGTCCTACCACTGTAAACAAGTGGAGAAAACTCTGACCATATATGATACCAGAATCTCTATGCTAAAATTGTTACGAAAGAAAGGAATCCCTTGCGATGACAGCATGAGAAAGGACGTTCTTTACAACCTAATAAGTACAAATACTGTAAACCTCCCCAAAAAGTATATGCTATTGATGCCATTACTGCTGACAAAGGACACCTTTTAGTTCGGCTACCACCCTACAACTGTGATCTGAATGCAATCGAACCGGCATGGATAAAGATCAAAAGCATTGTTCGGCAACACAACATTACAGGGGATATATCCGCCCAAAATTTGCACAAACTGAATGATGCGTACTCCGTCACTGCATCAGACTGGAAAGGCTACTGCAGTCACATAAAAAAATTAGAAGAACAATACTGGGAGAAAGACGCTGTTGATGAAATAATAATCAACACTGCCGATATAAGTGACAATGAAGAAAGTGACGATTCTTTAAACCAAGAAGTGCTGGATATCAGCGAATAACAAAAATTAAGCAAACAAATGAAAGGAAAGAAAGGGTGAATTAATTTGTTTGTAAGCTGAATCTGTCATTGGTGAAAAGAACAAGTCAGTTTTGATTATTATGCTAGAACTTTATATTAATTACCTGCAAACTTATGTGAAAGAAATGTTATTGTATTGTATTAGAATATTTTTGTTCCATTGGCGATCAAGATGCTTCTGTCAAACTAGCCACTGAGAAATCTGAAGATAACTCCCTTTCTACAAACTGTATGGAAGCCATCTTAACTTTCTTTAGAATTGCATATTTTCATGACTGTGACAGACATCTTATGAAGAGTTCCATTGACAAGGCCACTGAATTATTAGAGGGTGGTATGCTTATTGTGTCTGATTGGAGTACACATAATAAGTTGAAGGTTTACGAAGCGGTAAGTTGTCTGGGATTGCGTGACTATGCAAGAGCATCATGTCTTTTTTTGGATGCAGTTCCATCATTTGAATCGTTATGAACTTAATGATTTTGGCATACTTATTAACTACACTATACTTTCTGGTATGATTGCCTTGCCTCGCTGCGAGATGATGAAGCTTGAAAAGACTTCAGCTCTAACACAATTGCTACATTCTCACTACGCAGGTTTGAGACTTTTTTTTATGATCACCTGTATTATGGCCATTATTCAGAATTTTTCAGAACTTTGGTTCAAATAGAAACCTACATGAAAAAGGACAGACTTCTGAATCCATATTGTAGACATTATGTAAGAGAAATGAGATTGAAAGCATACTCTCAACTCTACAGGCTTATTGCAACTTGAGCCTAAAAAGTATGGCTGAATCATTTGGTGTCACTGAAGAATATATTGAGAAGAAAGTGTGTGGATTTGCTGCGTTAGGAAGACTGAAGCAGAAATATTGTCTAAAGAAATAAATTACTTAATGCATATCTCCAGCGATATATTCTACTATAATATCTGCATCAATAAAATCTTTAGTTTGGTTGCGAGAGTTGAAATTGACTTTTTTTTTTCTTTCTTTCCCGCCTAGTGGCAAAGCGACGAACTACAGTCAGTTCCATTGTATTCCATAAATCTACACACATATTTTCTACGAGTTAATAGTAAATAGAAATTACGTCAATTTCAGCTCACCGCCTTCTGCAATAGCCAATCTCTTATACTGCATGCAATATCAGCTCCCCTCACCCCTGCATTTTTCCAGCTCAAGATAAAGTGTGTAGACTTTACGACTGTTTGATTGCAAATCACATAAAATGTAATTATTCTTAACTTGTAATGGGTTTATGGTAATTTACGTAAACTTTGATACTTCTTATTCCTTTTACTGTCAACACTCTTTTTGAACAAATCATGGCATGTAAATAAGTTGTCTCCTGGCAGACTCAGTTTATGTCTAACACTTTTTCACATGCACTTCAAGATCACTGTAATAGATAACTCTGTAAATATTTAATATGTATATTATTATTTTATAATATTGTGTTATATATAAGAAAAGTAAAATCAAGGATGGTCTAAATCTTGTTAGGAATTTATAATCCAGAGTGCCCAGTGAAGAAGATAATAACAGTAATATTATTAATAATAAAAGCAGTTAATATAATTATTATTAATTGTCCTTTTATATGTTGGCAATTATTATATCATATTACTTGTTCCGTAATCTTCCCCGTTTCCTGTCTTTTCCTTGGTTAACTACAAGGGGCATCTTGTGGGTGAAGCAAGAGGGGCTGTCGTCCCAGATCCCATTCCATAGGAAAAATAGTAGTTAAATCCTTCTGGAGAATAACACGTTTACTATTAATAGTTAATTCTTGGTTTTCAAAATATTGAGAGATATTGAACTAACATTTGGCAAGATATAATTACAACTTTTTTATACTACAGTGAGTCCCATGCAAGAGTTGGCCAATGACGCGGGTTTCTGTGTCGCAGCGGACACAGCTCCAACTCCCGGGCGATCAGTGAAATATCTAAGCTAATAAAGCCGTGATCAATGTAATGATTCAGGTTCTCACATTTACAGTTAAAATTACAATGAAAATAACCACGTATCTCATCACAAGAGATGGTGGAAATGTTCTCCTCTTGATTACGTGCAACACTGGCACCTTTTTAGGGAATTTTCTTTCACGCGTGTAAGTTCAACTTCCATTTCTCTTGTGATACTGTCTTTAAGTTCTTCTAACAGTAGCCTATGTGACTATTATTTACGGGGAACTTGAAAAATAAACTGCATAGGTCAATTCTCCACACATTAGAACATTAGAAGAGAAATTAACTTACGCGCATGAAAGAAAATTTTCTAAAAAAGGTGCCAGTGTTGTGCGTATGCAAGAGGAGAACATTTCCAACATCTCTCGTGATGAGGTACGTGGTTATTTTCATTGAAATTTTAACGGTAAATGTGAGAACTTGAATCATTACACCCATCGCGCCTTTATTAGCATAGATATTTCACCCGATGGCTCGGGAGTTGGAGCTGTGCCTGCTGCATCACAGAAACCCGTGTCATTGGCCAACTCTTGCGTGGGACTCACTGTATTAGTATTATGAAGCACACTCACAATGTCAGTGATGGTTACATTAAAGGCAGCTACTCTGAGGTAGATATCCAATGGTGATAATTTATTATAAAATTCATGTTGAGCAGATATCAATTTGTAGATTACTGTTAACTATTGCGTGTCCTCTAGTCAACAAAATTAAACGCTATCCATCAAAGTGTTTTCACAAGTGAATTCATCGATGTATTATGTTATGACTTGGAGTGGTCGAGCCAATCATTATCACATCAAATTCTACAGTTATCATTACTGGTAGCAAAGAATACTTAACACAATACAGATTATTAATATTATTAATATTGCCTATTATGAAGCAGATTGTTTTTATTATTATTATTATTATTATTATTATTATTTCTCATTGTTTAAAAAATTTATTGGAATATCACTTTCATTATAAAGTAAAGTAAAGTAAAGTAAAGTAAAGTAAAAGCTGCACAAAATTATTAATGTTATTCTCACATACAATACATCATAGTCCCAAAATTTACTTTTGCCCTCGGCCCTTCAAATATTAACTACTTACATATTCTTTCTAATGTTTTCTTTGCAAGTATTGTCCCATTGCGAGTTTTTTTCCCCTTCTTTCTTTCCACATTCAACATTTTCTGACCCTTGCAATAAATCCTCTTTGAGTTATTTCGTTCCCATAAAATATTTCTTACTCCAGCTCCTTGTTATAAAATTATGCTGTAACATCAGTCCCAGTATTAACTCCAATTGTCTGCCTGGTAGTTGAGCCTTTTAGTTAATATTTCCAAAATACATTAATCAACCATCCAGGTACCCTTAATAATATTCTATATTATATAATATATATGTACATAGATAAATTGTAACCCTTCCACAATATCAGACTTGAGTATAGCATCTAAACTCAAAGAGTTAATTTTCAGTCTCCAAACAGCTATTATACAATTAAGCGTATCACAAGGAAAACCAACCCGATCACTATAAAAGAGGAATTGTGCTAGCTTCAACTCCATCCCCCTTTACAATCTAGCCATGGATTTTATCTTTCAAGAGCTGATAGCTGAAAATGTGTCAAGAAATTACAGGAAAGTAATTTTCCTCATTTGCCTCCTCTCACCAATGGTTTTTGCTGATGAGTAAATTGCCATTGGTCATTCATATCTTCCAAGATATTTGTTTGTCAGTCTTAATAAATATGTTGGAATATGGATTGAAAAAGGAAAAATTTTCCTGTAGAATCATTCATTGAGAGTAATTTAAAAATCTTAAATATACATGAGGGTGAAGAGATTTGATGTCTCTTTTTAGTAATACTATTACCTTTCACATCATGAAAAGTTTTCACAAGTTAGAATGCCATGCTATTTCTACCTTTCTTAAAGTGGATAAAAGAATACACCTTAAATTCTGTGTTATAGTTGAAATTCTCTGAATATCACTTATAAGTTATTCCCAAAAATTATCAGCAAGCCAATTCAGTAATCCTAACCCTAAGAAAGTTTTACAGGTACTCTAAGATAGAGAATTTGCTTTCTGCTGCAGAAAAACATTGGAGCATAATTGTACCAAGAATATGAATCTGCATTTAGCCATAGCAGACATCAGTGATATAGTGCAAACGCCCTCAGTCACAACACTTCTGTGAATAGGTGATGTCGTAGTTCACCCAACATAGAAGACCTTCAGGAGACCATGGTCAAGCTTGTGAAGTGTGGTGAACACAACAGTCTTAAAATAAACGGAAGCAAATCTATACAAAAGGTCTTCAGAAAGGAATGATAAATCACAGCATGTAATAAGATATTTTATAAGAGAGAAGAACACTATAAATCATGAACACATTTAAATATCTTGACACCCTACAACGTACGGCAACATCTTTCAGAAAATATGTAAGAAAGAGGACATTGGCAGCCAATCAAGTGTATACGTACAAAATCAGTGACTTTACAAGGCTGCCTTTATCCACATTTCATATAACTATTCCATGCAAAGCTTCTTCCAGTGTTAACATACGGGATGGAAGATAATAAGGGAGTATCTCACAGTAGCTGATTTGAACCGTATTGGAAGCATCAAAGCCAGTTCCTGAAAAGGGCTTTAGGAATCTCAAAGTGGGCACCTTAAAGTCTGTCATATGAATTAGCTCAGGAGCCTTTTCTCATCAAGAGTCTCAGGTGCAAATTGCAGCTGCCATCTACAAAGTGAGAAGCAAAACTTCTTCAACTCAGACAAAGAAGACAAACTGATCTCTACTTCTACTCGACAAGAATTCAATGATAGACCAAAATTGGATGAGCTGAGAAGCACAGACTAGTGATTCATGGTTATCACCATATGTAGGTGCTTGCGATCAAATTATTATGACCCTTCAGAGCAATGTTTGTTTGTGACTTGTGTAACATACACTCTGAACTCTACCGCTTCAGTATATGCATGAAAAGGGAAAAACAAAAAATCCCTTTAGGCAAGCCTATAGGATGAGGTAGATTTCGAAGTACTTTTGGTTTAATTTATTGTCGCTAAGTAGCACTCTTATTCTTTAGTCTTGGCATGACAAACCCGCAATAATAACTAAAAAAAGAGGAAAGAGCACTTTTTCAAACATTCAAATCTCGCCTTATATGGGAACTATCAAGAAACTAGTTATTGATTTGTGGAGTACTCATCAAGAGATTCTCAACGATACCCCACAAGACTTAGTTTCAAAAATTTCGAATTTCCATCCCCCCACCCCCACTCGTACCCCCAAAACCCCCGAATCGTTGGTGTCACTGTGAATTCCATAGGGAGTACTTTAATTTATTCAAATAAAGTTTCCCTCTATACTTCATAGGGGCCGAGATATAAATATTTTATAATTTCAACCCCCTCCCCCGACCACCCCCTTGGGCTAATTTTACTCATTAACGAACTTGTCCGAACTATTGGGCCTAGAAATAACATAATAAAATTTGGTTCAAATATTTTCAAAATTACGGCTGCTAGCGTGTAAAGATATAAATATCACAATTTTTTTTTTTTGAACAGGCGGTAATTTCGTACTTAGGGAGGCATGAAACGTAAAGATATGAAAGAATTTTTCGAAAGTCATGACATGCTATCGATTGCAATAGGTAGATTTTTCTTTGAAATCTACCTAATATCTACTTGTGTACGGCAAATAATAATGCATATAAGAGTATGTGAGATATTGTACTATTAATACGAAGGCTATTCTTTCTTCAAGGTCCGAATGAAAACCATAGTGGAAATCCGATGACTATGTTGTGCAGTGTCTCTAGTATGCCCGTTGATCGTGTCAGGTCGTAGTTGTCAGTTCTGAGGTGCAGAGGGCACGTGAACATGGCTCAAACAATAGAGTCTCCCGCCAAGTGTGAAGTGCGTACTGTCATTCGATTTCTGCATGCTGAGGGGTGCAATGCAGCCAAAATTCATCGACGAATGAGTAATGAGTAATGTCAAACTTTCATGAGTGACAGCAAAGTATGGCAATGGTGCAGGAACTTTGAAGAGGATGTACAGATGTTTGTGATTCAGGTGGCCAGGGAAGAAAGCAAGTGTCAGCTGATGATCTCGTTCAGCGAGTGGATTAGGAGATTTGAGAAAATCGTCAGTTCACAATTTCTGTGAATGATAGCTTAAGAGCTAGGAAAGGATTCATTATAATTGATCCCACCATTAGATTTGAACAACTCTGTGAACAACCATTAGATCTGGACAACCTGAAGAAGTCCACCAAGAAAAAACTAAGATTTACAATCCAACCGTTCTTTTCTATAAGGATCAATACCATCTGGAAGAAATTGAAGTTATTGGCTAAGTGATCAGAGCTCAATGCACAGTAGAAAATTTCGGAGAGAATTTGAATTGCCAAAAAGCAATCTGAAGAAAATAACTATAGCATCTATAAGAGGTTCTCCTAATGTGTTGAGATCACGTCTACATTGTATTTGACAATGTAGTCCTGAACCTTGAACTAATTTGCTTAATTGTATAATTCCACAACACTGCATTCACATTTAGAAAAAAATTATTAACCTCTCAGAAATGCTAGTACAAGTTTGTTCGAATTGGTAACTCACATATATGGGAAGTAGTAGCATTGAGAAGAAAAAAACCCTCTGCCATAAATATTACAGTAGCCATCGTTTTGTATTTAATACTGCAGCTGTTAAAACTGAGGAATGCCAGAATACTTAATGATGATGGGACAAGTAAAAGAAGAAACTAGAGAATGCCGATAAAGCTATCCCACCTTACTTTGCCCACCACTATGTGGTTTGACTGGAATTTGATCCTGAGTTCCAGCTGCAGGATTGTGCCTCCGTTTATTTAGAAAGGGAGAAGAAAAGCTGATGTTGATGAAAGAAAAAAATTTGCAGGTCAGTGAATTAACTTGAATTTGTAGGATTTTACACAAAGGAGTATTATATGTACAGGATGGGCCATAAGTCATCGCACCCCTTACAGCAACTTCCCACGAAGGTGGATTGTCCAGGGATTTCCAACATCACTCCATCACCGTGGCCTCCATGAAGTCCAATTTGACACACTTGACAACAGCCTAATGGGGATACATCATAGAGTAAGTGGCACCACATCACCATCAAACAGACTGTGACCTAACGGATGCTTCAATACCATCACACCATAGATGTTATGTAATATGTTGCGCAAAGACAACAATAGAGCTCACACAGGCTCATTGGATTACTAGGCAAGTAAGTAAATAATGAAGGGTACAGTGATTTAGCTCACTCTGTATAGTTTTGTGCAAGTTGGAAATGTGTAGAGGCACCTTTTTTGGTGAAAATTTTAGTCAAATTTCATCAATGTTTTGTAGTAATAGTGATATATTTTTCGCTATTTAAATTCGTCCAAAATTTCAATGATTCCATTACGATTATTAGCTTCAGAAAACAAATATTAATTGTTGCAGCTTGGTTTAATTTTCAAAATGCAAATATAATCTCGTTTTTCAGTACATATTGATGAAATCAATTGAAACATCAACTATTGATTTTTATTATTACTGTTTGCCCTCAATGATTGAATGATAGTGGCAGCCATCTATGGTTGGTACCTTCATATTACTTCCAACATAAGTCATGTAATTTCATCATTTGTTTCACAGTTTTACTGAAAGGTGAATAATTCTGCATTTCTAGTCAAATTTATAATTTTCTGTGAAAAAAATTAGCCTTTTGCAAAAAGTAGGTGCCTCTAGCCATGCAATAGCTATTATTCACTGCTTTGTACTAGTGGATGTTGGAAATAATAGTTGATTTTTAGCATCCACAGATTTCCAGACACTGTTAAGTAGTTCCCAGTCGATTTTGGAAACATGACAGCAAAAGAAATTTAAAAAGAGCAAACTGTGTGTTATATGAAAGTAATTCTTGGAAGATTTAACCCTTAAGTAGTAACTTCGGATCGTTATGACCCAAGCGTTTTTTTTCTTCTTCTTTCTTTTCTTTATTATCTTTTATGTGTTGGAAATGTCCTCCTCTTGCATCCACACAACACTGGCACCTTTTTAGTTAATTTTCTTTCACAAGCATAAATTCAACTTCTGAGATAATTTCTCTTGTGATATTGTCTTTAAGTTCTTCTAATGTATGGGAGTTTAATCTATACACTTTATTTTTCAAGTTTTAGTTACATATTTATGTAACTGAAACCGCTAACTTTGTAATGAATCAGGTTCTCACAATTACAATGAAAATAAGCAAGCACATCACAGGTGATTTATCCACACAACACTGGCACCTTGCCAACAGCAGTCGATGTGTGTCACTTGCACTCCTGAGACCTTAGCCTCAATTTTTTTTGTTTTATCGACACTACAGTATCGCTTCAGCCTCTATCAAGTGTATATGTGTTGTGTTATAATGCCATGAGATAAGTATACAATAGAGCAACAAATTTTTATGTACAATTTCTGATTACATCATCTGCGTCTTTTATCAAAATTCTTGGGTGTATCCTCCAAGCAGGGAAGCCATGTGAAAACTTCTAACTAAACTTAAAGAAATGGGTTCAATTCTTGATAGGAAATGAAGGGTAAAGTGGCACGTATTTATTGAGGAGAAATTAGATGAACTTGGAACATTCCCCTCGAAAGTCTCAGTGAAGGCTTGCAAAGAAAACTGAAATTTCAAGCATCTCAGCATGGCGGGCTACCAAAATCCTAAAACTGAAACCATATAAACTATAACGACAGTTGACTGCAGTTCTGTACCTGGATGTTGAGGATGTTGCTAATGGGGTAACTGATCCAAATTTAACAATCTTCTCTGACGAAGCATGGTTCCATTTACACAGTTATGTTTCAACACAGAGTAATTGGTATTGGAGCTCAGAGAAACCCGATATAGTGAAACAAAATCCATTACATGACCAGAAAATTGGGGTCTGGTGCACAGTAAACCCATACAGGATAATAGGCCCAATATTTTTTGCAGATGAAGAGACAGTAAATGCAGAGCTGTATAGGAATAACATACTTAAACCATTCACTGAAGAACTGACTGATATTCCAGCAAGACTCAACCACTGCACATACAGCTAATGAGTCATTAAAGTTCATTCAAGAAATTTTTGAAGATCAAGTAATTAATAGGGGTTTATGGCCTGCATGGTCCCCAGATCTAACAATATGTGACTATTATTTATGGGGGAATGAAGTGTATAGGTCAAACCCCCATACACTAGAAGAACTTTAAAAGACAACATAACGAAATAAATTAACTTTATCTTGGAAGTTGAACTTACGCACATGAAAGGAAATTTCCTAAAAAGGTGTCAGTGTTGTGTGGATGCAAGAGGACATTTTCAACATATCTCATGATGAGGTACATGGTTATTTTCATTATCAGTAATTGTGAGAGCCTGAATCATACCATTAGTGGCTTTAATTGCATAGATATTTCACCCGATCACTCAGGAGTTAGAGCTGCTGTGGCCGCTGCAACACAGAAAACCTGCATGATTGGCCAACTCTTATATCAAAACACACTGTAATTCGGTGTGCAGTCATTGAGATTGACAGTTTAATGATATAAAGTGAAGCATAAAGTTACTGCAATGTCCAAAAAATTATTTAACTCATACTACAAGTTTCAAATTAAAAGTGCATCCTTACAATATAATTGTCGTAATGCACCTACGATTCATGTTGGCAATAAAATACCCAGCCCAGGATGGGAATGGTTGTGTGAAGGGTTGAATCAAGGAAACTTGCTGTATAACAATTCTTATAGACAGTTGTGTAACAAGCCTAAGAACAATAAGTATGACAGTCCCACAAAATGGTCAGCCAAACACCTTCTCCCCCCCCCCCCCCCCCAAAAAAAAAGTACAACAAAATCATACTTTCATTTGATCTTTTTATTTCTTTGCATTTTTCGTACATTGCATGTTGTCCATTACACTTTTGTAAAAACTTCAGTTTGGTGTCCACATCAATGTGTTTGTCACTGTTTTGAAATATGCTTTCATGGTTTCAACATACACTTTAGGCCTACATCTCTGGAGACCAAATGATTCCTAAGTGAGAACCTTACTAAAATCAAGTTCTACCATGTAAAAAAACTAAAAAAGCTCAAAAAAACAATGCACTTTAAGGAATGGTACATTGGGTTCAAATGTTTACTTGATAATACATATACAAAACTTCACACTTATGGCTAAACAAGAAATAACAGAGGTACTGGGAACATGTTCAAACTTTTACTGCAGTCAAAATATGCTGAGGATGTATCAATCGGATTTATCTGAACACCCTCTTGACCTGCGCTAACTCAGAGCTTGCTTGTTATTTGTTAAAGGAAAGCATGGACACCAAAGGTGAAAACAGAATGCTTCGATTCTGTTAATCCACCTAGTTCATTCATTTTTATTATGTTACAGAAAAATAAAATTAACATGTAGTAGGCAAGTTTATTATGGTTGGACATTTTAATCACACATGATAAGATGGATTTCTTGGTGTTTTTCAATGAATATTAAAAATTACTGTTCAAAATACAAATGCCCTTGTAGCATAGGACCTTAGCTTTATGAAATGTATGTTCTTACGTGAATCGGAATTATTTCCATTAGTAGGAAAATTCATCTTTCACTAATGAATCACACAGTTTCCTTCGACAGTCAAAACTTTCCTCAGATTTTATATCTCCTTATAGTTAAAAGGATCCCTCTCCCACAGTGATACAAGACATTTAAACATGCCATGTTGTAACTTCACCATAATCAATTCTAGATTATTGCTCCCTTACGAACTGTTAAGTTTTATCTCGGTCAAATCTCATGTTTAACTTAATCATGACTGATGTCCTAGAAAATGTGAACAGGGCAAATTTCAAACTTTATCGCAGTAACTTCAGTAGTTTGCTCTGTTAGTTTTATTAGAGTTGATTAACACACTTGGACTTCACTTACCAATCATTTGGTAGGACGTGTTTCACAGGCCATTCGCCTGTAATCTTCAATCTTCAGGTTGAAGATACAGGCGAACGGCCTGTGAAACGCGTCCTACCAAATGATTGGTAAGTGAAGTCAAAGTGTGTTAACCAACTCATATTAATAAAATATTGATTCTCTTCACTGTGTTAAGTTCCAAACTCTTTATAATATTGCTCTGTTAGACTTTCATTACATTGCCTGTACAGTACTTTGAAGTATTTTTCCACTTGTAAAGTGTTTCAGAACTTGAAGGACCTATATATTTAATCTTGATAGCATTTTCAATTTAGATACTCTCCACTTGAGGAATAAGTAAAATATAAACCTTTAAAAGAGAGGGATGATTGTTTTCTTTTGTTCCCAATTCAAGGTTTATACTATTTCAATATCTCTGCAATTTACCAATTGATATTTCACTGTATGAGGAGACTATTGCATAGGACTTAATTCTTGGTCCTGCTAAAGATGTGGTCCCCTTTTACTAATAATCCATCTATAACATTTATACCAGGAATGTACACAGCCGAGGCAAAAAATGTTACTAATAATCCCTGCGTAAATGACTGAATGTGTGCAATACAACATTGACACGTTGTACACACACTTCATGACCTAACACCATTGACTGAATTTGACGTAAATAATAATGATGGCCAATGTCTGTAACAGTCTGTCAATTTGTAGATGTTCGAGTGAATTTTGAGGTTATTCATCCATTTTTAAGGATTTATGAAATATTATAATACTGTTATTGTTACTATTCCTTGTTTGTGGGTCTACTTTCTGAAAACAATTTAATGAAATACTTGAACTAGATTTTTTCACAGCAGACGACATAGTGCTGTTTGTTCACTGCTTGGATAGATGGCAAGGCAAAAGATAGAGTTATGCTGCACCGCAGCCAAGCTCCACCGTTTTGTTAGGTTAGGAACGTTTATGTTAGTTTAGGAGCAATATACTGAATAGAACGAGGTTTATTATGTCTCACATTGAGTTTATTCTGTGATGAAACCCTAAACCCCACCTTCCCAGGCGGGCCTCAGTAGAGGAGCCTAGGGTGCAGCATAAAACTATTTTTTCCCCCGATGGCAAAACTAGTGGAATCCAGTCACATTCTTTATTGCTGCAGGCAAAATTCATCACGTGTCTTTTCGCATTCAAACCTGTGTAACATCAGTTTACAGGGATTATTAGTGACAGCTTATATAGAACTTTTATAAACAACTTTAATTAGTAAAGCAGCTAAAGTGAAAAAATTAGCACACTTGCGATGTAATGCACATGAGAATGTGCAGAGTATAAAAACATACCTAATGTGTGTTTTTATTCAGATGTACAGTAATAACCTCTTTAGACTCTAATCTCTTATCGTAAACAGCAATAATTCTACAGTAAGCGCTGGTTTAACTTCAGATGTTTAATGTCCAAACTCCAACTCAGTAACCTAAATACAGTGACAAGAATTGCTCTCAAGTAGGAACCATTTGGGACATACTATGGAACATTTATTTTTAGTAAAAACACTGAGTAGCAGAAACTAGCTTTATCTTGTAATATTAGTATTACAGCAAATGATACAAGGATTGATGATGTACAAAGAAACCTCACATTTCATTTCCTGAAGTCTTTGTATAGTCAAATCCTATTTAGTTTCTTGGATAACTGTTCTGAACCCTATGTTGTAAAATCACTTAGCTTGGGAATGCCTGATAATGAATATGCTTAGGCTAGGCCATCTAAACCTAAATCTTGTAAAGTTCAAAATTCAGATCAGACATTCACAGAAACTAGTGATCTTGTATTTGATGTCTATGTCCTATTACCTTTTCTTTCCCCTTATTTCGGGTTATAAATAGAAGTAGATGCACTGTGAGACCAGTAAGATCATGACAAGGATAATAATTATTATAATTTTTAATTAAAAGGATAATGCTATATTTTTTTTTTTAGATTTGGGATTTCCACAGAATATGTAGTGTAGATTTAACTCTTACAACAGATTCTCAGAATTATAGTCTATTAATGAAAAGCAATACTGCACATAAATCCACATAGTTTTCCGAACATAGTGTCTTCATCTTCCACATAAAAACAGCCTTTGCAATATTCAAAATTCATCACAGATCTTAGGATGGATGACAATCTGCATCCACTGAACAATTTATTTACTACGCACCCTACTTTGTAAGAATACAGGATTCACCACTGACCAACAACTGTCAAAATCCAAAATACTGTGGCATCTTGTGAACAGTAAAGATGAGAAGTGGTGTTCTTGTACATCAATTATCTAGTAAGAAAACATAACACAGTAGCTCATTTAAATGTGATATAAACAAAAAGCTATTTTCAGTATCAATTGCCTTCCTAAAAAATAAGCTTTGAAAGAAGAACAAAATAAGGGAGAAGTGCAAGATATAATTTTTGTACTATGAAAAATGTATACGGAAACTGCTTAATATCATGGGTACAGAAAGGAATATGCACACAAGAAATTGAGTAATCTATCTTTCAGGTAGAAAAGTACCTCCATAACAAACGACCAGACAATATCTATAATATTACACAAGAGCTCCAATTTTGAAGTACATGGACACTATTTTTATTTTCAGCAATGGCAGAAAACTGCGATTTCAGTTGACTTAATATAGTAATGTAACTTCCAATCAAATCTGGAAGATAAAAAGTTTGAAGTCTAGGTCTGTTAGAAGTACACAATAATTCTGTAAAGCCTTTAAATGCCTAATTTTGGGGGGTGGGGGGGGGGGGAAGGGAGTTTAAATTAAGTTCTTACAAAGTTAAAAAAAAGTTCCATTCAGCTGATAAAACAGCTGCATCTTTCTTGCACCACAGTTCGCACCGATAATAAGTGATGCTTTCTGCAACAAGAAACATGGAAAATGTTCTTAGCCAATGCAAAATCCTAAATATTTTCCCATGTTTCACTTTTGCTTAAAAAAGGGTTTTAGAAGTTAATTCCCTACTGCACAAGAATGTGTCTTTTAACGCATCCGATAAACGTTCGTCTCATGTACTTCACCGAGCTCGCCTTTGAAATCTAACTCAATTGTGAAGTCCAAGTCTCTATTGTTGCGAGCATTGGGTTTCATTGAAAATACTCCGTATATCTCTTCATTCTTTTTTACTGTCAAATAATCATCAAAGTAGAACACAGTCTGTTTCCAGTGGGTGTAAGGTGCTTCGGGTGCAGTGCTGAAACCAATTCTTTTGTGGCATTTTGTGAATTCAATATTGAAGAACGTAACAAGTGCTTGAATGTAATCATTACGGCGTACTTGAAGATGAAAAGGCGCAGTGAAATTAAGATCTTCTTTTGTGACAGTATACAGATCAACTTCCTTCAACAATGAAGCATTGGTCACCACCTGGAACAGAATTGAGAGATCTGTGACTTGAATTGTTAAGTATTGGAAAGGAGGTAAATATGGACAGTTTTTAAAAACATATTTCAAAAATAATAATATTTTAATGTAGGTAATATATTTATTTTTTGCCATTACCACAAAGCAGTTTATACCGAGTAATACGTATTTGATCCCACCACAATTCCCAATAAAAACTAATATAGAATTATTTATTACAAAAAAGATTGCTATGGAGCACTCAACTTCACTAATTTACATGTACTTACACATGATGCGTTTCACAAGCATCTTGCTTGTATCCTCAAAAATACAAGCAAGATGCTTGTGAAACGCGTAATGTGTAGGTACATGTAAATTAGTGAAGTTGAGTGCTCCATAGCAATCTTTTTTGTAATATTTGATTACTTCACTGTGATTCCCGCATATAATAGTGTTAATTATAGAATTATTTATTTATTCTTAACTATTTTCTAAAGCATCCTATAGGCCTAGTTGTTCTGACAGTAATTAATGGCAGTGTTAATGAAGGGCCATGTTTTCTTTCATTTTATTCTTGGCAGTGAACAGACAACACTAACAAATAAAACATTGTACAAGCATTGTTTTTAATATATAACACTAACAAAGATTTGTCAGGAAAGGTTTTTTAAAGATCTATTTCACAATGCAGGCATATTTTAGTAAAAGTGCATTAGTACCTACACTGATTTATTATACATACCTGTTTTGGATCCACAACATCAACCAGTGGCTCACTGATAGCAACTCTCCTAATGGAACTCATATCAAAGCCATAAACATCATCCCACCAATTTATCTTCTCATCCTTATACTGCCGATCTTCAATGCCAGTTATGAAAAGAGTAGCTCTGTCAGGGAATAGTAATCCATCAGGACGCAACCACTTATCTCTTGCATAAAGAACCGTGTCTAACATTGATTCATAGAATAAGCAGTATCCCATCCATTCTGATATGATAATATCTACACCATCTATGCCATCTGGTAACTCAACTTCTTCTACTTTTCCTTTTACAATTGTGATAATATCACTCAACTGATTTGCATCCACTATTTGTTTGGCATATTCTACAATGTTAGAACATTCAATTCCAATTACACGAGCAGCTCCAGCTTTAGCAGCAAACATTGACAGGATTCCTGTACCACAGCCAATGTCCAGGACAGTTTTCCCCTGAAATTAGAACGTCAAGTGAAATTAAGGAAAATATTTATATCCCTACCATAAACAAATTTCAAACAACCCAGTACTACCTAAAAGCCTATGCCTTGCTTCTCATATTACAAGGATTGTTCTTAAGATAGTACCCATTTAGAAGAGTGCTTATTATTCTGCAATACAGATATATAACAAGCTTCCAAACAACATTAAATTATTATGTATTCAAAGAAAGAGCAAACCTTTCAAAACATGTCAAGGAATTTTGAATAACTCACACCTTCTACAATTTGGAGGAATATTTCCAGCTTGGATAAATTTGGCAGCTTGCAGTTAGTGTATATTATTGTTATAACATGCATGTATTTTTTGACCTGACGTGTTCTATAACCTTGAGCCCTGCTCAACACAGGATCTACAGGACGAGATATCTACATCTACACCCTTCCATTTCAAGATCACTTGTCTCAAACTTTTTTTTTTTAATTTATTTACTTTATTCTGCCGAACAGTTCTGGGGACCTTGGGACCTGTGATCCTTCAGGCTAATTCCTTTGGTTGACAAATTGCAACAAAACACATCATTAGAAAATGATTAGTCAATTTTGTTAAATTAGGCTAATTTATGTAATATAGAAGAATAGATCTCTTTGGTTGTAACAATCATTTTTCCCCAAGTGCCTACGATCTTCAATGTGATCAGAAGTAATAGGCCTACTGTCGATGAAATATTTACCTGCATACAAGCATAATTTCATGTCTAAATTAAACAGACTCTAAACCAGTTTATGCTGGATTCTTACAAAAGCATGATCGACAGATTTTATCAACATCAGTGGTGAATAAAATACCATGCAAGTATCAATTTTATTAACACCACACAATGATAAACCAAAGCCGACACTTTTAAATATAGCTACTCACCTTAAATAAATGCTTGTTGTGGTACATTGAATTTCTGTAGGTGAGAGTTCTTACTTCATCTTTTAACATTTCCTCATGTATACCAAAGTGTGCATAAGAATCAAAATAATAGTCTCTTGATGTCATTTCATCAACACTAACAACATCCTTCCCACCTTTATCATTGACTTCTTTTATGATGGGTATAGAGTCAGGTGTAATTTCCATGTTTTCCATTTTTGTTCCCTGAAATTAAACATTCAACTTCAGTTCAAAACCCTTTAGATGGCAAGCTTGTACCTCCTTAGCAGACTGTTCTGATGGAGAGCTATGCCTTTCTTGTGCTACCTAGCATGTTATAACTAGAGAATTGAACAAAACAAAAAATGCAAGGAAACTGTAAACCCATGGCACATTGTGATATTTCGATAAGTCTATCATTCTCTGAGGCAATAACTACATTCGTTTTGGTCTACCATATATGCACGTCATGTAAGAGATGGAGATAACTTAGACACACATACAACAAAGTGTATTTTGAGTTTGTACATATATAGGTCTACTGTCCACCTACTGTCATGTGGTGTGTGGTACTTTAATGTTGCCATAAAACCTATATTCTTCAATTGCTTAGACTTTAGGCCACTCTCAGTAACTTATATAACTATCCAAAAAATTAATTCATTGTTAGTTAATAATTCAGTACACAGACGTGTTTATGTTGGTTAACTTTTCTCTAGTGTAATCACTAGGGCCCGGATTTGTATGTAAAAAAATATTTTTTTTCCTGATGCGTACATTCCTAAAACAAAGTTTTATATCCAAATCGAGATCCGGCAAACCCAAATTCCAAATTTTATTTCACATAAAAACACATATTTTACAAAAAAAGTTATGTGAATAAATATTTTCGATATTTTCTCCATAAATACATATTTTAGTACTTTTCAGGACTTTTTATGTAATTTTTTTTCCCTGATGCTCATATCAAGGTCAGAAAAACGCAAATTCTAAATTTTATTTTACATAAAAATACATGTTTTACAAAAAAAGTTATATGAATAAATATTTTCGATATATTCTCCATAAATAAATATTTTAGTACTTTTCCTCATTCTCTTTTAACATTTTACAACAAAAATTTGTATCTCGAATGAATTCAACACAAATGATTCACTTGCAATGAGGTGAGAGTGATTCACTTGCACTTGCTTATCGGGGAAGAACAGAACCCAATCTCAACATTGCGTAGTTCAGTTAAAGAAATACAATATGTTGAAAGGCAACTTAACACTATATCAGGTTCGAAAATAGAAGTTCTAAGAACAAAATTTAAAGGTATGTTTGAGAAAAATGCTGGCTACCAAACCCTCTGCAAAGTCGCTCAAGTTTTGAAAGGTCAAAACATAAGTGAACTTGATCGTGTGTGTGTTAGTGATATACAGTACACCTCTTCAAATATGCAAGGTGTGATGTAGAACGTTCCTTTTCTCAATTTAAGGCATTATTCTCGGATAATAGGCAAGGATTTGTGATCCATAATCTGGAGATGACATTTGTTGCGCACTGCAACTCCAGTCAGCATTTTACATCTGATGTTGGTGAGTTTCAATACACATTCTGGTGTTTTTGTTTCTTTTTCAGAAAAATATTTTTTTTTAGTTTTAGCACATATTTTTTAAATTTTAGCACATATTTTAAAATTTTTTAGCACATAAAAAATAAATATTTTTAAGTTTTTTAGCACATAAAAATCCGGGCCCTAGTAATCACTCAGTGATCTGATGTTTTTCTATGTTTGTTATAGAACAGGGATGCACTATTGATAGAGGTTTTTGCTTCAAAGGAATAATGGGAAAAAACAAACACATGTGGCACCCTAGCCCCCCCCCCCCACTGCTTGTGAGCCAGGGTGCTACAAGTATTTATTTATTTATCATAGCACTCTTTATCAAACCATATTTGCGCCCTTTTCGTGTTTGTGTTTATCTGTTCTGTTGCTGATTTGAGGAGGTTTTCTAGTGCCTCTGTTGCATCTTCTAGCTTCCCATTTGAGATTGCTTCCTCAATCTGTTTTAGATCTTCTGTTTTTTTCTCTTATTATGTCCTTACGAATTTTCCTCGACATTTGATGGGGTTGTTTTCGTTTGTACTGCTCTTGCGTGTGCATGGAGATCTTCATAACACAATGGGGAAAGACAATACTTGAACAAGACTCATAAAAGCAATACTGAGATATAACACAGTACAAATATCAGACAATCTGTCGCAATCAAGGCACATACTACAGACAAACGGTGTTCTCCAAGGAGACCCACTGAGCCCGGTACTCTTCATACTAGCCACTGAAGGAATACTCAGAATAGCAGAGGAGACAGAGGAGGTGTCATGCTATGCTTACGCAGACGACATAGCAGTAACGTCAACCAACCTACAGAAACTGCAAGAAACAATAGACGCAATGGTAAAATGGTGCAAAGAAAATGACCTCCACATCAACGTGGAAAAAACGGAAATGATGATCTTCAGAAATGGAGGCAAAGCCCCTGCCGGCGCCAAAATCCAAATAGATGGTAAATATATCAAAATTACACCCGAATTCAAATATCTGGGAATCACACTGCAACCAAGTGGCAGATGTTTCTCAAAACATGTAACGGAAAGAGCTACACAGGCAGTTACAGCAATAAACACCATGAAACACCTACAAGAACTCAAACTGGAAACAGCAATGAAGTTATTCAAAACCAAAATTCAGCCAATCCTGACCTACGGAATCGAAACCATATGGGAACACCTCACAGAAGGAAACCTAGCTACTATGGAAAGAGTGAAAGCCCTATATATCAAAAGAACCATCGGAGTAGCGAAGACCACAAGATCAAGGCTGGTATATCTCCTGGCAAGAGAACCATACCTAATAGAAGACTTAAGACATCAACACCTGCTACCATCCACCAAGGCATACGAAAACTTAATGAAAACGATAACAAAAAGAGCACAAATATGGCCGAAATTCTTCTCTACCGGGGCAATGATTGACCGAACATGGACCTCCTCAAACTTCAAGATGCGACATGTCTTCACCAGACTGGCCGTACACGGCTTCCATCACTTATTGTGCACCAACAAGACATTCCATGAGCCACAAACGCTGTCCAAGTGTGAACTCTGTGGCCAGTTTTGTGACAGATATCATATTGAATTATGTAAAAAAAGAACCAACTCAATAAGTGACTACGCAAATCTCAAGCGTTAAACAATCTGAAATGCACGTTTGTGCACGTTACAGTACTTATTTATTTATCATAATTGTGAAATATTATGTTGGCTCTGAAAATAGCAGTTTTGATGCAAGGGTGATTGTCCAGTGAGTCCCACGCAAGAGCTGGCCAAACATGCAGGCTTCTGCATCGCGGCAGGCAAAGCTCCAACTCCCGAGCGATCGGGTGAAATATCTATGCAAATAAAGCCATGAACGGTGTAATGATTCAGGTTCTCACATTTACAGTGGGAATTACAATGAAAATAACCACGTACCTCATCACAAGAGATGTTGGAAATGTCCTCCTCTTGCGTCCACACAACATGGTATCTTTTCAGGAAATTTTCTTTCACGCACATAAGTCCAGCTTCCGAGATGTACGGAAATTTCCCATAAAGGTGCCAGTGTTGTGTGAATGCAAGAGGAGGACATTTCCAACATCTCTTGTGATGAGGTACATGGTTACTTTCATAATTCCAACTGTAAATGTGAGAACCTGAACCATTACATCATTTGCGGCTTTATTTGCGTATTTTACCCGATCGCTCGGGAGTTGGAGCTGTGCCCGCCTCAAAACGAAACTGGTATTGCAGTTATTACAAGATGAAGGATTCACGTTGGTAAATAAACCAGAACTAAAAACATATTTTGCACACAATGGCTCCAGTGCCATTGACCTAGTCTTTTGGCGAGGTGAGGACATCAAACCCGAGGAACAAGACGGGCTGTGGTCAATGACAGCGACGCCCATTCGAAAACACATACCAATATTGACAATGTTCAACTTAAAGAAGACCCCACTGGTGAATGAAAACAAGGAAAACAAAGTATCAAGGAAAGTAGACATCGACATTATCGGAAAGCACAAGGAAGACATCAATAGTGCAAGAGCAATGATAAAAGAAAGCAAAATTAATGAAGCTCTGGTAATAGTGCAAAACATAATTAAAAAAGCCACGGTCCCGGTCAAGAAGAGACAATCACAACCATGGTTCGACCGATCGTGCTATAAAACGAGGAAGGAAACATTAAGAGCATTGCATAATGCAAGAACAACAGGAGGGGAAACAGAACTTCGCATATACGCTGAAAGAAGACAGCACTACAAGAAAATGCTGAAGGAAAAGAAGGCAGAACACACGGAAGCAGAGGCTAAGCGCTTGGCTGAAGAAGCGAAATTCGACCCATTTATAATGACTAAAAACCATATCAGAACACAGGGCAGTGAAATACCCATGTTCACATGGGAAAACCACTTTGGAAATCTGCTTAATGTAAAGAATAAACCAATGGCTTTCAACGGAACATCCGTCACAAGGCAAACTGATAAACCCACCGAATTTTCAACAATGGAAATCAAGGAGGCCATCAGAAAGTCAAAATACAAAAAAGCAATGGGCCCTGATAAAATATGCAACGAAATCATCAAACAGACAGAAGATCACCTTCTCCATCTATGGACGGACCTCTTCAACAAATGTATGACCACGGGAGTGATACCTGACAGCTGGAGGACAGCAACTATAAAAATCCTGTACAAGGGGAAAGGAGATAAAGACGATGCCAACAACTACAGGGGAGTTGCGCTAGAGAATAATATATTCAAAATATACACTAAACTACTGACAAAAAGACTAGAAAGGGAAGCAAAAATACCAGAGTGCCAGTTTGGATTCACTCCAGGCAAGAATACAACACAAGCGTTAGAATACCTGATAGGTGAAATAGAAGAAGCACTCAGATTGCCTAGGAGGAAATACTATGCAGTTTTTGTGGACTACCGGAAAGCATTTGATCTAATTGACAGAGAAATCCTTTACAGAAAACTGAATAAATTGATTGGAGAAGATCACTACATAGGAAAAATTGTAAAAAACATGCTAACATACGACGACATAAAAATAGACGACGGCATCACAGAATCAAAGCCCATCAGACAGACAAACGGTGTACTTCAAGGGGACCCGATAAGTCCACTCCTGTTTAACATCGCTACCGCAGACATTGTAGACATTACCAACAGTGAACCAGAAGTGACATTGATTATGTAAGCAGATGATATGCTGATAGGAAGCACAAACAAAACCTCACTACAGAAAACTCTGGAAAAGCTAGAGAGATGGACAGAAGAAAACAGCTTCCATATCAACATGGACAAAACAGTCCAAATGACATTTAGGAAAGGAGGAAGAGCGTCTGCAACAGATAACCTGATGATGTATGATAAACCTATCAAAGTTGTGAATGAAACAAAATATCTAGGAGTCACGCTACAGACTACGACCTCATCTTTCAGCCACCACATTCAGGAGAAAACAACAGCAGCAATAAGAGCTATGTACAACATGAAGGACCCACATAGATTGTCATTAACAACAGCCATGCTACTCTTCAAAACTGTAATAACACCAATAGTAACCTATGGTATCAATATAATCTGGAATAAACTAACCTTCAGCGACCTACAAAGAATAGAAAAAGTAAAAGCAAGATTTCTGAAATATATTATGAGAATCGGAAAAAATGCCCCTTCAAGATTAACATACGAACTAGCCGGGGAGACGTTCTATATAGAGGATATCAGACTACAAATGCTACTACCATCTACTGGACCGTACAAAAAACTCATGGAAGCAAGGGAAAATAAGAGGAAACAGATAAATCAGGAATTCTACGGCACGGGCGCTATGGTGGAAAAGAATTGGCGCAAAGAAAATCAGGACCAAAGACATGCAATCACAAGATACGCTGTGCACGGCTTCCATTTCAAAATATGTCAAACCAAAAGTTACCACGAACCTAGTGAACAGTGTGTCTGTAAATTGTGTAATATGCGATGTGAACAATATCACTTATTAAGATGTTCTAAGAATACAAGATCGTTGAATGATATTAGCAAAGACTAAAAAGAAACCCAAAAACTAATGCCCACTCGGGCGAACCTTTTAACTATTATTATTAAAGAAATAATGAAGGAAAAGAAGAAAATTCACACAGAAAATGAAACAAAATTTCGGCACCAAAATTTCAAGCAGCAGCAGCCCATAAGAACCCTTCGGTAGCAAAGCAAGATAACCAAGAGATTCAATAGATAACCATTTGATGTTAGAGTTAGGCTACGTAGAAAAATTACTGAGGGACTTATTTTGGTGAAAGATAGTTTTAATCGCCCCAGTAAGCTCCGCCCACTCTCACCCGCTTTCCAGTGCGTTATGTTGGCAGTCCACTTTCCCTACATCAAGCTGCTTAATGCTGGCAATGGAGCTCACTGTTGTACCCTTCTACCAAATCATATATGCGCTAATTACAATATGAAAACCACCTGCTCGTGAAAATTTATGGGTTAGGAACAGGTCACAAATAGGTAGGTAGGGTGAAAAATAAGAGAAAAAAGGAGGAAAGAATAAAATAAGGAAGACGAGAAGGGTTTCTCCCATTTTAATCCTAAACGGTGTTGACAGTAGTACTTCCAATGGTGGCCATTATACATCTCACTGTTTATACTTACCTCCCTGCCCTAAACCCTTCCTTCCCAGGTGGGTCCGGTTAATCAGTTGAGTGGCCAGAACATCTTTCCCCCCCCCCCTTTTTTTTTTGTTAGCAAAAGCCCAGTGTAATGAGTATTCTACATTTTCGCCTTCATTTTTTTAAATCTCCGAAGGCACTGCAGAGGCGAAAATCTTTGACTAAAGCATACAGGAAATTAAAACTGGACTCTGCAATAAGCACTGACCTAATAGTTGCTTAAGTTAAGGTTAAATACTACTCAAGCTGGATTATTACAATCATTGGAACCGTGCTTTTCCAATCTGTTAGAAATATGGGAAGCCCTACCATAAAATATAGGCTATGGGGAAATAAGCCGGTTTAATAATATACCGGTAACCAAAAAGGCTCACTTTCGACCCGGTGCCATTGTAAATCAAAATGGCCAAAGCGTTTCTTATTCAGGCATTAACGCATATAGTATAATACATACACATTACATCAACTTCAAGACTAGCAGAATTAACCATATTGTAAATGTTACCCTATTGATTAAGTTAGAAGCTCATAACACAATGAATGGTATATGAATCTTAGAGATTAGCCGCGTGGTTTACACGTGCGAGTTACTCGACTATGCATTAGATTTAACAAATGTATCATTTATGAAAGCTGCAATATTGATTTTAGTAATAATTTTTACTTTAATTACACAGCGTTATAGTTAGAAAATCAAATCGGCTTATACAAAATTTACCAAGGAAGCTGCAGTTCTGTCAAACAAAGCCAGTTCTTGCCCTCAGCCTCTCACCTACAACAACCCGCGAACCAATAGGCTACTCGCTACTCACAACCGAGGTGCGAGTCTATGACAAAGAGTCAAGGAGCATTACTGCAACCAAATATAATTTGTGGCTGGCAAAGTAATTAAAACTGAATCACCCACACATGAAAAGTATTTTATTTGCTCTATTCTTCGACAACTTTACATACCGGTACCATAACCTCTTGAACAGGATTTCCATGATTTTCCATCGGCCTACCAACACTAGTCGCCATGTTTAATCGCAAGCAGACCGCAGCAGACGGTGGCGACGGCGCATTCGGTGGATAAAAATATTTTAACCAACGATTAGAAGGATATTAGTAAAATAGATTATAAACTGTATTTATTATTTTGATAATCGGTATTATATTTATTTTTTTCTTATAAAACGTCGTGTTTTTAATCACTTGGTATTCAGCTCCTCATGTAAACCACATGAGTGCGAACCAATCAACGAAGAGATTCTCATGACGAGTTGTTTTTTAGATTTTGGTAGTGCTTGCAGATGGCTGGGAAAGAGGTCATGACGGCTTGTTTATGAATTTGTCAGTTTGCTGTGTTAAAAAGTGAATATTTATAAATGTTGTGTTTTATTGTGTAACTAGTGAAGAAACTCAAATATATGGAGATGCTGGTAATGTCTTTATCAGAATACTTTGTAGTTCATTGGGTATATTCCGCTTCAAAAATCTAAATAAATTTTTGGGTATTTTGTTCTAGTGAAAGTAAAAAAATAAAATTCAGAACGCTTCTGATTTTCTAGGTTGAGTATTTAAAGATATTGAAGTAGAACTTCTTGTAATAGTGATGTTACGATTTACGTGTTCCTGAAATTGCCAAGTCTCTCAAGCACTGCTGACCCGAAATCTGCTTGTTAAAACGTTCCTCCCATCATTACGTTGCAAGACTTGTTCCTTCTTGTTTTGTTATGATCAGATATTTTATTCCACCACTATTTATGGCATATACGACACATGTATGTATTACATGACTATTGGAGTCCCAATTTTTCCTTCCAGAGATTCACTTGAAATCTTAGGGGTTCGGGAAAGCTTTTGTCATGATTTAAAGTAAAAGTATTCATTTCGTTTAAAAAAAAAATACAATTTCTTACGGCAAGTCTTTAATTGGGATTATACATCTGAGTGCTTGGTGTGATATTTTGGTTTTAGAAATACAAAAAAGGCCCGAATTTTATATTTCGGGTATACCCTATATTTCTTTAAAACCCATAGAATCCATCGCCCTGCCAGGGAAACCTGATCTTAAGTAGAACAAATAAATTTTCTGATTTGAATGGATTAAACTTCTGCATAAAATCCTGACATCTTTAAAATGTAAGATCATCAGCCAGCCAATGGGAGTGTTGGTGTTAACCTTTTAGTCTCGTGACCACTCTGAACACCTCGTGTGGAATTCTAGTAGAGTGCTATACTAAACTCATACCGGTAAAAGTAATTAAGTTTTACCTTTTGCTCAAAAATTGATGTTTTTATTACCTAGATAAGATTTATTGCAATTCTGCATAGGTAATGTTGGTACATTTCAGAACATTGTCAACAAGTGGGTTAGGCTACATACATAAGGTGCATATGAAGCATTCAAAACAGAACAAAATGTAGCATAATTTAACAAACAATACATCTTACGTACACACAGCACATACCCAGCCTACTTTACCATGACAGCATCCATCCATTAGGCACTTATCACAACATGCATACCATACCTCATACAATCAATCAGAACATGCCCTGTTCATTATGCAGCAATAATAATAATACTAAGAAAAAAGAAAATGAGACATAGTATGGCATGTTCAATAATAAAAATCATTTATTGTCTTCTGTGAATTCTTTCATGGTGTAGAAAGCTTTTGATGTTAGATATTTAGCAAGCATTGCTTTGAAGCATTTTTGGCCTGTGAAACTTTATTGTTCAAACAGTATAGTTTATGGCTATTGACCTCCAGAGATTTAGCACTTGTTTTAAATTTCAGTTTTACAATGCTGAATTAAGGTGGAATTGCACACAAATGTGCATGGGTTTGTGTGTTGCACTTGCAGAATTTCGTGAGTGAAACTGTTTTTGTCTTGCACCACAAAGCATGGTACCTTTCACACTCTGGTCTACATAACGAACACACACGTCCCTCATTTGGCTGGTGATAGGTTTTGGTCATACACAGCCATGATACCCATGGATCACAAATGGCATGACTGTGTGCCTTAATTCATAATCTGCATTCATCCTTTCCTTAGATATCATTAAGTGACGACATAGAAATCACTCCAGATCTGTTGGTTTCTTGCTACTGAGTTCTTGTAGCACATCCTCTTACGCAGTTGTGGAAAGTAACATCAGCTGTTGGCCTAAATCCTCTATATCTTTGGCAAGCTCATAAGTAAGATGATGATGATGAGTGTTCTGCCCAAAGGCAGGTCCAGACCCAGGATGAAGCCGTGGGGTGATGACCACGACTCCTCCAAGGTGATTCAGGCAAGGGTGATACCGCAGAGATCTGCCATTGCCTCTCGCGGGATGGGAATGAAAGGACACAACACCCAGTACTGAACCCAGGAAGGAAATTTTCCACCACCGAAAAATACCCAACCCAGCCGGGAATCAAACCTGGGCCACCAGGGTGAAAGGTAGTCACACTACAAACTTACCCACGGTGGTGGACAAGTAAGATGGGAAGGCATTTATTTTGATAATCATAAAATCTTATTGAGGAATGTTGCCTTTAGTTTTCAATGTCTCCCAAGGTTTTGTGTGTTGAGTTTTTCCCAAATAGCTTCAAGTAGTTTCACAATGCTGAAGGCCTAATCCACACTTAAAGTTTGTCACACACTAACGGATTGTCCAACAATATATTACAGCATAGAGATTTGGGCAAGTTTTGTAAACGAAAGTTCCTTGAGATTATACAGAGTAATGAAAACAGAGTGGGGAAGGGAGAAATATGTGGATTGTTGTGATAAGGATGGAAGAGAGTGATATCCATGGGTGAGAACAGGGGTGATATGGGTCATTCCATGTCAAGTGAACCAATTTTTTGTCAATTTTGAACATGACCATCTCCGATTTTAGTCATACTTGGTTGTCATGAAGTACCACCTGAGATATGTTAAAGTGCAAAATATCAGATTTTTATGTGTTGTAGTTTTCCAGTTATACCCTTCTGAAATATGGAAAAAAACCAAATTTTCTGCATAAGTGCAATCACAAAATGACGCATAAATCAAGCTGGAATTGACATAGATGAGTGGGAAAAGTACCAAAATGTAGCTTATATTATGAGCTTTAATTTGATATGTCACACGAGTACTTTCGAAAAAAAATATTTTCAAGGTTACCCAAAAAAAATTTGAAAACTGAATTTTTCAAAAACCTATATTTTGAAAATTTTGAAAAAAATCTCACAGAAACATACATATTTCAGCATCATGTCCTACAAGTTTTGTTATGGGATCGAAATGGGATCATATTTTTTTACATTTATAACAAATACTATGCACGCTGGGTAAGAATATATGACACAGGAATATTGCACTTAATTCTAAAATTTCATTACAATCAAAAAGAAAAACTTACAGAAAACATGTTACCTTCCCTTCTTCAATGACAAAAACGTGAATTTATTGTCTACAGTAATTTTCTAGAGCCATGGTTGCCGCATCCATCTCTTCCTTCGAGAGGTAATAACTACGGCCAGTGGGACATGTAGGTTGCACAAGGGTGAGGATCTGAGAGAGAGGCACAGTCAGTTTATTTGGACAGTCACTTTTGAAAGTAAATGATGGAGAAGGACCTGCAGGGTGCAGAAACATCAGTTCCACTATCTGTGCTGTCTCATTTTTGTCCACAACTACACCAAGCCACCAATGATTGTTGTTCTCACATGTAACATATCCTTTTACTTCTGCTAGCTTCAGCCTCTGTTGCACACGTGGTCCTAACACTGAAAAAGTGGATGACTGTTCACTTCTTGAAAATACCTTTGTCAACAACACTTTATCTGACAATGGGATGAAACTGTGGAACTTCTGTGTGCCTGGTATTGCTTTTGTAGACAGAAATCTGTCTGCAAGTATTTTTTCCTCTTTGTTGTATTGTGCTTCATTGAAGAAGAAGAACTGCATGGAGTCGATGTTTTCCTCACTCCATGTAAACAGCTGTGCTGGTGTCATGATTTGATGCTCGTATGGCCGCTGTAGGCTTGCCTTTCCTGCAAGTCTTTTCACAGTACCACCCAGACCGTCACATACTCCTTTCCCATGGGCTGTTGCATAGAAATGCCACTCTGCCTCAATTCCAAAATCATGAACATGGTGGCATAAGTTTGAAAAGTTTTTTCTGTTTTTAAATTGCGCAGCTGCACCATCTGAGAAGTAGTAAATTTTTTTCAAATCTCTAATTACTTCCAACTTCAAATGAGAGATAAGCCTTTTCTGGAATAAATGAACAGCAGTGGTGTCATGCTGTAGACATTCAGAGATACATACAATACTTTTGTAGTGTATATTATGATCATTGTAGTAGACTGCTATAGGAAAAATAGTTGCTTGATCATTGTTCCAATGAAAAGACTGGGCTTCATCCTGTAGTACAAACGAATAATTTTCTGCAAAGTCCATACATACCACAGCTTCATTTACTCCAATATTCTGCTTCAAGTGATTATAATATTCTGCCTGTCTTCTTGCAATAAAAGAATGTCTCTTCAAAATCAACAACTGTTCACACAAAGTTTCTATAAACTCATCTGCAGTTTTGATGAAGGTTACTAAATTACATCTGTCAACAGAAACCCACTGCTTGTATGTAATGTTGTCCACCAGTTCATTATCTAGCAGCAACTGTAACTCATCTTTCAAATTATCTACACCTGGACATGAAGGACATTCATTAAGGTGGCATGCTGTGCCTGGCTCTTCACACATTAACTTCGCTAAACAGGAATTATAATTACTTATATCTGTGCCATCATTCAGTGTAATTTGTTTGGATTTCAACACTTGTAGCATTAATTTAACATTCTGATGCACTGTACAAACGCATACTGTGTGGGTACCACTTCCTCCAGCCAAGACGCAATGTTTAGGTCGTAAATCAGCAAATTTCGAAAATCCAATCTTATCAGTAGGATTTTTGTTTTTGAACAGCTCGTACACTTCCTTCAAGTTGCCCATCACTAGCCTCTTCTGTACATGAATTCTACTACTGTCACCCGTTTTCACAGAAACAAAGTCTTTTTTTCCAGGCATAAGACGGCTGACATCATCACTGTTGTAGAACCCTATTACCTTCTCAATCACAGATTCATTTAAAACCTTTCCTGGTTTAGGATTTGGTGTTGCCAGAATACCCTTCGCTTTCACCAATGCTTTAGCTTTTCTTGCCATTCTGTTGCTAACCTGAAATTCATTTTGTATTTCACTGCATGACCAGCTTTTAGGTAGTACTGTTAAAATTTGCAATTTTTCACTAACACTTATATTTTCTTCTTGAAACTTTTCTTTTAGCTGACAAATGACTTCACATGATTCTGATTTATGGTCAACAGTTTTCTCTGTATTTGTACTTGCTGCTGTTAGTACCTTTTCTGTCAAACATTTTTTTATTTTACTGTATTTTTTATCACAGTATGATTTCATTTGCAACTTCCTCTTAGCAACAGGTGACTCCTCTAGAGAGCTTAGAGACTTATTAAGGTACTCTAAGGTAACATCTAAAGCTACAAATGATTCATCAACATTAGTAGGCCTAGTGGTATTGGCTACTGGTACTAAACAGTCATCTGTTGTATCTGTAACCTGTTTCTGCTTTGATAGTTCTTTCCTACAACTGTCACAAATTTTCATACCTACCACAATGGTGTCAAACATGTCACACATCCAGTCAGTAACAGGCCTCACACTTCTTTTCACACCCTGATGTCTGTCTTTCTTGAAAGGGTTGCAGCAGAAAATCTTTGCTGTTTCACTTACTTTTTCAGCCATACTGGGGAAATACACAATGCCTATTTTAATCACTGAACCCACTACTTTACATGCAGCAATACAGTCTTTGTACAGCCTTTGAAGAAAGGAAGCACACTGCATGAGAGTCAAGGCACAACTGAAGCCAGGTCCAACAGGTTACAACTTGCATTCCCTGGCTGACTCACATGCTTGCAGACTGTGTTTACTCATACCCATTTGACCACTTGCACAAGTTGGTATATGCATGTTGGTAAACAACTCCCTGGACAAAGGAATGGATTTTAGAATTAAGTGCAATATTCCTGTGTCATATATTCTTACCCAGCGTGCATAGTATTTGTTATAAATGTAAAAAAATATGATCCCATTTCGATCCCATAACAAAACTTGTAGGACATGATGCTGAAATATGTATGTTTCTGTGAGATTTTTTTCAAAATTTTCAAAATATAGGTTTTTGAAAAATTCAGTTTTCAAATTTTTTTTGGGTAACCTTGAAAATATTTTTTTTCGAAAGTACTCGTGTGACATATCAAATTAAAGCTCATAATATAAGCTACATTTTGGTACTTTTCCCACTCATCTATGTCAATTCCAGCTTGATTTATGCGTCATTTTGTGATTGCACTTATGCAGAAAATTTGGTTTTTTTCCATATTTCAGAAGGGTATAACTGGAAAACTACAACACATAAAAATCTGATATTTTGTACTTCAACATATCTCAGGTGGTACTTCATGACAACCAAGTATGACTAAAATCGGAGGTGGTCACGTTTTTCCATTGGTTCACTTGACATGGAATGACCCATATAACTGAAAGGGTTAAGGAAGGACAAAGAGGAAGGCCGTGTATTATGCAGTAAAGAGGGAGGAATATAGCACTACTTAATAGAATGTGAAGGAGTAAGAAGGGGGAGAGAAGAAATTTGGGAGACAGAGTGAGAAAATTTTCATAACAAGGTAATAAGCCTAGTCATTAATTTGTTGAAATATAGAGGAGAAGAAAAGACTAGGAACATAGGGGAGTATTTAGGAAAAATGAGAGAAGTGGATGAGAAAAATTAAGAAGTACGCTAGATTAAGAGAAAATAATAAGTAAAGGTGGGGTAAATTAACCAGAATCCCCAGTAAACACGAATATTAAGTCAACGTGTTAATATCGAAAGTGACTGAATATGACAATATCTGTTCTACTAAATTTGGTTTCTGTTGTGAAAGAAAAGTAAATAAGACAGCAGATTTGTTTCTTTCGTCCTCAAAAATGAATCTTTTTCGCCTGGCTCACAATTCTGGTCGCCTGGTTGTTGGATTTAGGATGTTGTAAGGGTTCTGCATTGCTTAGCTTCTATTAACTTCCTCTCTTCTTCTTGGTGAATGTTTTGCATTTCTCACTTCTTTGTATTGTCTTCTCATAGGCCTATTTTACAGGGTTGGAAAAAAACATGTTTTTTTAAAAAGAACAAAAAAGTTATTTTTGTTTAAAACGTTTTTTATGTGAACAACAATGTTGGTTGTTTTAAACGTGTTTTTTTAAAACGTTTTTTGTGTTTACAACAATGTTTGTTTAAAAAAAGTTTAAATTCTTCATTTTGTTTAAAACAACCATTTTAATGTATAGGGCCTGTTATATACATATATAGGCTTATATATATAAAACGTTTTTAAAAAACACAAGCACTTGTTTTAAACATGTTTTAAACACTTGTTTTAAACGTTTTGTTTTAAACATTCCAACCCTGCCTATTTACATACCGGTAATTCTGTAAATTCTCACCAGACTGCACTTTCAGGGCTTGATGCAGAGTTTCTGGTGTCCTTTTCCGCATCTAGTAGCACTTCCTGTCAAACCAAGGTTGGATTTTCTGTTGATGGTTGTAACATTATCTTTGTCTTTTACCTCCAACATCGTAATATTTGCTTTCCTAGATGCAAATGACTGGTCTTGAAGCTGGGAGTTTGATACTAAGCATTGTTTCTATTGGTAGGTGTTTTCTAGTGGTCTCTAATTTAGCCTTTTAAGGATTGTAATCGTAGAACTTAAAACCTCTTTTTAGGCATAGGCTACAATCCACTCACGATGACAGAAAAAAATTACATATAACAAATTATAAAAATAATAATAAATTACACATTGTTAATGGGTCTACACATATTGAAAATAGAGATTCCCATATACCGGTACCTGAAACACAATTTCGTTTTCATAAGGGCAGTATCAATAAAGTTTACGTACATTCTAGATATCTTTCATGAACAATACCCTCTTCTATCAAGTTATTTGAATGTAAGTGAGCATTCACACCGAAGTAGCATAGCATGTGAATCACACTACCTGGATGCAGGCTGCACATCGAGTTGCATGGTTCACAGTTTTGCATTCATACCGAAGTAGCGAATGCGATCTGCAGTTTAACTTACATTATATATTTTCACTTGAACAATTGAGAAACCCATTTAAAGTAATGCAATTTACCTAAAGAGGATATAGTTTCAGCAATTTTAATCCAGGCTTTTTTCATATTAGTTTCGATTACCATATCGTATAATCTACGCATGTACAAATTGTATGTTAAATAGCTCTCCATAATAAGATATAAAATGCTTTGTCCAAACCTTCCACTAAAACTCAATTAAAACTCTATATAAAATTTATATTAAAACACTATTCACTTAGTGGTAAAAACTTTTAAAAAATTGTTAAAAACCTTTCACTGACGTTTCAGCCTGTCACCTCCAGGCCTTTTTCAATTAGACTGAATGCCGTGATCACTTCGGCTTCCACTGTGCATGCTACCCAACCGTTGTTGTTGTTGTTGTTGTTGATGATGTTGATAGTTCTCCTGTTCCTCAAAAACACGATCCCTATATCTGTTGTCCCTTCGATGTTCCAGTATCCATTCCTTAGGTATATTGAAGTTGATTTCTCTTCCAGGGGAAATATTGGGTAGCTTAGGTATGGGTCTCTTCTTTTGTAAATTCTTTATGATGTTTATCCAATGATCTCCCAAATCACCCTCATAATTATTTAGACATGCTTCCCCGCTCCGGCATATAAACCTCAGAACACAACAGAAAAATCCTTCGCTCAGTACAAACATTTTGGAAAAAATAAAGAAAAATTGGAAAATCCAGGTGTTTACTCCATCACGTTCAGAGATTGTGGGAAAGTTTACATTGGGGAAACTGGCAGAACCTTTAACGTAAGATTACAAGAACATGAAAGGGATGCAAGAAACAAAAAAATCCCTTTAGGCAGGCCTACAGGCGGAGGTAGATTTCGAAGTGCTTTTGGTTTAATTTTATTGTCGCTGCATAGCACTCTTTTTCTTTAGCCTTGGCATGGTAAACCTGCAGTAATAAGAACTGAATTCGGTAAAGAGGAAGAGCCTACAATCATTTGTTTCGACAACAAGAATAGGATATAATATTCTGGGAGGCCGTGCGCAAGATCAACAATGAATAAAATTAGCAAAGCCGCTAAACAAGACAAAATTATGATATTATAATAATTCTTTTAAGTGTTATTATTTTCAAACATTAAAATCTCGCGTCATATGAGAGCTATCAAGAAACTATTTATTGATTTGTAGAGTACTCATCAAGAGCTTTTCAACGATACCCCACAAGACGTGGTTTCAAAAGTTTCGAATTTCCATCCCCCACCCCCACCCTCACTCGAACCCCCGAATTGTTGGTGTCACTGTGAACTCCATAGGGAGTACTCTAATTTATTCAAACAAAGTTTCCCTCTATACTTCATAGGGGCCGAGATATAAATGTTTTAAAATTTCAACCCCCTCCCCCGACCACCCCCTTGGGCCAATTTTGCCCATTAACGAACTTGTCCGAACTATTGGGCCTAGAAATAACATAATAAAATTTGGTTCAAATATCTTCAAAATTACGGCCGCTATCGTGTAAAGATATATATATATATAAATATATATATATATATATAAATATATATATATATATATAAATATATATATATAAATATCACAAAATTTTTTTTTGAACGGGCGGTGGTTTCGTACTTAGGGGAGCATGAAACGTAAAGATATGAAAGAATTTTTCGAAAATCATAAAGTGGTATCCATTGCAATAGGTAGATTTTTCTTCGAAAATCTACCTAAAATGCAATACTGGATTGAGCCAGCATCTAACCAGGGAAGGACAATTCAAGATTCTAAAGGTAGAGGCTGACAAAATCCGCAGGAAAATATGCGAGGCTTCTCATATTATCGAGAGCGGGGATGCATGTCTAAATAATTATGAGGGTGATTTGGGAGATCAATGGATAAACATCATAAAGAATTTACAAAAGAAGAGACCCATACCTAAGCTACCCAATATTTCCCCTGGAAGAGAAATCAACTTCAATATACCTAAGGAATGGATACTGGAACATCGAAGGGACAACAGATATAGGGATCGTGTTTTTGAGGAACAGGAGAACAACGATCAACAACAACAACAACGGTTGGGTAGCATGCCCAGTGGAAGCCGAAGTGATCACGGCATTCAGTCTAATTGAAAAAGGCCTGGAGGTGACAGGCTGAAACGTCAGTGAAAGGTTTTTAACCATTTTTTAAAAGTTTTTACCACTAAGTGAATAGTGTTTTAATATAAATTTTATATAGAGTTTAAATAGCTCTCTTTCCAGCAGTTTTCATGACTTCTTGGCCATAATCTACCGCTACACAAGCGAATATGTGTTGAATTTTGTTAACATTTAGAAAACAGCTGAAAAGGTAACTGTACGCATGTGTCATCCCGAGTAGCTTCGCATGAAATAAGTCCGGATCTATCTGAAGAAATGGATGTCGCACTCTGCAAGCTGCACTATTGCCACGCTACTTTGGTTTGAAGACTTGAACTTGTTTATTTGAGATTTAAAATGAGTACCGGTAACATGCAGCATGCATCCAGGTAGCATGTCGCAAGTGGCATACTACTTCGGTGTGAATGTTCCCTAACAGACACTTTCAAATGGTGACATATCCTATCATTTAAAAATGCATTATTGCAGAGTATCTTTGTAAAATCTTGACACCGTAGGCCTACGTTTATTCCTTAGAAGCAGTATTTTCTTTAAAGGGGAACTGAACTAAAAAATTACATATATATTTTATTTACAAATGAGTAAGAGCTCTGATTGTGCATTACTGTGGCGAAAATAAAAACTCGATCCAACTTACCGTTTCCGAGTTGTAGCGGTCTATAGCAGCGCGTCGTGACGTCACCTGGCTAGCTCGGGTCGGACCGGGAGCATTACACACGGAACAGCCCCAATACAACATAATATTAATTTTATTTTTGCACTCTTTATTGTTGAGTATCCATTGTTGTAATTACACTTCTGTCCTACCGTAACTCGCTTCAACTTATCATATTAATTTCTTTGTTTGCATTCTTCATTCACAAAGTTAATCCCATCTGAGAAAAGTACCTCTCTCTCATTTCCGCTTTTGAAGGTTTGGTTTTGTGGAGTGAACCCATATTGCATGGTATGTAATTCCGATCAGTAACATCTGGTACCGGTATTACATACGGACACTTCAGAAATGTGTGTTCATTAACTTCATTGACAGTTTTCTTTACAAGATTTTGCCTCCACTCAAATGTTTTCTTGTTGTACTTCCTCTTATAAACCCAATCCCCACATGATTTAGAAAATTCCACTGAACCGCCCACGACTCTTTTTCCTTGATGGAAGTTGTGGTCAAGAGCTGCTATCATTGACCGTAAATACATGCCTTCAAATGAAAAATGGGTTCTTTTTGGTACATATTTAAGACGTTCACTATGATAGGATTCAAGACTTCCAGTGTGACAAAAATGATTGAGATGCATAATATCATTTAAAAATCTGGTATTCATAATGATGTTATATAGGTCATGGTAGTCTTTCGAATGCTTACTCAGCCATTTAGTATTTTTAATTTTATCAGCACTTAGCACGTCGTGAGCACATGAATGGTATTTCTCATTACCCTCCCAACTAGGAATGTTAACAATGTGATTGAGAATTGAAGTAAATTTCTCCTTTAGCAGTATACTGTCATTCTCACACGTAGACGATGCCCACCATAAATGATTATAAATTGATTGTTTCCATTCATGAATGACGGAGGATTTCGGCAAATTGTTAATCTTTTTCATTAGAGATTTAGCAAGGTGCCAAACATCAAATTCATGGCGTATGTGTGAAAATTTGTTTTTCATTAAAGCTCTAACACCTGTGTGTCTGTCCGTTAGGAACAATTTAATAGGGAGTTTCTCATTCATTGTGCTTATTATTTTTTCACAAGCAGCTTTTTCAATGTCACCAGCTACAGTTCCTCTTTGTACAATTACAAAATCTAGTATTTTATTCGTTGCTAAATTCATAATGGAATACGTCACATACTTGGCAGAGAAACCAGGCGAGTCATATTGTCCATCTTCACATAAACGTAAATTTAAATCACTCATAGCATCTACATAGTTAGCTTCTTTTTCTTTTAACCACGTTTTGTGTACGGAAGGAAATACAAATTTCTTTACAAGCCTATAGAAGTATGATTCAGAAAAAAAATAATAGCTTAATAGAATTTGAGAAAGCTGATAAATAATTAAATGTTAATCCGCATAGGTACATTCCTGAGGCTATGAACAAACTTCCACCTATGCTTCCAGAAGACCACTCGTATGTATGCCCATTCATACAATGAGTTTTTATTCGTAACATTATTCCTCTCGTTTCAACTTTACGTTCATTAACTGGAGCGCCACATGTATGGCATATACTGAACAGTGTAAGAAGGGCACTTATACAGACAAACACAAAATAATATTTTTCCGACAAGTTGATATTTTCTATGCTATCTTCTTCTCTTTGGCTAGTGATTTCATCGGGGACGTAATCTTCATCCTTTTCATCCGAGGTGTCATGTTCATCAACGTAGTTCATATAAGTTAGACAGAATTTGCAGTTCTATAAATTTCTGTGCCTATCTCACACTGTATTTCTGCGTCAGTCTTCAACTCTACATGCATACATTCATAAACTTGTGTAGTTTCTCTTTCTTGTTTAGAATCAGTTATTGAATTATCAATTAATTCCAACACTTCCCTCTTTTTAAAGTAATTAGACTTCCTTTTCTTGGGAGAAGGAATTTCTTTACTTCCTACTAAAAACTTTGAAGGTACCGCATTGTCTTTTAGTCTAGGGCACCTGAATTTTTCATCCTTCAATATTCTGATTTTTAAATCATCCGATTCATTAAAATCATCTTCTTTAAAATGCTTTCCACATACTCTAGAATTTTTTGTTGGAACAAAATTTTTACGCTTCATGCAAGGAACCCATTTGTTGTACAAACGTCTGTTCTTGTTTTTATCAGGGAATGCATAGTAACCAACATTCCTATGGACACCAGAATTATTTAAACAACCGTAAGCACTGCACGCAGGCATCTTCACTTACACTACACAATAAACAATACTAGGGAATACAGGACCGGCACCTTTCACACAATACCAGAGCAAGCCAAACTGAAACTGCTGACGGCGCGGTAGCCGCGTGACGTCACAGCCTTGAAACAATATAACTTAAATTGCTCACAGAATGAGAATGAGTGAACGTAAAAAGAAATGGTTTTCGACTCTGCACTTAGCGAGAATCATATTTTATTTTAAGATAAAGTAAAAAATTTGGTTCAGTACCCTTTAAATTGGGGTTCCTTAAAAGCAGTGGCGGCTATTCAGGGGAAGTAGGTGAAGTAGCACTTCACCAGTATTTTCCTTTTACAATACGTATTTTTTAAGTTTATTTTCCATATCACGAATTGGTTTTCACTATAAATGTATCTGTATTTTTTAATTGCCTGCCATGCCACCACCTGGTGGCAAAGCTAGGAGACACTGAGATCCTCAGAGCGCAGCGTGCTTCAAGTCGGCCTTGTGAAGGTGAACTGGAAACCACGCCCTCCGTTGCATGGGTAGTCTGTTCAAATAAAAAATGAGGATGGCAAGCAGCAGTTTTCTCGCTTATCCCACGTCTGCTAGGTGACGAGAACAGACTACCCATGAAGCAGTCCCCCGTGTTCAGGCATTTTCTTCGCCGCGCCAGCACCTCACACTGTCAGCTCGGAGAAAGAGGAGGGCACGTTAGATCTTCCACTGTCTGACGGTCTAACGCCGCCAAATTTGAATGTGTTACATTCAGAAAAACCCTGATTCCACAACCCCGATTAAGTATTCTGTCGCACTGGGAACACTAAGCGACTTCCTCTACCTCGATCATTAAAAATACTATTTTCCCGTCTCTTATTCCATTTCCGGGGAACTCTCACACGATTTGCCCTGCCCTAATTATTATTATTATTGTTGTTATTATTACTATTATTATCATCATCATTATTACTATTATTATTATTATTATTATTGTTATTATTATTATTTTTGTGCTATTTTCTCTCGTCACACAACGTTCGACGAGACGAGAGAAATTAGCAAAAAAATAACCGCGTGAGAGTTCCCAGAGATGGATTAAGAGACTAGCAGTTTAGATAGGCCTACTAATGATTTTTTAAAATATTTTAAGTTTGCTGTATGAAATGATATTTGCAGCACACCCTCGTTTTGAGCCACAAGCCGCTATTGGGTGAATTCCGTTATTAACATAAGCATGTGGCATTTTTATCTCTTCACCTAATTTTCCGGCCACGAGCTGCCACTGCTTAAAAGAGGGAATTAAATACATTATTTTTATGGTAGTTAGGCCTAATTATACTCATTTACTTAATCAATAGCAATAGACAATTCCTAAGCACTCTAAGGGAATATTATCTATTTTATGGAACCCATAGGTTCATTGCCACGCTTATCTGTGCCCACCATTCAACCCTATTCTGTGCTAACTCCAACCATGCCTTGCAATCCTGCTTCCGTTAGATCTATCCTAATATTGTCCTCTCACCTACATCTAGGTCTTCCAAGTGGCCTTTTCCTGTCGGGTCTCCTATTCAATACTTTTGAGATGTTTTCCTCCCCCATGCATGCAACAAGTCCAGCCCATTTCATCTTCTGTGACATAATTACCCTTACTATTTCCTGTGATGACTATAGGTTATGAAGCTTGTTATGCAGTTTTCTCCAGTCCCCATTTTCATCTGTCTTAGGCTCAAATATTTTCCTAAGCACCCTGTTTTTGAACACGCTCAGATTATGTTCTTCCTGAAGAGTAGGCCTAATTATACAAGGAATAAAAAGGTTATTCTTTATTCTTTAAAATCAGGAATGGTAAAAATGTGATTTTACTGTATTATTTTGCTACCTCTGATTGTCACATTTTCTGGTATCGGCAGAGTCATTAAATGGGAAAGTCTAACCCAAAATCTTTGCTGATGCAGACTTAAAAATTGTGATACAATTTTTTAACATTCTTTTTCTCTTTCTTTTCAGATTAGTGAATATCTGAAAGTGGTATATGTAACTACTACTTAATGCAGCATTGGAGCAGGAAGAAAGGGATGATGGTGAGTAACTGTCATAGGTAATACCAGGAGAGATTACGAGTTTATCGATAGATTTGTGACTGTGATGAAACACGTAATCTCGACTTGGATTTATTAAGACTATTCCATGAATAAAATGTAACGGTTTATATAAATAATAGGCCTGTTATAGACTTCTTATAATAAATATTTGTTTCTAGTTTGTTATAATAAAATCTTTAATAGTTTCATCTGCCAGATCATGGCATACTAAATGAATGAACAGTCTGCATTATAGAATACTAGCAATGCTACCAGCGAGGAAGTGACAAAATATTTAACCTCAAAATTAAGATAAACTAAAATCGGAATAAAATAAAAACACTTTTTTTTCAAGAGCATAATGTATTTGTAAATTGCCACTGCCTACTTGAATATCCATTGTAACACAATTTTCTTCTCCATTGGATTTTCTCATTGATAACCCAATCTGCTGCGTTTGAGATTCCCTAGTTAATTCAGACTTACAATCTTCACAGAACTTTTGGAACTGAATCCATATGCATTTATTATTTCTTTCAGTATTTTGTGGTTTAGCACCCTTTATGATGATACCAATTTTGTAAACAGGTGCATTACCATACCTTGAGCTTGTCAGTTTAATAGTTTTCAATCCGATAGTGGGTAGGCCGATATCTAAATGAAGTATGAAGTAGAGACTGCCTACAAACCACTTTCAAAATTTAGACGAAGAATAGATGACTGAAAACGAAATTCTTATGTAATATATATTGCTAGTACAGTGCGTTTCACTTAAGAGTTGGCCAATCATGCAGGTTTCTGCCTCACGGCGGCCATAGTTCTAACTCCTGAGCGATCGGGTGGAATATCTATGCAAATAAAGCCACTAACGGTGTAATGATTCAGATTCTCACTATTACAGTTAAAATTACAATGAAATTAACCACATACCTCATTACAAGATATGTTGGAAATGTCCTCTTGCATCCACACAACACTGGCACCTTTTTCGCAATTTTGTTTCACACGCATAAGTTCAGCTTCCGAGATAGAGTTAATTTCTCTTGTGATATTGTCTTTAAAATTAATGTATAGGGGTTTGAACTTTTCCTCCATAAATAATAGTCATATACTGTTAGAAGAACTTAAAGACAATAACATAAGAAAATGAACTCTATTTCGGAAGCTGAACTTGCACGCGTGCAAGGAAATTTCCTAAAAAAGAGCCAGTGTTGTGTGGATGCAAGAGGAAGACATCTCTTGTGATGAGTTACGTGGTTATTTTCATTGTAATTTTAACTGTAACTGTGAGAACCTGAATTATTACACCGTTAGCGGCTTTATTTGCGTAGATGTTTCACTCGATTGCCCGGCAGTTAGCGCTGTGGCCGCTGCGGTGCAAAAACCTGCACGATTGGCCAACTCTTTTGTGAAACGCACTGTTTGTTGTGACCAAATTTAATTGTGTTTACAAAATTATGTTATATAGAAGTTGTCCCCTAGAATATTTATACGCAACAAATGGAGGTAAAAAATATATACAGTGTGTTTCTTGTAAGAGTTGGCCAAGCATGTGGGTTTCTGTATCGCAGCAGCCACAGCTCTAACTCCGGAGTGACCGGGTGAAATATGCATGCAAATAAAGCTGCTATAGTAAACACAAATCAACTCTGAACATACGATAAGCCAATAGAATGATACGCAACTTGCAGTGTTGCAAGTTCACGACTCGTGCGAGTCTGAACGTTCTCTGTCTAACAAAGAGAGAGAGAGAGAACACGCGTGCTTTCCCACTGCTACTCTGCGTCAAACATTCACACATTATTTTAACGTATTTCGTTTTTTAAAAATCGCGAACAAAAGTAGTTTGGAATTTTGAAACCTATTACACGTAAGATAAAACATGAATAATCTTAAAAGAAAGTGAAGAAAGGCTTACCTTATTGAGCTGTAGAAATAGGCCTAGAAAGGGACAAATAAAACTTCTTCGTCTTCTTCTTCTTCACTTCCTTCACCACTCGTGTCACTATCTGTTTCACTGTCCCTAAGATTTATAATTATACTTTCAGCAGTGTCATCCCTGTGTATTACTTCGTGGCCCATTTCTAACGCTTTTCATTTTTTTTTTTTCGTGAGTTTTATAAGGGGCAACACGGGCTAGGAATTCTGATATAGTTTCTGCGGGACTGTATGTTATGTTGTGTTGTGTTCTTGAAGCCATTCCTGAATCTCTCTCTCTTACGTGAATTTGTTGTGGGTAGCCTAGACTGATAGCTGGCGTCATCCATAATTATTATCGAACTCGCGTCCAGATGATTTAGAAATATGTTCGTGAACCATTCTTTGAACCTGTCCGAAGTCATTTCTGTATGATAATCGGTGTTTTTACTTTTAGGATTGGAGCGAAATACCCATTTACTTTCTGGTATAAACCCTGTTTTAGCTGAGCCTGCAAGGCATATTATAAGCCTGCCATAGGCGTAACCAGGCCGGCCATATGGGGGGGGCTCCCCCGGAAAATTTAAAAAGTTAAGATGCACAATAACGAGTTTTAAGCCTCCGGGGGTCCTCCCCCGGAAAATTAAAAAAATTAATACTCACAATAACGAGTTTTAAGCTTCCCACGCTTTATACTTGTATTAAGTAATTTATAAACAGACTTAAAAAAATTATACAATTTTCCTTTTTTTAAACAATGGGGGGGTTCAAACCCCCCCCCCCCCTCGTTACGCCTCTGAAGCCTGCTACCTTTTCCTATTGGTACTATAAGGCCGCCTCTTCCAGTCGAATCTTGCCATATGTCCCTCCTGGAGTGATTCTGGTTGACCCATGTTTCATCAAGATAAAATATGGGCCTCGTATCTCCCATCCCCCTAAGATTGTGAATTGTACGCAGAAATTTTTGTCTGGCTGCAACAATGTCCCCCCTTTCCAGTAGAAATTTCCGGCCATCATTGGTTCTCCTGTATTTAATTTCTAGGGATTTCAAAATCATATACATGGAGGACACAGAACCTTTATATTTTATTTTCTTTCGCATTAAAGCAACTAATTTTTTAGCTGTGGGATATTCCCCCGTATCGTACAATTCAAATATTGTCCGGCGTAAAGTACATTTTTGAAAACCGTCAAGATTTGCTTTGCGCTTTTTAACTGTGCGATGGTTTCCAGGAGATCTAAAACTGAACCCACCCCCTACTTCAGTTGATTGTTTTCCCTCCTTAATGTCACAGATTGTTCACTAATTTGGCAAGCTTTAGCAGTTAATTCCGGTCATGAAAACCACCATTAACGGCCGTGGGTGTCGGCATGCTGACCACATGCCCCCAATCCTGCCATCTGCCTGTGGTAGATCACGCAGCGGTCGGGTGGGAGGCCAAGTCCCTTCAGGGATGTAGCGCCACGGAGTTTAGTTTTTTTAGCAGTCAATTCCTTACAAAATTCGTATTATTATGCACTTCGTCGTCCGAAATAGCCTTTAAAAATAGCTCTCGCCTGCTTACGCAAAACTTTGTGGGTATAAATTGTTTCACCACTCGTACTAGGCTTGCTAAGGTGACATTACGGACACTGAATTCTCACAAAAGAACACACACGAAACGCTCTTGAATGCTAACACATATAAACTGAAACTGAGTCTGTGTTTTATCTGTGGCTGGGTGGAAGTGAGAGAGGTCTTGTTGTTGTTTATGTTAACAGATAGACAGAAACTTAATGTAATCCATAGATGGTGTTATTATTTTAGGGTAGAAATAAGAAAGGACCTCTTTGATGTTTGTATTAACATTTGCAGGATAAGGGCTATCTTCCGAATGGAGCGTCCTACAGACATGATGTTTGGACAGTCGGCTTCCAAAAAAATACAGCTTTCTAATGGTGATATCAGGAAATAACTTACCTATATGTAATAGATTTTGAGCGCGCAAAGAAATAAGTGAAGTACATCTTTTTAGCGAGGCAGCACGTTTCGTTAACTGTACAACACCGCAGCAACCTCATTCGCTTGTCACTTCGTCACGTGACTCTGCCTGCCCCGCCTCAGGTTCAGAGTTGTTCTGTGTTTACTCTAATGGTGTAATGATTCAGGTTCTCACAATTAAAGTTAAAATTACAATGAAAATAATAATGTACCTCATTACAAGAGATGTTGGAAATGCCCTCCTCTTGCATCCACACAACACTGCCAGTATTTTATGAAATTTTCTTTCATGCGCATAAGTTCAGCTTCCGAGATTGAGTTAATTTATCTTGTGATATTGTCTTTAAGTTCTTCTAACAGTATGTGACTCTTACTTAAGGGGGAACTTGAAAAATGTCAATTTCCCATCCATTAGAACTTAAAGACAATTTCACAAGAGAAATTAACTCTATCGCGGAAGTTGAACTTATTCGCATGATAGAAAATTTACTAACAAGGTGCCAGTGTTGTATGGATGCAAGAGGAAGAAATTTCAATATCTCTTATGATGAGGTACATGGTTATTTTCATTGTACGAGGGTTGATCTAGAAATAAGGTTCCCAAAGAGCTCCAGCCGCACGGGAAAGTGCTAGGCGAAATCCGGAAACACCGCTGTGCACGGCTGTTCCCCTACTCTCGATTCCGCCTGGCCGCGCTTTGCTGCGCCACTCAGCCTAGGCTCAGCAGCCGTCCGAGATGGTGTTCATTGTTGCTCCCGCCAAGTGTGAGATTCATTCCATAAGGATTGTTGGATTCCATTGTTACGGGAGACGAAACGTGGGTGTTTCATTTCACTCCCGAAATGAAAGAAAAGTCCAAACAATGGCATCACTCAGGGTCACCAATCGCAAAGAAGTTCAAACAAACTCCTTCTGCTGGCAAAGTCATGGCCAGTGTGTTTTGGGATCGTAAGGGGATACTGCTGATCGATTTCATGGAACCTGGGACAATAATCGACTCAGACAGTTATTGTGCAACACTAAGGAAACTCAGGCGAGCTATCCAGAACCGCTGGCGAGGACGACTGACAGGTGGTGTAACGCTGCTTCACGACAACGCCCGACCTCATGTCTCCCGTCAAACCCAGGACCTTTTGACAAACTTTGGGTGGACTGACACCCACCGTACAGTCCGGACCTCACGCCTAGCGATTATCACTTGTTCCCGAAGTTAAAGGAACACTTGGGTGGCCAACGCTTCCGGAGCAACGATGAAGTCAAAGACGGGGTGAAATGCTTCCTCAACGGGTTGGCGGCGGAGTTTTACGACATTGGGATACAAAAATTGGAGCACCGTCTACAAAAATGCCTAGAAAAAGAAGGCGATTATGTCGAAAAATAGAGCAAAGTGTCTTCTTTCCAACGATGTACATTACTCTAAGAATAAACAATGTTGTCTATTTGTAAAATTGATGGGAACCTTATTTCTGGATCAACCCTCGTAATTTTAACTGTAACTGTGAGAACCTGAACCATTACACTATTAGTGGCTTTGTTTGCAGATATTCCATTCGATCGCTCGGGAATAGAGATGTGGCCTCCACAACGCAGAAACCCGCATGTTTGGCCAACTCGTACGTGAAACGCACTGTATATACTATGAGCACTTAGATTTTCAATGTAACAAAAGGTTAAAAGAATAAAAGTTCACAAAACAATCACAATAATCTATAATAAATATTTGAAAGAAATATTTTAACATTATTCCTCAGTTCAATAATTACACTATGTACATTAAGAGCTAAAATTATATATTTTGTTGTCACACTGTTTGAAACATTGTGATAATAATATTTGGTCGTCAATGTCTATATTGTTTGCTAATGTGCAAGACCTTTTTGGCTTCACTATTATAGTAATCTTGCTGTATTATCAACTTGCATCCTTTAAGTATCTTGTTTTCATTATCGTTTTTCCTGTCCCAGTATTCAGATATGCATTTCGACATCAGTCTGTGTCATCTTCAGTCTGTTGTCATAACTGTTTACAGCTGGGAGAACCTAAATAGTGTATTCAACTGAATAGTACAGAGCAGCATTTCTCATGCCGGTTGTCGACCAAGAGCCAAGATAAGTTAGTTTAGCTTATCTCACATACAGGGAGGGATTTCATATGTACTTGTGTCGACAAAACTACGTATGAAATCCATCACAACTATATATATGAAATCCCTCACTGTATGTGAGATAAGCTAAGCTCTTGGTCGACAACCGGCATCAACCTTTTTGAACCCGAGGACCTCTAAAATGTTTTACGGACCCCTAATTTTACATCCCATTTTTAAAAGTAGGCTATATGTAGACCTATATTCTTAATATTTGGGGTATTAATTATAGGTCATTATAACTAAATAAATATAATTTTTTTCTTTTTTAATTCAATGGAAACACAGTTGTTGAATTGGAAGTAAACTATTGACAGTAAATTATATTTTGAACAGACTTTAATATTTATTACCAACTAGCATGTGCCCGCGGCTTCGCCCGCGATAATTATTTCCAAAATTAAAAATTAAGAGCTTAATAGTTAAATCATTATAATTATTAACACCTAAATCACGTGGACTAAATACCACGATTAGATAGCGTCGCCTGGTAAAAGCGACCTCAGATTTCGAGTTGCTTGGCCCAGAAAACCCTTGTATAGTTTCATTCAAATCAAACAATGTTTGACCATACAGTATTTAGGCCTATATTGATTATCCCTCTTCTGTGTTGGTTGAAAATTTAATATGTCTACGGGCCTTAACATTCTAAACAAATGAATCGACCAGCGTGGGCTTACAACATTCAAGCGATCGCGATGCTTTTATTTCCACGGTATGACAAAAATAGCCAAAGACAACTGCAATTTATTTGACATTGAAATGTATTACTGAAATCTGATGCTTCGACAGCGCGAATCACGTTTTCTGCCAGTTTTTCACTCATAACTCGCGAACGAAAGCTAAAATTAAAAATTCGGCTTCGAGGTGCATTCACCCACCTTTCAGTCCATCTATCTTTAAAATTTTAGATTTCTGCGTTCAGTAGATTTCGATGGGCATCGTGGACAGACAGACAAAAAGCATGTGCCCGCGGCTTCCCCCGCGATAATTATTTCAAAAATTAAAAACTAAAAATTAAGAGCATAGTTAAATCATTATAATTATTAACACCTAAATCACGTGGAGTGCATTCCACGATTAGGTAGCGTCCCCTGGTAAAAGCGACCTCAGATTCGAGTTCCTTGGCCCAGAATACCCCTGTACAGTCAGTTTCGTCCAAATCGAACAAGTGACCATATTTAGGCCCATATTGATTATCCCTCTTCCGTGTAGGTTGAAAATTTCATGTCTTCGGGCCTTGATATTCTAAATAAATGAATCGTCCAGGATGGACTTACAAAATCAAGCGATCGCCCGCGATAATTATTTCAAGAATTAAAAATTAAGAGCATAATAGTTAAATCATTATATTTATTAACACCTAAATCACGTGGACTACATGTCACGATTAGATAGCGTCGCCTGGTAAAAGCGATCTCAGATTCGAGTTCCTTGGCCCAGAAAATCCCTGTATAGTGAGTTTCATCCAAATCGAACAATGTTTAACCATATTTAGGTATATGTTGATACCCCTTTCCGTGTAGGTTGAAAATTTCATATGTCTACGGGCCTTGACATTCTAAACAAATGAATCGACCAGCGTGGGCTTACAACATTCTAGCGATCGCGATGCTTTTATTACCACGGTATGACAAAAATAGCCAAAGCCAACTGCAATTGATTTGACATTGAAATGTAATACTGAAATCTGATGATCGACAGCGCTAAAATCACGTTTTCTGCCAGTTTTTCGCTCACAACTCGCGAACGAAAGCTAAAATTAAAAATCCTGCTTCGATGCGCATTCGCCCACCTTTCAGCCCATTTATGTTTAAAATTTCAGATCTCTGCGTTCAGTAGATTTCGCTGGGCATCATGGACAGACAGACAAACACGTCCTTTTATTATTTTAAGATAGCATGTGCCCGCGGCTTCGCCCGCGATAATTATTTCAAAAATTAAAAATTAAGAGCATAATAGTTAAATCATTATATTAACACCTAAATCATGTGGACTACATATCACAATTAGATAGCGTCACCTGGTAAAAGCGACCTCAGATTCGAGTTCCTTGGCCCAGAAAACCCCTGTATAGTGAGTTTCGTCCAAATCGAACAACGTTTGACCATATTTAGGCTAATATTGATTATCCCTATAATAATAATAATAACAACAACAACAACAATAATAATAATAATAATAATAATAATAATAATCCTCCTCCTCCTCCTCCTCCTCCTCTTCGGTGTAGGTTGAAAATTTCACATTATGTTTGTGTGCCTTGACATTAAAAACAAATGAATCGACCAGCGTGAGCTACAACATTCAAGAGATCGCGATGCTTTTATGTCGAAGGTTTGACAAAAATAGCCAAAGCCTAGTGTAATTGATTTGTATTACTGAAAACTCATGCTTTGAAAACGGAATAAATACACGTTTTCTACCCGTTTTTCACTCATAACTCACGAACTAAAGCGAAAATTAAAATTCCGGCTTTGAGGTGCACATTCCGACCCTTTAGTCCGCCTATGTATAAAATTTCAGATCTCTGCGTTCAGTAGATTTCGCTGGGCATCGCGGACAGACAGACAGACAGACAGACACTTCCTTTTATTAATATAGATTTGATAATATAATTAGGAATTATGTTATTACTTTTAATGAGATGGTTGAGCTTGTTGCCTCTTGCAGAGTTCCTGGATATCTGGCACAATATTAGTCAAATTTAGCCGAAGATCAGCAGATAGGCCTACTTTAAGTCAGTTTCTTTATTTTGTTTTTAGTTGAACGAGCGATGAAAATCCCTTCTCAAAAGATAGGTTGTTGAAAACGGCATGATAATTTTCAGTGCTTCAGATATTTCTGGAAATTCATTTCTCACTGAAGATGAGATCCAGAATCGAGACAAACTAAGATTATGGAATTGGATTTTAAGCCCTCTGTCACTTGAGAGTTCAAATAACTGTTCTTTCTTCGATAATGAGAGATCATTTCCTGACTGTAAGCCTGAAACGGATCGTGAATCCACAGAATTTTTTCTTGCAATTTCATGTGGAAAAGATGTTTCAAATTTTTGTTTTACAGTTTCAGGATGGTTACAAATTCTTTCAACAAACTCAGACTCGACAAAAATATCATTTTACTTTAAAAATGATTCCAATGTTGGAAAAAGTGCAAATTGGCTATTTTTTATGTAACTAATCCATAGCCCCAGATTTTTCTCGAATGCCTTTATTTTGTCGTAAGCATCAAGAACAGTGAAGGATTTTCCCTGAAGGGAGAGCTTTGGTTCATTTAATTTAGAAAACAAAATGTCTGAAAGATAGGATAATGCCATTAACCATGCTTCATCAGCAATTAGTGATAAAAAAACAGAATTATGTTCACTTACAAATAATAAAATTTCATGTCTTAATTGAAATAACCTTCTTAGTACTTTGCCCATGGAAAGCCAACGAATTTCAGAATGAAGCAAAAGGTGTGTATACAGTATTCAGTGTCCATTTCATTGCACAATACGGAAAATGGCCTATTATTTAAAGGTCGAGCCTTAATAAAATTAACTAGCTTTACAGCATTATCTAGCACTGTTTTAAATTCGGGTGGCATTCCTTTGGAGACCAATGCTTCCCTATGTATGAAACAATGCACACATTTCATGTCTGGAGCTACTCCTTGACTTTAGAAACAACCCCACAATTTCTGTTTGTAAGGGCGCAGGGTCCATCTGAGCATAAACCTGCAGATTTTTCCTACAGGATCCCTTTCTCTCTTATATAACTATCAGGAAACTATCTTCTCCAGTTGTTTGGGTTGGCAAAGATGTACAAGATATTTCGTCCTGTATGTCATCACCATGTGCATATCTAACGTAGCACATCATTTGTGACATCAGTAGTTTCGTCAATTTGTAACACATAATAAGGACTCTGCTTAACCCTTTCGATTAACTGAGATTCTACATTTCCTGCCATATTGTTAATTCTCAGACAGACAGTGTCATTTGAAAGAGGAATCCAATCGATATCTTTTAGAAATTTGTGGCCAAACATAGCTTTTACAACATCTTCTATAGCTGGAATAAGTAAATTTTCCCCGATGGAATAAGGTTTCCCTGTTTAGGCTATGCGCAAACTTAAGAAGTAGGATGCTTCCAGTGCCTTGCTATTAATTGAACCCATGGCTGAAACTTTCTCTTTCCCACAATTTAGTGTTTTTAAGCGTTGCTGAAAAAACTCAAATCGGTTTGTTTTTTACATCACAATGCTTTGTTTCTAAATGTCACCAGAGTTTGCATGTTTCATAGACTCGATCGACAACACTTCATAACAAAAAACGCACTGTGGTTTCTGTTCACTTTCATCACACCAAGTAAATCCTAATTCCAAATATGAAATATATTTCTTATTGTACTTTTTCTTTGAACTGCTTACTTCAACTTTCATAACAGAGTCACATTTACTCGCCTTAACAACACTCGTTTCACAGTTAGAATTAGTTTTGCTTGCATCACTTGCTTTTCTTTTCAAAGTCCCTGATCTAAGCCACTTTTCCATTATTAAAACACTTTTCGAAAAACATTAAAACCGGAGTTAACCGACTGCACACTTTCCACAAATATAACTTAGCACGTCTGAAGACCTACTGAGGAACCAGGATTGCTAGTCCAGAAGCAGGCATAGTCGCAATTTAAGATAATCGCAAAATTTAAAAATATTTAATTTGATTTGTTGACCTAATTGTGAAAATCTGGAAATTCATACATGACAATTTTTGTGAGAACAGGCTTAAAATCTCGTAAGTTTATTACTAGAAAGATCTTAAACATTAGCATACTCTGAAAGAGTACTACCGAGCCATAGCAACTTCACATGCTTAACACAGGTTTACCGGTATCAGACACTCAAGCACCTCCAACAGTAAAACCCTTGTTAAGAGAGCGCCTCTAATAAAAAATTCCGACAAAGTCTTATTTTTCAGGGTTTTGAGTGAAAGAGGGAACCTTAGACGTCAGTGCATTAGGGGTTTCAAACTGTGGTTCGTAACTGCAAAAGTAAAGAAACTTGCAAAAAACTTGTTAAAAACTTTGACATCTAGTGTCCATTTTATGTGAAAAATTTTTACTTCTTTATTTTCCACTTGCTTTATGATATTTTTTAATTATGTCTGTGGACCATCTGCGGACCATAGGTTGAGAAACGCTGGTATAGAGCATGCTTGGTGTTAAGCTCGCGTGTCAAAATAATATGAGGAGAGTGTGTTCAAAACGTGATTAGTCACCTTCATTCATAATGCAGTTTGAAGTGGATTCACACTTTCAGAGGTGTTCTACGTTTTACGACTGAACATTTTCATTTTGAATCTTAACCTTTCACCACTAAAATTTAGCCTGAAATATAGGTTTCGATTCAAAATGTGATCAGTCCAGCACTCGGTTTGGAACAAAGCATGATGTGTCCTTCTTTAAAGATGAAACCACGTGTGAAGCTAGTGGTGCGGTGAACTCTAAGACGTCTATTGTTGCACATGTTCTTCTAATGGAAAAATGTCACCATTCGCTGAAACAGTTGTTTTATTAGCGGTCAATATTAAAAGCGCAAGAGGAATAAACACTACTCACTGCATGGTATAAGAAAATCTGTTTGTCTTGTTGCAATAACACTCATATATCCCTTTGTGTTGACCTTCAACAGGCCCTGCTAACTTAAAAATGCATTTTCCGGTGAAAGCTGGTTTAAAAAGAGGATATGATATTTAGAGATTAGTTTGTGCGAAAACCTGAGCTTTCTATGTTGAACCACTCACCCACAATCCAAGTAGATAAGTTCCATCAATAGTGCGATATGACGTCACCGCGCCCTCACCACTGTGAGTAAGCATTGGAATGCCATATATATAGCCGACACATCAGTCTGTGTTTGCTAGTTCATTGCTGGTGTCATCTCGTGTGTTAAAATTATTATAAATATACCAGTTTCTCGTGTTACGTCTGGAATCAGACCATATCAATTCGAGCCGAAAAAAGTGTAATTATAAGGCCAGACGAAAATACTGACCGTGTAAATAGTACTGATTGGTGCAACCATTGACCTCCATAAGTATACCTGGACTTAGCACTAAATACAATCCCCTGTACTAAGCACTGAGGCCACTTTTTCGACTAGTCTCGCCCGGAAACTATGGCAAGAAACTATTTGTCTGCTCAATACGAAACGTCAAATCGCCTTTCTTGTATGGAATTATCACGTGTTTGGTTTGGAAATTGAAGATGTTGTTGACGAATCATTGTAAGACAGTTCTTGCATGCATTATAAGAATAATTAATATTAACATATTAAAAGTATGTCATTATAATTAAGATTATTATTAATACGTATGTTTTTACCCGTGACTTTCTGTCGTTTCCATACATGTAGGCCTAACCGACAAAATAGCATGTATTAAGATTAATAAGATTAATTAAGATTAATATTAATACGTATGTTTTTACTCGTGACTTTCTGTCGTTTCCATACATGTAGGCCTAACCAACAAAATAGCATGTATCCAATACTACACTTATTACATTAAATTAGTATTACGTTGAAATCTTTAGAAATTGAAATATATTGTTCTACTTCAAAATCGTCATCATTCATTTTAAGTGTATTTTATTGTGATAATAACGTTTAATTTCATATTTAGTAATTAATCCTTAATCCAGATGTTAGCAATTTTTAGGATAGGCCTATATCATAATTCAGGTAGGATGGCAATGCATGGAAAAATCGAAGAACTAATAAAAAAAAACACAACAATGGGCAGACTTGTTTTGTATAAAAGAATGAGCTGAGGTAGGTAATGATTGAAACTGATAAACTTAGATTAGAAATATTTGTAAAAGGCTTTCATGTGTAATCTATTTAATAGGTAGATTAAAGAATTGTTTATCTGGGAGCAATAATTACAGACACAAATAATATTAAGGCTGAATTTAAGTGTAGACACAAATCAGGAAATGCTAGTTTTTATGCAGGTAAGAAATTCTTATCTTCTCGTCTAATGTCCACAAATCCAAAAATTTATAATACAATCATCCTTCCGGTTGTATTATATGAGACATTATGTGAGACATGGTCGCTTACTCTTCGCGAAGAACAAAATCTGAAAGTGTTCGAAAACAGGATGCTTAGAAAAATATTTGGGCCTAAGAGAGATGAAAATGGGGACTGGAGAAAACTGCTTGATGACGAGCTTCATAACCTGTACTCGTCACCGGATATAGTAAAGCTAATTAAATCATGGAGGATGAAATGGGCTGGACATGTTTCACGCATGGGGGAAGAAAGGCATATTTCAAAAATATTGACGGGGAGACCCGAAAGGAATAGACCACTTGGAAGACCTAGACGCAGGTGGGAGGACAATATTAGGATAGATTCAAGGGAAGTAGGATTTGCGAGTGATGGTTGGATGGAGATAGCGCAGAATAGGGTTGAATGGCGGACTCAAGTAAGCGCGGCAATGAACCTTTGGGTTCCATAAAACAGATAATATTCATTTAGCTTGCTTAGGAATTGTCTATTGCCATTGAATAAGTAAGTAAGTATCTTCAGATTATGTAAAGACTGCCTATTATGCATTTTTCAGAGCATAATAAGGTATGATCTAGTAGTAGCCTATGGGGAAATGGTGTAGGAATTAATCAAGTATTAGTTATCCAGAAAAAGCAATTATAATAATAACCAATGCTAATAAATTAGAGCATTGCAAACCACTATTTATTGAGACAGATTTACTAACAATAATACATTTGTATATTTTTGATTGCTTGTCATTAGTAAAATATAACATAAAAAGCTATCAAACACGAAGTGCTTATTTATCAGACCAGAAATCAAAATAAATTTGGGGCATTATATAACAAATTACCATATAAACTTCAAGAAATGTCCCCAAATTTGTTTTCACAAAAAACTATATTCCTAGCTTTAAAAAATCCTTTTTTATAATGTTAAAGAATACTTAGAATCAGATTTACAAATAGAATAGAGCAACTTGGCGTAAGTAATTACTGTGTAATCTGTAAGTATATGTTGTTCATTTAGTGTCACTTGGGTTATGGCATTAGTATAACTTAGAATAATAAGTTTGACTAATGTAATTGTAAGATTGTAAATATTCATAGCTTAGGTTCTTAAAGATGTGTATTAATGTAAATGGGCAATTCCACAGAAATGTCAACCAGAGCAGTAAATTTTAAAGCAAAGTAAAAGGTGCAATATTATACATAGAATTAATCAGCAAAACCTGCTCTTTCAGGTTATGTACTTTATACCGTCCCCCAAAAATATTTACCTTTCCAAAAATTGCCCTAAAGAGACATTAAAAAGTTCACTGATAAACCATGCAGTTTTGTAAAAAGTTCCCAACATGGCTAAGCTTTCATTCATTTGGTTTCTGGAGGTGTAAATGGGTTAATTTCACATACAATATGTAATCTTTAAGATTTTATTTTTAAATTTCCAAAATTATTAATTTAAATGTATCAAAAAACTAATTTTTGAGTGCTCCAAAATAATGTCAGTCCGTTACTTAAAATTAGAAAAAAGTTTTTCTGCTTTAAACCTAACACTCTTATGAATGATATGCATAGCATTTCTCTTCTTATACTAGGTGCCTTTCAAGCCCATAAAGTAATAATTATTTGAAAAGTCATAGTTATTTTATTATTTACAAAATTAATTTAGTCAGTCCGTTACCTTTTGAGTAGCGAAATGTGTCTAGGGCTAATACTTGCCTAGAATATCTACATATGAAAGTAAATTTCCATTGCAAATTACATTACATATTATATAATCTTTGTTTATTATTATTAGTATTATTATTATTATTATTATTATTATTTTTTTTATTTTTTTTTTTTTTATTTATTTTTTTTCTCCATGTAATATTTCACAGAAATATACATTCTGGGATTAACAACTTTCACGGGACAGTTTTCCAAGTGAAGGCTGATGGTACAGATTATTCCACAACTCCTAGAAACTGACGAACAATCCTGCATGTAGAGAGAATCGCTGATTTTTGCATCTGGATAAAAGTGTTCCTCGATAAGCCAAGTTGTTCTAGGTTCCTGAGTAGCTCATGAGGAACAACTCCTGTAGCAGATATTATAAGAGGGATAATCTGCACCTTCTTTACTTTCCACGGGTGTTTTACTTCTTCAGCCAACTCTATATACTTCCGCTTCTTTTCCTTCCGGATTTTTGGTACAATTACATCAATTATCATTGCAGAGTGCTGTTTCTTGTCCATGACGACGATGTCAGGCCGGTTATAGGCTATGGCACCGTGTGGTCAGTCAGGATGAATGAATGAATGAATGAAAATAAATGGGTTGAGCCCTTTCGGTCCCATGCACGTAGGCCGCATAGTTGGGCCCATTGTGCCCCTCATGCTGGAGAATTCATTCGAGTCCCGTGGCCTTCCAGAAGGACAGGATAGATCTCGGATTTGTTCTCTTTATGTCATCTGGTTCCAATTTATCTGAGCCCAGGAGAAAGTGTCTGGTTGTGGCAAGTGCTTCGCACTCGCACAAAACATGTAGAGAAGACTCATCTTCCCTACCGCACTTCCTACATGTAGGATCCGCACTCAGCTTCATCACATGTAGGTGCCTCTTTAGGGTATTGTGTCCTGTTAGTAGGCCAACTGTACTCCTAAGTTGTGCCCGATTAAGGGTTAGCAGAATCCTGCTGTTCTTCTTGCTAGGTCCCTTGATCATGGACCGAGCCTGTCTAGCAGTAGTTAAATTACTCCATAAAGTGCCATGTTGAAGTGCCATCCAATCTAAAACCTCATATCTGGCCCTTCTTGGAGTAATACCAAGGACAGGTTCCGGTCCAATAAAGACATTGGCCGAGCCCTCCCTTGCTAGCTTATCAGCTAGTTCATTTCCTCTGATTCCAGCATGCCCAGGAACCCAGCAGAGCTGTACTGGTCCGCGGGAGCAGAGAATGTCCAAGGTCTTTTGGCACTCTTGTACCAACCTAGACCTTGTTGTACTGGCACATAGTGCCTTCAGGGACGCCTGGCTGTCAGAACAGATAGTGATCCTGCCATGCAGCCCAGGCATCCCTAAGATGTGATAGGCACAGGCCAAAATAGCAAATATTTCAGCCTGGAATACTGTAGTATAACCTCCCAAAGAGTACGACAGCCTCGTCTTAGGCCCATAGATGCCAGCCCCGGTTCCCTCGTCCGTCTTGGAGCCATCCGTATACCAGACAAGCCCCTTGACACACTCAGGAGCCCGTGGGCCACGAGTCCATTCCTCTCTGGGCGGGATACTGACCCTATATGCAGAGTCAAAATTATAACTTGGCTTCATATTGTCACAGCTCATCGCAAGAATAGGCTGCGACTTCTGAAGTCTATTAAGTATGTCTCTGTGTCCTTTAATTGGATTTTTAAAAGACCAACAGCCCAAACTCCAGAGTCGATGAGCAGTCACTCCGGCCTCTCCTCGGATAACCAAATCCAAAGGAGGTAAGCCAAGCAGCGCCTCCAGGGCGCTGAGTGGAGTGGTGCGCAGAGCTCCAGAAATCCCCAAACACGCTAGGCGTTGGATTTTATTTAATTTAGTCTTGGTAGCCTGTGTCTCAACACATGGCCACCATACGACCGAAGCATAGGTGATGGAGGGCCTAATGATGGAGACATAGAGCCAGTAAACCACACGTGGTTTTAGTCCCCACCTCACACCAAAGGCCCTCCGACAGGCCCACAAACTATTGCAAGCCTTAGTCACCTTAATGTCAATGTGTTCTTTCCACGTCAGCCTAGAATCCAAAATAACTCCCAGGTACTTGGCCGACTTGGATCGAAGCAACTTCTTCCCAAAGAAGGTCGGCTCATACAAACCATCCAGCCGTCTCTTCCTCGTAAAAACAATGAGGTTAGTTTTATCAGGATTGGCCGACAAATCTACCTCATGACACCACCTTTCAACAGTTTCCAGGGCACTTTGGATAAGGCCCGAAACTGTATCAGCAAATTTGCCTCTGACCACGATGCAAACATCATCTGCATAGCCTTGGGCATATACTCCACTTTCATTGAGCCTGACTAGTAGTTCATCCACTACCAGGCACCAAATAAGTGGGGATAAGACACCTCCCTGAGGGCAGCCTCTGGGCATAGTGCACATCAGCGTACACTGATTAAGAGACACTATTGCCCGGCGGCCCTCCAGAGATGCCATAATCCATCGAGTTACACACAAGTTAACTCCATGTCTGATCAACCCTCTATAGATAGAGCCATACGAGGTAAAGTTGAAAGCCCCTTCTATGTCCAAAAACACTGCCATGGCCAGCTCTCCATGGTCAAGCACTTCCTCAACCCTTGAAATCAGCTGATGAAGCACCGTGTCCACAGATTTGCCGGCCTGATAGGCATGTTGTTCAGCACTCAGAGGCCTGTCCATAAGGATAAGTCCTCTGATATATCTATCTATTAGCCTTTCCAAAGTCTTAAGGAGAAAGGAAGTCAAACTAATAGGTCTAAAATCCTTAGGCCCAAGGTATGATCGCCTCCCGGGCTTAGGAATGAAAACTAATCTTGCCTGCCTCCACAACGAGTGTACATATCCCATCGCCAAGCAAGATCTAAAAATCCTGACCAGGTTTGGAATGAGAAATTCCTGTCCCTGCTGTAGCAGAGCCGGGTAAATCCCATCCATCCCTGGACTTTTAAAAGGGGCAAAAGATTGAATTGCCCACTTTATACGTTTGTAGGTGACAATATCTTTGGCAGTCCCCCAGTCCTGCATAGCAGGCCGGTGAGCCTGACTAGATACCGCCTCCTCATTAACTACCTGTGATTCAGGGAAATGTGTCCCAAGCAAGAGTCGTAAAGTATCCTCCTCCGAGCCAGTACATGTCCCAGAGGGGGTCCTTAAAGAGCCCAACTTGGCTCTCGAGTCTCGCATTAGGATTTTATGTAATCTAGCCGCACTTGGTAGATCATTGATACTCTGACAGAAATCTCTCCAGGCCTCCCTGGAGGACTTCTTTAGTTCTTGCTTATACTTACGCTGTACATCCCTATACAGATCCCAGCTCTCAGTATCTTGTTTCCTTCTAGCTCTACTATAAAGCCGTCGCGTGGAGTTCCGTAGTTTACTCAGAGTCGAGTTCCAACAGAACTTCCCATTTACTGTCCTAACTACTCTAAGTGGACAGTTATCCTCAAAGGAAGATCTGAGGGCCGCACTAATCCACTCAATGCAGTCCCCCAGGTTTTCCTTGTTATAAGAATTTCTAGGCATTCCCCCAGCGATCCTGCCCCTCAGGTCCTCCCTATAAGAGTCCCAATTGGTCCTCTTGGGGTCCCTGTAGGTTCTCGGATCAAGGGAGCCTGCCAAATGAAATTCTATATGCCTGTGGTCGGAGAGAGACGGTTCACTGCTAACCCTCCAGCCACTCACCTTCTCCAGGATTCCTATGGATCCTAGTGTAATGTCTATGGCTTCCTGCCTTCTGCTGTTACAGTACGTAGGTTCACCATTATTCAGGATTTCCAAATCCGTTGAGCTTATATAGTTTGCGAGAGCCTCGCCCCTGGCGTTGACGTTGGTGCTACCCCAAATCCCATGATGGGAATTAGAGTCGCATCCAACCACCAGGTCGAGTCCCTCCCGTCCACAATAAGTAACTAGGTCCTCAAACTCCCTTGATGGAGGAGGATCCTCAGAATCATAAGGGAAATACGCAGAGCAGACAACTAATTGTCTCTCTGCACCTCCCTCTTTGTACCTCACAAGAACCGCCACCAAATCCTGACAACAGAACTGTGGTAGTGCCCATGCGCTCATGCCCTTAATTAGGATGCAAACTCTAGGCCTATCTATAGTGCGAGCACTAAATATAGAGAAGCCTGCTGCGGTCAAACCCATGATACGGCCCTCACGAATCCATGGTTCCTGTATCAGGGCGATTTGTATCCCTTCAGTCAATAGCCTTCGAACAAGAGCCCTTGAGGCAACAAAGCTATGCTGGAGGTTTGCCTGCACACAGTGAATAACAGCAGTGGTACTCACCATACGCCTTATCGTGTCTTCTTCTCCTTCTTCTCAGCACCGGCTCCCAGCAGGGTGAATACCGCCTGGCCTGTGCCGCAGAAGAGCTTGCCTTTCCTCTTCTCCAGGATGGTCTTTGCAGCAGCAGAGTCTATGCTGAGCACAAGTCGTACCCCTTTAGGCTCCACCTTGCGCTCCAGCACCCTCCACCGCCGCGTATCAATGCTCAGGTTCTGACGAACCAGACGTCTAAAGATGACGTCCGTCTCCACAGGGGGTCCTGGGATCCAGACCATCAACCTCTTGTAGGTGGGGAGAGCATCCATATCAACCACTTTAAGGTTGGAGCCTTCCCACGCCTTCATACTGGGAACCATACCGGTGAGCCAAGTCCGAGAATTCTCGTCCTGACACACGACTATGGCTGCCCCCTTGGCCAGGTAGCAATCAACAAACTGCGGAATGACGCCGGAATCTTCCGGTAAGTCATCCACAAGCCTGCCGACAGCTGCCTGAATACTCGTCAGGTGTTCCAGTGTAATCTGTGCCTCGGGATAGCCCTCGCTTACGATAGCCATCCTGAGTCCAGCCTGGGCCACCTTAGAATACTCGGCCCTTGGTCTCTTAAGCTGTTTGCCTTCTTCCGGAGTGGTTGAAGGCCTTGGTCTCTTCCGAGTGGACGAAGAAGGGGTGGTCCCCTCATTAGAGGAGCCCGGGAGAACAGACTCGACCGCAGCAGAAGAAGAGGGCAAAGTCTCCTTCGCACCTCCCTCCACCGCTAGCCTAGCCCGCCTCCTCCTCTTCTTCTCCGCTCCAGAAACACATTTCTTTTTGATCTTTAGAGAGCCCACCTTACTGGCTAGCTCTCCGAGGTCAACATCTCCTACCTTTCTGGCTTCAGGTTCCCCCTTTTGTGAGGCCCCCGAGGCTTCATCATTGGAGTCCCCCGTTAGGGAGCCCTCCGGTCTCCTACTTTCACTGGCAATGTTCCCCTTAGAACCAGAGTCCCCAGTAAAGGAGCTCTCTAGCTCACCGGGTTCCATTACCAGAGTCCTATCTACAATATTGCTATCAGAGTCCCCAGCTAAGGAGCGCTCTGGATGTTTGACAACGTTAGACTCTATTTTGGTCCCACGAGTAAGGGGGATAATCTGTCACTACTCCCGGAGCCCCCTGCAGAAGTAGAAGGTCTAAATACAATGGGGTTCGACCTGGTGCCCCAAGTGGATCGTTCGCGACACCATCTAACCCTGATGCCATACAGCCCTCGGCACGATACCTCCCACCTTAGCTTGGGTTGGGAAGAGGGAAGGAAATAGGATGGGATATGGAAGATGGGTCGTTGCAGGACGCCTTCGTCTGGCTTCTCCGCGTGAGACCTTCCCGACATGGGTGACCCTTCTGGTAGCAAGCTACCGACGGTATAGCTCTCCGCATCATTGAAGCACGCAAACCTCCCCGCCTGCACGGACAGTGCTACGATAAGGCGACGTCCCCTGGGGAGGGGTCAGTCAGGATACTTCTGTCATAGTAGAGCTTGAACTTCTGATTCGTGGACAGAAACAGCACTCTGCAAGGATAATTGATGTAGCTGTACCAAACACTTGGAACATAATGGAAACTTCCAAGGAAAAGAAGCGGAAATATATAGAGTTGGCTGAAGAAGTAAAACACCTGTGGAAAGTAAAGAAGGTGCAGATTATCCCTCTTATAATATCTGCTACAGGAGTTGTTCCTCATGAGCTACTCAGGAACCTAGAACAACTTGGCTTGTCGAGGAACACTTTTATCCAGATGCAAAAATCAGTGATTCTCTCTACATGCAGGATAGTTCGTCAGTTTCTAGGAGTGGTGGAATAATGTGTACCATCAACCTTCACTTGGAAAACTGTCCCGTGAAAGCGTTTATTCCCAGAACGTATATTTCTGTGAAATATTATATGGAAAAAATAATAATAATAAATAAATAATAATAATAATAATAATTATTATTATTATTATCATTATTATTATTATCATAAACAAGGATTATATAATATGTAATGTAATTTGCAATGGAAATTTACTTTCATATGTACATATTCTAGGCAAGTAATAACCCTAGACACTTTTCTCTACTAAAAAGGTAATGGACTGACTAAATGTAATTTGCAATGGAAATTTACTTTCATATGTACATATTCTAGGCAAGTAATAACCCTAGACACTTTTCTCTACTAAAAAGGTAATGGACTGACTAAATTAATTTTGTAAATATTTAATAAAATAACTATGGCCTACAGACATATCTAAATGTCAGAATTATGAGTATATCGTGTATCTTGTAGTGGTGTCAGCAGTAAATATATGAGCCTGACTGAATTAAAATCAACTCTTGAAATTATATACCGATTTACAAGACTGTAAACAAAAAATTCAGAGACTGTCAGTCCGTTACTCACCATGTCAGTCCGTTACTTTGGACTTTCTAATTAATTACTAACAAAGATTTTAAATTAGACAAATGATATTTATATGAGATGTTTCCAGACATTAGTCAGACAAATTAAGGTGGTAGCCAGTATTCTCATTCCCTATATTTCAGAGCATCAATTGATTGAACTTATATTCCTGAATCTATGGTTGACAAGCTGTCAGTCCGTTGCCTGAATTTCAAAGGTGAGAAAATAACTTTTATTGAGGGATTTTTCAAAATAGTGGTACACCAAAATGAAGCTTTAAGTCTAGTCTTTAAAACAGTATGAATACATCTTAAGAAAATTAATTAGAAGTAGCAGCATTTGATGTTTAATTGAAAAAAAATGTTGTGCTTTGTCAGTCCGTTACCCGTGGAATTGCCCAAATAGCTAATGTGACTGATTGCAGTTGGTACTGCCTAAAAGTGTTATCAAATATCAAATATATTTTAATTTCTAAACATTTCAACGTAATATTAATTTAACGTAACTCTTGCCAATGAAACAAATAATTATATTCAAATATCACACTTAACTAGCAAGGAATAAAATAGTTTAAAACATATGAATCTGGGCCCTAGTAATAAATATTGTATTGAATACGCGGGATTTTGTCGGTTAGACTTACATAATGGAAAGAGAAGTCACGGGTAAAACCATTCGTATTGATAAAAATAAATTATTTGGAGTTAAAGGTAAGGTAATGTTCACTCTATCGCAATAAATTTTCAGGCATGTATGCCTCCTTGACATTTCTTGCTGAGCAGACAAATAGCTTCTTGCCAGATTTTCCAGGCGGAGCTAGTCGAAACAGTCGGCCTCACTTGCTGTGCTGGACTGCTAACTCCAGTTCTATTCTAGCTCAATGGGTGCAACTGTGGTGGATGTGTATTAATGTAAATAGCTAATGTGACTGATTGCAGTTGGTACTGCCTAAAAGTGTTATCAAATATCAAATATATTTTAATTTCTAAACATTTCAACGTAATATTAATTTAACGTAACTCTTGACAATGAAACGAATAATTATATTCAAATATCACACTTAACTAGCAAGGAATAAAATAGTTTAAACATAAGAATCTGGGCCCTAGTAATAAATGTTGTATTGAATACGCGCAATTTTGTCGGTTAGACTTACATAATGGAAAGAGAAGTCACTGGTAAAACCATTCGTATTGATAAAAATAAATTATTTAGAGTTAAAGGTAAGGTAATGTTCAATATATCGCAATAAATTTTCAGGCATTTCTTGCTGAGCAGACAAATAGCTTCTTGCCAGATTTTCCAGGCGGAAGTCGAAACAGTCTTGCTGTGCTGGACTGCTAACTCCAGTTCTATTCTAGCTCAATGGGTGCAACTGTGGTAGATGTGTTTTGTCATCGATTCATAATGAATGTTTCTGCTGTTCTGAAAGTGTTATGATAAGAGATGTGAAGGGAAGTGCTGACGGCATTACATTACATAATTCCTTTTTTTCTTCTTTTTTTCTTTCTTTCTTTCTTTCTTTTCTTTTTCTTTTTCTTTCAATAATTTACGAACCCCTCGATGTAGATCGGAAAGAAAGAGTTCAATGTCTACACCATTTTCAAGCAATCTCGATATTATGACGTCACATGCTGGCTTTTCCAAATCCCCAGTAATCTGCCCCTTTTGGAGTACAATAAAACCAATTACTTCGTGAATGCTAACATCCATGACTGTATACGTTATGTGCTTCGCTGAAAATCCTGGGCTGTCAAATTGACCATCCCCGGCTAACTGAGCCTTTTCGTTTTATCTGGCAACGATTTTGCTGTTACTTTGCTCTAACCACACACACTTTATTGCAGGTGAAACATGGAGTGTATAATTCTATTAAATGAAGGGGCAGACATGAAGCGCTTAAATTAAAAGTCTCAGCAAAGGAATTGAAAACGCTAAAATGTAAACCATTAACATAGAGAGAGGTTGCTAATTTAACAGAAAGCAATGACTGTTTCTTTATGTTATTTTGTGAATGCCATATAAATTTATGACCATTAATACAATCAGTTTTCACAGATAGTGAAGGCCCTCTAATACTCGAATGCATATTAGTGACAGTTTTGCCGCATTGACAACAAAACAAAGACAGCAAACATTCCCACACAACAACAAAATATGGCACCCTGGCCTATTTTTGAATGTTGTTTCTGTGAAACTTCTTGTCGTATGGAATCAGTAGATTCATTACTGCTGTTACTAGCTGTTTCACAAAAAGGTATATCCATATAATTTTCAGATTCGTTTTCAGAATTTAAAATATCCCTGCTCGGAATCACGCCGATTTATTCTATTCAGCCACGCTTTGAATCTGCCCGGTGATAGATCTCGATTTGGAAACTTATGAACACTTATTCCTAAATCGATTTTTGTGGTATTTGATCACCCAAAAACACAACATTTAGGCATTTCCGACTAACTAGCACACAAACGTGTGCATACAATATTAAGATACAAGTTACTTCGTCATAGGATACTGGATTACTACAGTGACGGCGCATGGGCTTTGGGCAGCTAGGGCATGCTGACGTCACTCTGCTGGAAGCCACATCACTTATTCTTCGAATTTGCGAGAACGAAGCATCGTAGAAACATGGGATTTTCACTGCTTTATTTTACTAAACAAACTCTTTATTCTGAGAGTCACTTGATTTTAAGTTAACAGGGCCTTTAAGCTTCCTACTAGTGAGGAATATTACTTTATATATTATTGGTGGAGACTCTCTTGTACATGTTGGAGGTTGATGCAAAGGGTATGAATAAAAAACAAAACGGAATGGGCACAGTGTTACAGAGTTTGTTTAAAGGGATATAGAATCTCTGTTATCACTATAAGAAAAATAGATTTCCTTACACAATGCAGCCAGTTGTGATCTAGATGTTTATTCTTCTTGTGTTTTTAACAAATTTAGCATTTTTGTTCCAAACCGATTGGACTAATTATGTTTTGAATCAAAACCCACATTTCAGGCTCAGTTTTAGTGGTGAAAGGTTACGACTTGAAACGAAAATGTTTTGTGGTATCATGCAGAATACCGCTTGTACAACACTTGTACAGAAAATCAGGCTGGGCATGAAGCAGTTAATGCTGTTGCATTGACCCAATAATTGGCCTAGATCTAAGTCAGTGTAATTTTGAACAAACAAATTACATCTTTATGGCTAATCTGTGATGGGCAGGACAAAATAGGAATGCTCACATGATTCAGGTGCTTCTATTCTGGCTTTTAAAGAAAGCCTGTAGGTAGATGTTTGGCCAATTTAAACATGTGTTCTATTATATTTTTGTAATAAAATAAGAGAAGTCCATTACTTTTGAAACTTTCACCTTCAGTAAAAGATGTAAAAAAAATAACAATTTTGAACACCCAGTATGTTATTCTTATAACATAAAGAATTTGTATGTTCCTTTGATAGTTTGGCCATAAACAGTTTTAGTCATTCCTGAAAAATAATGATTCATGGACTAATCGCATTATGAACCGATGCTCCTATAAGTTTACTCGGTAATAGTCCATTCAAGGAAGTCGCGAAATACAGCAATTCATTGTTACGTAAATGATCAAAGGTACCGCCAAACTATGGAATGGATGTGCACTCAAATATAATGCGCACCACAATTTTGAATGCTACTGATGTACAAAAAATGTGTGCATTAGATTCAAGTAAATAAAGTACTATAATTTTAACAGAAGAAGAAATTAAGACAAAATTTGTTCATCACTCTTTTGTACAATTAAAGCAGTATTGAATTAACATTTTTTAATAGCTATCCAATGTCATGAATAGTCTATTGTATTTCATGCATTTTTTTTTTTTTTTGTAAGGTTATACACATAGATCATTTTGGAAGTAAAGTTTAGCATGTAGAGTTTATTAATGATAGACTTTCTTATGTTATTCTAAGAGGACGGTGGTGTGACATCATAGTTATGAAGGTCCAAGCAACAACAGAGGATAAACAAGATGATGACAAGGACAGTTTTTATGAGGAAATAGAATGAGCATTTGATCAGTTTCCGGCATATCACATGAAAATTGTGCTAGGAGATTTCATTACAAAGGTAGGAAGGGAGAATATTTTCAAGCCCATGATTGGGAACGAAAGTCTCCACTTTCAGAGCAACGACAATGGGGTTAGACTAGTGAATTTTGCCACCGCTATAAATTTAATCATAAAGAGTACAAAATTCCCACATTGTGATATTCATAAATACACGTGGACCTCTCCAGATGGAGAGACTCAGAATAATCAAATGGACCATGTGCTAATAGATGAAAGGAGGCAGTCTACTATAACCAACATTCAAACTTTTAGGGGAGCTGACTGTGGTTCGGATCACTATCTGGTAGTTGCAGCTGTCCGGGAGAAACTTTCATTAAACCAAGGAACTAGGCAAAATTTTGATATAGAGAGAGTCAATCTGATAAAGCTAGGTGAAGACCAAAGTAGGAATGCTTATCAAGTCGAGTTTTCAAACAGATTTGCAGTCCTAGAAAAAACCGCCGAACAAGAAGCAAGGAATGATATGAATATCGACGAAACCTTGGAATGCATTACAGATAATATTAAAGTAGCCGCAAAAGAAATATTAGGTCCGCTTGAACTGAAACCAAATAAACCGTGGTTCGATGGTGAATGCATGAAATTAGTAAATTTACTAATTTACTTGCATTTATGCAAGAAAGCAGGCAAAACTGCAGTGGTTTCAAAATCCGAATGACACTACGATCGAAAATCTCAAGAATGCTAAACGAGAACCCTTAGAATCATTAGAACAAAGAAAAGAACCTATCTCACAGACAAAGTAAATGAATTAGGGGAAAATAGTAAAGACAAAAATGTTAGGGATCTCTACAAGGGAATAAACGAGTTCAAGAAAGGTTTTCAACCTAGAATAAACATAATTAAGGACAATGATGGCACTATATTCACAGCTCCAAGTAATATTTTGAATAGGTGAAAAAATTTATTTAATCAATTATTAAATATAGCCTACATGGAGATCTCCAAAGTGTAGAAAGTGAAATATTCACAGCAGAACCGTTGGTTGTTGACCAGATCTAACAAAAGTAGAAACAGCTATAGGTAAACTAAAAACACACAAATCTCCAGGCATTGACCAAATTCCAGAAGAATTAATTAAGGCAGGTGGGGATAGATTAAACTCAGAGACTGTAAGCTCATTCCTATGATTTGGAGAAAGGAGGAATTGCCAAACGAATGGAAAGAATCTATTATTGTACCGATCCATAAAAAGGGAGATAGAGCGAACGTAATAATTATCGAGGAATTTCTCTCTTATGAACATCATACAAAATTCTATCCAATATACTGCTGTCAAGATTATATGGAGACGAAATCATTGGAGATCACCAATGTGGATTTAGGCGAAATAAATCAACCATTGATCATATATTTTGTATTTACCAAATCTTGGAGAAAAAGTGGGAATATAATAAATCTGTTCACCAGCTATACAAAGATTTTAAAAAAGCATATGATTCAGTTAGGCAAGTCAAACTGTACAATATCCTCATTGATACCAAAGAAGTTAGTTAGGCTGACCAAAATGTGTCTAAATGAAGCCTGTAACAGAGTCAGGGTAGGGAAATTTATATCAGATAGGTTTGCCATTAGAAGCGGCTTGCAGCAAGGAGATGCACTATCACCTTTACTTTTTAATTTTGCTCTAGAATATGCCATTAGGAAAATTCAAGAAAACAAGGTAGGCCTAGAATTAAATGGCAATCACCCAATTTTAGCTTATGCAGATGACGTTTTCTTGTTGGGCGATGACGTAAACACATTCGAGAAAAATGCAGAAAGTCTTTTCGATGCCTGCAGGAATGTTGGATTGGAAATTAATACAGAAAAAACTAAGTATATAGTCATGGAATGTCAAAATAATGCTCCACAAAATATTAGAACAGCTGATAAATCATTCGAATAAGTGAAATAATTCAACTATCTGGGAGCAATAAATACAGACACAAATATGCTTGTTTTTATGGAGTTCAGAAACTCCTATCCAGAAATCTAAAAATAAAGAATTATAAGACTATTATCCTGCCAGTTGTATATGGATGTGAGACATGGTTGCTTACTCTTCGGGAAGAACATAAATCTGAGAATGTTCGAAAACAGGGTGCTTAGGAAAATATTTGGGCCCAAGAGAGATGAAAATGAGAACTGGAGAAAACTGCATAACGACTAGCTTCATGACCTGTACTCTTCACCGGATATAGTAAGGGTAATTAAATTGCTGAGGATGAAATGGGCTGGACATGTTGCACGGATCGGGGAGGAAAGACATATCTGAAAAATATTGACTGGGAGACCCGAAGGGAAAAGACCACTTGGAAGACGTAGATGTAGGTGGGAGGACAATATTAGGTTAGATTTAAGGGAAGTAGGATTTGTGAGGGATGTTTGGATGGAGTTAGCACAGAATAGAGTTGAATGGCGGGCTCAGGTGCACGTGGCATTGAACCTTTGGGTTCCACAAAATAGATAATATGGGTTCCTTTAACTTGCTGAGGAATTGTCTGTTGCCATTAAGTAAGTAAGTAAGAAGTTCAGCACGTTCTCTTGCTGACTGCAACAGCGATGATGGCCAAGCATTCAAGCTCTCCATGCTCTGTCCAGATATAAAAATTGAGCTCTTTGTTAAAGGAATTAAAAATTATAGCCTATCTTCGAATGTGTAAAGCTTAACTCAGGGCAGTACTAATACTGGGTGTCTGGTAGCCAAGGCTTCTAGAGAATTTGTGCTACATTGCCTAAAAAATGTCTCCAACTAATGATCTTATGAGTTCAAGATGGGTGAAATGAAATACCATTAAACTCCTTTTTTCTGTCTTTGTTTTCTTTCTTTCTTTTCCTAACGAATCAAAAAGTGCAGCATAATATTCAGATGTATGTAATTTACAGTTTCTTAGCACATTTTATGTTAAAATTATTCAACAAATTAGGCTTCAACACTGATCAAGAAAACATCAACCCTACGAATTTCATCAGTTCAAAAGTTCACTAGGCCTAGTATGGGGTAAATAACAATATAAATTCTCAAAATATTTAATCCTTAGAGAAGCCTAGTTTTTGTTAATGATGGATTCAAAAATTATGGTTAAATTACCATTAATAAAGTGAAACAAATTTTTGAACACTTTTAGACTGAAATATTGTCGTTTTAATACTTGAAAAAAGAAAAAAATAATAATAATAATAATTTTTTTTACAAATTTTTCTTTTTTATCACTAAATTTTCTTTTTTTTTAACAAAACTTTATTTTTCAAGGTAAATATTGAGTTTTAAAACGGTTTCTTTTTTATAAAAAGACTTACAAGATACATACTAATATATTATTACAAATCAAAACAAAGTATATGAAAAATTTCTAGCTGTGGGTCTGTCACTTATTTCTACAAGCCCTTGAAAATGCCATTGACAATTTTCTGGAACTGTGTGAAGCAACACTGTTTTTTGAACATTTTTGTTAGAGGTGGTTCGAATTTTATGTTACAGAAATCAAAGTGGATTTCTAATTTGTATCTCTGGCGTTCAACCACTGGGCACTCAAATAACAGATGGTTAACTGTTTGATCCTGATGAAGACAGGAGCATGAAGTATCATTTGGATTACCAATTTTAAAATGGTTAAAGTAAGATTTGAATTTTCCATGCTCTGTCATAAATTGAGTCATTATAAAAGTCGGTTCGTAATTCCTGGAGTCCAGTCTGTCTTTGGCTGTCGGAAAAAATACTGCCCTTGTCCATTGGCCATTAGAACTGTTTGTCCACTGTAGGTTCCACATATTTAGCATGTCCTCCTTCAGTTTTCTCTTAACACACGAAAGAGGGCATTTTGTGTACTCATAACCCCTGGGTGAATTTGTGGCTTCCTTGGCAAGCTCATCTTCTCTCTTGTTGCCTTTGTTTCCCATATGTCCTTTCACCCAATCTCGACATACAGTTGACTCCCTCTAGTCCGGCCTCGGATGGTTCGGCCGCCGGATAGTCCAGCCGACTTCTTGGAGTGAGCCATCACGACAGTAATAGACTAGGATCAACATGTCTGTTTAGTTTCCAGTCTTAAGTGTAAACAAATCATAGCTGTCGATGTAGATTTCTTTTAATTTTGAAATTGTAATTGTAACACTGTATTTTAATTTTTGGGTAAGTACGCTTTAAAAAATGGACAAAACCATCTTAAAAGTTGATTTTTGCTTTAATAGGTTATACTTTACAAGTTTAAAAGACCGCCGGATGGTCCGGCCATTTTTTAATCCGGTCGAGGGTCCGGTCCTGGGGTAGCCGGATTACAGGGAGCTTACTGTATGTGTTTTTGTAACTGTAGACTGCTTTCCTAATATCGGGTGCAATTGGATTCGTGTTATGCTTGTCATCAATAGCTGCGAGTGCTGATTGAATTTCACTCAAGACGCAGACATTGTGCAAGCTGTTGACGCTCCACTCTGTAGCTTTCTTCATTGCAAGAAGTTCAGCTTGAAAACTGTACACATGGGCGAGAGACTATATTGGTTAGTGGCTACTTCAGACTCGCCCCTATAGGCGAAAAAAGCACAACCAACTAAAATATATGATCAATATTAAAATGAATTGTATAACGGTGGATACCTATAAAACACTATAAAACACTTCACAACATTTCGGCCCTGTTCCTGTGGGCCTTCCTCAGGTGACTAAAGATAAAGCATCTGTTGGGAGGACTACATACTCATGAGACAGTGCCACCACGATCATCACTGGGTTAAAGTTTAAATGTACGATCCACATCCATGGATTGCGCACGGATCCCGTCAAATACAAAGGGGGATACACGTACATGGTTATCAATCCACTCCTCCGGAATCTCAAACATGTAGTCCTTCATACTATTCCTAGGCGGTGAGGGAAACTTCAGAACACATTTCTGTCTATTTAGCCTTTTTACCACATCCAACCATTCTTCCCCCAAATCGTCGTCAAACCTATTCATAACCAAGTCCTTATTACACACAATGTTTTGTGCTTCACATACTTTTCGCCTAGTTATGTCGCCCTCGATTTTCAAAATGTTCAATTCGCCCATACGGTGCTTATTTTCAAGCAAATGTTGGCTGAGGCCAGTGGACGCCCTGCCACTCTTGACATCTCTTGCATGCTCCTGTAGTCTTATTCTAAACGATCGTCCAGTTTCCCCAATATAAAACTTGTTACAATCCATGCATGAAATGGAGTACACACCAGGGAGATCCATTTTTTTCTTTTTTCCCAACCTCTTGTATTGTGAGAAAATACTTTCCATAGTTCTATTGGTTTTATAAGCGGGAATCAATTCAAACTTCCGAAATATTCTTTCGAAAGGAGTATATATACAGCGGGATGGAATGTCATACTTACATACTTGGCATCCGGATTTACCCATTTCGGATTGTTGACAAGGCTATGTTTTCTAGCATCATTCCATATTCTTTCAATTCTATTAATTTTGTATCCATTGATCACAGCTAATCTAAACACTTCCTTCTTTTCGTTATTCAAATCCACCAAATTATTACACAGTTTAAATGATCTGTGTGCAAAATTACTCCAAACATTATATTTAACCCTTTGATGGTGTGCAGACTTTTGGTGAATATATAAGTTCCCCGTATTGCTTTTTCTATGAATACCAATTCGTATTTTTGGATAATCCAATGTGATCTTTAAATCCAGAAAATTTAACGAATTATTCTCACTTTTTTCAAGTGTAAATTGTGCCCTATTATTTAGGGAGTTGAACTCCTCCAACAGTTGTTCCAAAATGTCCTTCTTTGAAATGACCAAAATGTCGTCGACATAACGCATATATACAACAATACCGTCCATATTCTTATAAAGAATGGGTTTCTCCATGTAGAACAAGAAAATGTCCGATACAATGCCTGAAACGGGGTTACCCATTGCAAGGCCTTCATTTTGTTTGTATATGTTCCCTTTAAACTGGAAAATGTTGAAGCACGTACCACCTAAGGTATTCATTTGCTATAATACTGTCCGTTCCCAAACTGGTAAGCCACCTAAAAAGGTACTCTCCCACTAAATCCCGTGGAATGCTCGGGTATAAGGATGTTACGTCCAGGCTGAAAATATTGTACCCTTTGATACAGTTCACCCCATCCAAGATTTCTTTACCATCCATTGAATTGCCTATAGACCATTTTGTTCTTTTTTGTATGTTAGTTAATCTTTCAACTAGAAGTTTGGCAAGACCAAATGCTCGGTGGCTGTATATAGGAATAATTGGTCTTAGAGGAGTGCCCTTCTTATGTGTTTTTGGCAAACCAAAGCAATGAGGCAATTCGTGTTTATCACCATAAATTCGTTTCTTGGTGTAGTCACTAATTGTTAAACTGCTGTTAATTACACTCAACACCTTACGTTGGGTATCCATAATGGGATCTTTATCAAGCTTGGAAAAATCAGGTGGTTTGAAACATTCTTCCATTTTTTCACAGTATTGGTCAGCGTCTATAAAAACCGGGCGATTTTCCTTAACCCTTCTTGTGATAGTTCGGGCCATCTTTGTGCCACATAATGTTAGCTGCTCTTATTTAGTTTCAAGGTGTTCTTGGGACAATTCATAGACTGCAGCTAAAGCAAAATTTTTGGCCACTATGCATTGTTGAAGGCCCCAGATATGTCCAGGGAAATGAGTAACCCCTCTTTTCTTTGTTGGAATGTTTCTTTTATCCAGTTGACTACTGTAAACATAGCATCTTCTGTTGACCTGCCTGGAGTGAAACCAAATTGATTTTCATGAAGGAGATTGTTGCTCTGGACTTGAAACATAACTTTGTCTATTATGAGCTTTGCTTATACGACTGATATATGCTTATTGAGAGTGGAATAATATTCGATAAACAACTTAAATTTTGGCATGCCAGTACATAATAAAAGGGTAAAGAACTAGAAATATATACTTATTTCAATTCAAAATTATAATATTATTCGTACAGGTGTTCTTCCAAATTATTGTTTGCTATTAAGAGCATATATATCAAGGGTGAATCACCTAAAACTTGCACCGCAGATATTTCGGACATGGAAAGTGCTATTGATGTATTGTTTTCACAGCATTGTTTGGTATTCAGGGGCTCGTATGTTTAGCCTATAAACAGATTGGAATAATACTTAGAATGTGTGTTTTTTGAGCAAACATACAATTTTTAAAATGGAACAATGCCTAGTTACATCAACAAAACAAAAGTAGAGTAATTTAGAATGTCATTGGTGTTTGTCGCAGGATTCTAGTGTCAGTAGTTTACGAGAAATCTTATGTTGAAACCGTTACACACCGACACTTGTACAACCTGTAGTAGCACAAACTAAAGAAAAACAAACGCTAATGCACTACCTCTGTGGATTCTGACAAGTAAAGAGACAATTGACATTCAAAGGTTGTGTTCAGAATGACCACCAGCAGCTTCAATACATGCTTCCAGTCTGCTGTGGTAAGACTGCTGCACACGTTCTAGCATTTCAGCAGAAATTTCAGAGCAGGCAGCAGTAATACGTCGTTTCATATCATCTGGCGTAGTTGTTATGTCTTTGTAGACAGTGTCTTTCAGCTTTCCCCACAGAAAAAATCTAACAGAGTCAAATCCGGTGAACGAGCTGGCCAAGGTACAGGTCCCGTTCGTCCAATCAGACGATTTGGAAACAATCCGTAGAGACAAGCTGTGTAGTAATTCGTGCACTATGGGCTGGACAGCCATCATGCTGGAACCACAAAGTTTACATCAAACAACTAAGTTTACATCAAAACCATGCAGTCTGACGCATCATGTTTTCAAATCCTGAATTTATATGTAATTATTTATTGATACTAGTTTTTAACCATCATTAAAATACCTATTTATGTCTCAAGTACACAAAGCAAGACTTTAGCAGGCAAATGTAGTGTTTTGGACGATGCGTAGTCAGGGTCTGAAATACAGGATGAGTCAGCTCAAGATTTTGCATACATAGTGCATACAATAGCTTGTAGTAAACATTCTCTAATATTACAACTAATAAACTCAGTTTTAATAATCTTCACTAAAGAAAACAAAGATATGGTGCTTGTACATTAGTGCTTGTTTATAAACTTGGCTTGTTATTGATATGTTTTTCTTTAAAATACTCTTAAAACATTGTAAAAATTAATTAACATTTTGATTACTTAAACTAAATATATTTACTTCAATTGAAAATACACATCATTTTTATTATATTTTCCTCAACAAGAGTTACTGCGACGTGTTAAAACTCATATCAACTAGCACTTGGTAGTGTATTGGTCTAAGCAGCAGCATGTTAATGAAGACATAGCGTGTTAGAGTCCTCCTCCAGTCAGGTACAATAGAAAGTATTGTTATCAAATTATTTCTTGGATACAAGATGTCTGAGTGACAAGGTTTACAATCCTTCTTAATAATATTAACCTATACACATACAAAACGTAAAAATAAACTTCACTGGAAGTCATTATAGAGACATATAGGTGCCATAGTTGGAACTAGTTGTAGAAGAGTACACTGAAATTACTTTAGCGGCCTAGACCGATAATATGCTACTTTACAGCGTGGTAACGGTCCAACAAGCAGCCGTTTTAGAGAGTGTGTCCTAAAAATTCATTTTGGTTTTCTTTCTTTTCAGGGAGATGACCCACCTTTTCTTACAGTTGGTACTGAAGTCAGTGCCAAATACAAAGGTGCATTCTGTGAAGCCAAAGTCCGGAAGGTCGTCCGTAGTGTCAAATGCAAGGTATGTAAGATATTGTACTTTTCAGTAGTAAAATTGCCTTAGTCCTAGCTTGCTTTACGGAAAGCGCATTTCCATTTCTTGAACATGAGATTTTTGCAGACATTAAGTTTTTAAATAGAATAAAGATAAAAGTGTGTAGTTTATCCATGTTTGCTCATGCCTAGATCGAGGTCTCTTGAAAAATTCACTGTGTGCAAACCACATACCATTTAAATTAATAAAGTTTCAAATTTTAAACTTAAAGCTGGAAGTCAGATCTTGGGTTTGTTCGGGAAATTTGTTTGGATTGTTCTTTTGATTCTGGATTATTGTAACAGATCCACGTTTCATCCCGTATCACGATGGATTTCAAAAACTCGTTCCCGTGCCGAGTTACTATGTAGAGAAGTAGCTAGAAGGTGTACTGTTCCAAACAAAACAGTTTTGATTTTCACTGTGGTTTTCATTTTATGCCCTATCGGAGGTTGAAAAAAAAAATAGCCCTCATATTTGTGTTAAGTATCATGTTATTAAGTGCCAGTATGGTACTTTATATGATTGTATGGAGGATAGAAACTATCTGGTTTGTGTGCATTTATAACATCCATGGGACGAAGCCTATTGAATTTAGACCAAATCGGCTGACCGGTACAGGAGTAAATCCCAATTGAGCACCTATTTTTTGGTAATATATTAGACTGAATTTATCAAATGCAAATAAGTTCTCATGACAACAATATTGTTTTACTCTTCAGATATGACTTTAGAAGTTTCAATACACTGAGCTCTACCCCTCACATTACCCACTTATTCCTTCACGTATGCTTATCAAACTTTAGACCTTTGTTATTCCCTAAACCCTATTTATATGAATCAATCTGGAACTTAACTCTGAGATTATTCACAAAAATTTCTTCTCTGATTAATACACATACGCAGTGATGGCTGATTAAACAAAAACTTATGCTTTCATTTCAATCTTACCTCACTTTCACATTGTCTTAGGGAGGTTTCTTTCTTTTACTTAATCTCCATCATTTATAGACTCCGCAGTGCAGTTCAACTACCAAAGAGGCCATAATTTTGTTTTGGTCAGTTCAGTAGATATGTCATTTTATTATTACTGTATATCATGCCTTGCTTGAGATGTGATGCATTTGTTGTAATTTTGTTCTGTTAATATTCTAGTTGTCCCACATATTCCTTCAGATATATATGCTTATCAAACTTTCTCAAAGAACTGTGGTCTGAAACACAGTAGTTTCTTGAATATGGGCTAAAATCAATGCGGCCCGCTAGTCTTTCATAAAAAACAACGGAATTGCCAGAGATTGTCACAGGGAATTAGTGGAAGCTGTTTGGAATAACGCCCTGCCATATTGGACAGTCGTGAGGAGGGTAGGAGAGTTTCAGCGAGGACGTGTAATCAACAATCTGTGCAGACCGATGTGGCATGTGCAGTAAACGAGCACCTGCTGAAGGTCAACAGACAATGGATTCTACTTTATTCCCTGATAGTTTGTTCCTTTCTGATACAATATAGTACCATGCGAGTTAATATGGAAGTTACTACAGTGGCGAGTACTATGAGAATGGATATCTTTATTTAGAGGGTAGCATGACTTGTTTTTGAACATAAGGATTAATACTTCAAAAATATAGATGCTAGGTAAGGTCAATATTTTCAATTTAACAATTTCAATTTCAAACTGGAGTTAGAAAATGCATAGGGACCGAAGGAAATGAACTTGCCGACAAGCTGGTCAAACAAGCAACACACAGCCTTGAACTAGAGCCGATATACGACTTCATACCTCTCAGCACCGTAAGACGAGATCTATACGAGGAATCGATTAACGCATGGGAAAATGAGTGGGCATCAACTACCAATGGTATCATCACAAAGTCATATTATCCTAATGTCTGAAGCAGATTAAAGTCAAACCTTACGTTAATGCACAACCTTATAGCAGTGACTGCAGGTCATGGGAAATTTGGAGAATATTTACATCGGTTCAAGATTTTACAAGTTCCAACATGCAAGTGCGGGAGATATATGCAGTCTGCTGACCACGTTCTTTGGGACTGCGAGTTACTACAACCAGCCAGAGATGAACTCCGCAGAGGAGTGCTTCAGTCGGGTGGACGATGGCCTCCAAATAAAGTGAACTTATATAAAATTAAATTAGTGAGCATTGTTGTAATTATGTTAATATTACCTAGGGAATTTTTTTCTTCAATTTTCTAAAAAGTCAACCTTTATGAACTCAAGCCCTTTCTGCAGTAGCTTTATTCCCTAATCTGAGAACTTCTACAATTTCTGTATTAAAGTATTTATTGTGGACGTGACATCCTCTCACTACTCCGCCCGAAGTCATTATGTACTGTTAGCGGCTCCAAACAAGGATGGACTTCTTTGAACTCTAGGCTGAAGGATGGATGTTGATCTGTCTGCATTCAGCTAGGTTTTTTTTTTAACCCTCACTAAACTACAGGACGGTTTATTATACTGTACTTAATGTCCAATGACAATTGGCGTGTTTTAATTAGCTAGTAGCTAACTCGACCTTGCATGGGGAAGAAGCGGCTGCATGTTGTATGTAGATTTGTGATGCGGTAAAACAGCAAGATGTAAAGCAGAGTAAGTAACGTGTCGTAGATTTCCCCCAAAGCATTCATTATTTCATCATTAGTGTCTGTGGGGATGTTTGGAAGCGTAGTGTGTCAGGGCACTGAAGGACTCTAAACCTAAACCGGGATCTGTTAATCCATTTGTGAAATTAAACGAATGTAAGAAACGTTTTCAGATGCATGAGATAAATTAAACGAATGTAAAAAACGTTGTCAGATACATGAGTGAGCAATGTTTTCTTATCTACAGGGTGTTAATAAATAACACCGAAATATTTTACCTGTGTATAGAGAGGACATAGACAAGCAACTTTTATTAAAAGATTTTTGCTCTACGAAGTAAAATGTGTATACTACAGGGCATTAAAGTCATTACAATTTGGTGCTCATTACTCAATAATGTAGCGAAATAGGGTTAAAATGTTTATTAAATTGACTTCATGCCTTCCTAGTGATCGATAAAAACCCGAGTCTTAATCATTCGTCAACAGCTATATCATAATTTAGTGTTTCCATAATCTGCCAAATTTACAGACTAATCACATGACTGTAGCCACTGCATTAGTCTTTTTTTTATTATTCATAACTACTTGACTACAGTGTTAGACCCTAACAATGAAGTTCCTTTGTTTTGCATCTTTTTCTAATGTTAGAAGTCATTGGCGGCCATGCCCTGGAAGATTTTATGCTGTAACAGGAAAAATTGAATCCATCGAGAAAAAATCTCCAAATAAGAGTTGCTTGTCTATGTCCCCTCTATATATAGGTAAAATATTTCGGTGTTATTAACACCCTGTATAATACGAGTACATGCTCAGCAAAATGAATTCGGACATAATTTATCGCGTTGCGTTTACCGTCCAGGCAGAGTCGGCGCTGACGCCCTTATCTCTAAACTTGATCTCACCAGAAGAGCGATGGCTTTATTTTTTGTAGCCGCTGAACGTCGTAGTGACGACCATGGACAGAGAAACTATAGTAAGAGAAAGTAGCGGGCCGCTCTCACCCTGGGATTAATCAATAAACAAAGCGACCTCGCCACACTGCGTCCTGTCTGGCCGGGCAGGGCTTGCTCCCAGTCTTATGCAGTTGGCGGGTGAAAGTGTAACGTAGTATCACACCCACATGCTGTACCCACACACTCTACAAAACGATACGGTGATATTTTAATCATCCCTTCTCACGCACCCCTTGTAGGCGTTCAAAATCAATTTCCTTGTAATGTCACGACGCTTCTTCAGTATCTTTAAACGCAAGTCCCGTTAAGTTTAATATTTCATGAAGGAATCGGGGAAGATAATGCTAGCCCACTAAACCTCATTTTGAGATATTACATTTTTAAAATGCTCAGTTCTGGAATTTTTGTTGGTACATGTTGCTAAGAAGACTTAGTGGCGGAATTAGTCTCTGCTCAGAAACAATGAAATAAATAGACTAAACAAAATACATACACAGTTGAGACAGTTCAGTCGAAAGAAAGATCTGGTAAATAGGATTGTATTGAGACTGTAGAATTAGCCAGAAGTATAACTTTCTAGAACTGATGGTGTCATTCACAAATACCACTAAATAAGCCCTTTTTAACAAATAGGAACCATTCTGTATTTTGTGGGGGGGACACCAACAATAGGAGTGCTAGTAACGCCCAGATAGGCGTCGCCATTATTAATGTGGGAGTTCTTTAATGAATATTCCAGAATATTGTCAGTTGTTTTTGTATCTCGAAGTTTCGATTGATCTGTTATTACCATATTGTCATTATCATATAGGGTCATTCCACACCAAATCAACCAATGGTCCAAATATCACGTCATCAGATTGTTACGATTTTTTAATATGAGGTAGTATTAGCTGAGTAGGTACAAAATTTAGATTTTTACCTTTTTTGGACTTATAGTTTTTGAGATAAAAATTTTTGAAAAATTACATAATGACAGTTTTTAGGAACGTTTTGATATATTAAAAAGCATGTAACTCAAAAACGGTTGGTCCTAGAAAGCTCAAATTTGTACCATTCTTTTTAGAATTACAAGGGCTTTAATTTGACATGTAACTTGACTGTATCACATCACTGTATATTTCTTCCAAAAACTCAAAAAGTTTTTTTTATCAAAAACTTAAAATCGGGATTTTTAATTTTTATGAAAAAAATATATTTTATTCTACACCTCTTTAGTAAGTTGTGTACAAATTTTCATGATGGCATTTTTCTGGTTTCATACTAAAATTAATTTTTATATGAATCGAGGCATATAGAAATTCTGGTAAATTCATTCATTGTTATTCTATTAAAAATTAATCATACTGTTGTAATTAAACTTACTCTAATACTAATTTACTTTTTTACATTAGGGCCTGTACCCTAAAAGTTTGTTTGAAAAAGTTAGGTCTATATAATAGGATGATGATGGTCCATATGGTAAAATAACAACTGGAACTGCCTTACTGAATCAGTGACATGTTTCTTTCCTCCTGTTGAAAATTGATATCTTATTTATTTTATTAAAAGACAGTTAAACTTACTTTAAATCATGGAACAATTTTCATTACACTCTAAATCAGTAGAGGTGGTTTTTCTTCTTTGCCAAAACTTGTGTCGCTTTGGCCATCTCCTCCGCTGGAACTTGGTAGGTTCTACCTGCTGCTGTGGTTGGATTTAGTTTGCACAAAACATAGTTCATTGGCACTGCTAGGGTATCTTTTCTCCTAGGATATGTGAATGACGGTGATGGTCCTTTTGGATGAAGAAAGGAAACATGAATTTTCTTTTCAACATCATCTTTTGAGTCAACATGCACCAACCCCCACTCTTTATCATAAGCACAAGCAACAAAACCCACAACATCTTCAAATGGAATGTCTTCATCACCAGGGCTGATCTGTACTCTATGTGTTTCTGAATCATCAGAAAATGAGTATACTTTGGTTTTTACCCTATTTAGGTCTAGAGGAATGAAGGCATGAAATTCCTGGGTCCCCGAGATTGCCACAGCTTCTTCAACCCTTGATTTCAGAACTTTTTCTTCATCAGAATACTCTTCATTGGTTGTGTAGAAAAATGTGATTGTTTGTAAATGTTGCACACCCCACTGAAAAAGCTGAAAAGGTGTTAAAATTTGATTTTCTAATGGATTTTGGAGGCTGGCTTTGGCGGCAAGCCTTTTGACTATACCCCCTACTCCGTCACAAACTCCCTTTCCATGTGATGTAGCATAAAAATGCCACTCAGCTACAAGTCCATCAAAGTCCTCTTTGTGATAGCAGAGGTTCAGAAAATTCTTACTATTTTTGTATTGCGCAGCTGAACCGTCTGAAAAATAGTACAGCTTTTTCAAGTTTGGTAGATAATTTCTTAGATAGAGCATTAATTTTTTCTGGAAAGCATGAACAAGAACAGTATTGTGTGCTAGGCAATCTGATATAAATACAAAGCTCCAGTTAACTAGCTCTTGTTTTCCTGTTTCTTGATTTCTTTCCTTGAAATATATTACAAAAGAGTGCACAGTAGCCAAAGAATTGTTCCAACGAAACCCTTGAGCCTCATCTTGTAGAACAAATGAATAATTTTCGGCAAAATCACAAGTTACTACAGCTTCATTTTCTTCCAATGAGGATTTTGTTTCAGAGAAGAAAAATGATTGTTGTTTTGCAATAAAATCATGTTTTTTAAGATTACTCAATTGACTGCAAAATTCTTGGACGAACTCATCAACTGGTTTTTTTTAATGTTTCGAAATTACACCTGTCTACAGTAATCCACTGTTTATAAGTAATGTTGTCAATCATTTCGTCCTTGAAACACTCGGTTAAAGCTTCCTTAAAGTCCTCAATTGTGGGACAATAGTCACATTCATTTAGGAAGCATGCCTGTAATGGTGGATTGCACATAACATTAGCCATACATTCCTTGTAACTCGTTAGAGGACTGTCAGATCCAGGCAGTGTTAGTTTATTTAATCTTCCTCCTGAAAACATGAGCTTCATATTCTGGTGTGCAGTGCACACACACACACACACACAGATTGAGTGCCAGTGGCACCAGCAATAATGCAGTTCTTGGGCCTCAGTTCTGCAAACTTCGAAAAGCCAATTTTTAAATCAGGGAAATTTGATTTGAAAAGTTTGTAAATTTCACGCAAATTTCCAAAAATCAATCTTTTTTTAAATGGATTGGCTTTCCTTCTATATCCTTACCCATGGAGACATAATCTTTTTTCCCCAGACATTTGCCTACTCACTTCATCATTATTATAAAATTCCTTTACCAAAACAGCTGTTTTGGGAGGTAGAGTTTTTCCAGGTTTTGGGTCAGGAGTCGATAGTATCCCCTTTTCTTCAAGAAGTTCTTTTGCTTTCCATGCCATACAGTTACTGATACCAAATTCACATTCCATTCTTGCACAAGACCAACGTTTAGGTAAAAAAATCTACAGGCCCATATATAAAGTTATTTTGCCAGTTTTATTCTTAATTGAACAGTTATAATTAACGTTTCATATCATAAAATAATTAAATACGGTAGGCTAAAAGGCATTTATAAAAATGACACAATGACTTGTGAGAAAGAACTGCTGACTGAGGGGTTGCAAGTTTCAACAGGAGGAAAGAAACATGTCACTGATTCAGTAAGGCCATCCTATTATATAGACCTAACTTTTATCAAATAAACTTTTAGGGTATAGGCCCTAATGTAAAAAAAGTAAATTAGTATTAGAGTAAGCTTAATTACAACAGTATGATTAATTTTTAATAGAATAACAATGAATGAATTTACCAGAATTTCTATATGCCTCAATTCATATAAAAATTAATTTTAGTATGAAACCAGAAAAATGCCATCATGAAAATTTGTAGGCCTACACAACTTACTAAAGAGGTTTAGAATAAAATATATTTTTTTCATAAAAATTAAAAATCCCGATTTTAAGTTTTTGATAAAAAAAACTTTTTGAGTTTTTGGAAGAAATATACAGTGATGTGATTCAGTCAAGTTACATGTCAAATTAAAGCCCTTGTAATTCCAAAAAGAATGGTACAAATTTGAGCTTTCTAGGACCAACCGTTTTTGAGTTACATGCTTTTTAATATATCAAAACGTTCCTAAAAACTGTCATTATGAAATTTTTCAAAAACGTATAACTCCAAAACGAAAGGTCGAAAAAATTTAAAACTTTGTACTTTTGGTCATAGTGATGAACAGAACACAATCACTGAATATGAGCCATTTTGAAAACCTCAAGGTTAAAAATTATATTTTTATTGGTTGATTTGATATGGAATGACCCTATAGAAACTTCCAGAATCCACCTTGCACCATATACAGGGTGTTTCAAAATTACTTTCGGGCATAGGTTCCCTACACCAAAAGAAGGAAGAAAGTTCATATGAATATAGGTCCCATAATCCTTTGTTTTCTCGTTAGGAACTGTTCAACACATTGGTACACTCATAACATGTCAACACACAAAACTCATAACAAATGCTCGAAATGTCGTCCTCTTACTTCTAGACATGCATGCACTCGACGAATCATGGACTGTCGCACACTTTCAAATACTCCGGGATGGTGTCGAATGGTTTCGCAGGCTTCCATGACATGTCGATGAAAAGTTTCTTCATCCGGGATGTCTGCTCCATAAACCAATAGTTTAAGGTGTCCCCAGAGATAAAAATCCAAAGGATTGAGGTCGGGAGAACGTGCAGGCCATGGAACTGGCCCTCTTCTGCCTTTCTCTCCACATACTGACTACGGACTGTCCAAGTATTAAAATAGTACTGCTGTGAAATTATTGTACAAAATGTACCTCAGGATTGGTCTTCAATAAAATTGTTATTACGACTGTGGTTGAACCTTTCCTAGTCCGAACCTGGGACTCCAGAGTCTGCATGTACCGACTGACAGCTGGTGGTACAGAAATCCAAAGGGAGTGCTAAGGGCCAAGGCAGTAAAGTAAGTGCACATGCGCTTTGGCGCCCAACATCTACAGATTCACCGGACCCAGCCGCCCATAACCGAGGAGGACTATATCATAGTGCAATAATTACAACTTTTACAAAATGAAGATTAGCACTGTCTTCCTCCGACCCCTTCATATTTATATTATTATAGCACCACACTATATTTTCGAGATCGTAGAAGTCAGACTCATTTGTTCGTGGTCGTCCTTTGTGTTTCATTTTCTTGAGTCATGGCCTTTGAACCCTGAAAGGTAGGGGCTCAGACCTGTTAGAAGTTGATTAAGCATTTTTAGCTTCTTCGTGGCTTCTTCGACGGAGCCTTGAGTCTTGAGCCCCTCTTTTTTATTTCATCTTTTCGATAAACCTCAAGCCTCTAAAGTCTGACCGTCCTAAGAAGGAAACCTGAAGTAAACAAAAACCAGTACGTCTGTCTCACTCTGGCACATTACTCATATGACTGAAGAGTGGGACAGACTTACTAGTTTTTGTGTACTTCGGGTTTCTTTCTTAACTCGTCTCAGGTATAGTTTATGTACAGTGTGTCATTTTTTGCTCAGTAATGTCGTGCGGTACGTGGAGACAAGCTTCCTCCGTCACACCGTGTTTACTGATACAAAATAGTAATTAAATTCACCAGTTTGATCCAAGTCGTAACGGTACCTCGGTAATATTAAATTTCTTCGAGCATACAATGAGAGAGCAAGTGACTGGCTCTTCAATTTTTTCAGCGTGTTCCGATATTGATTTTTTATCTCTTCGATCAACACATATTGTTCAGAAGGAAAGAATTCCATTATATGGGAACTTAGATCATTTGTAAACAGTATGGGTTTTTTCGAGTCTTAAAAGATCGCCTGCTGCTGACATCTCGAACTTCTCATTTTATTATTGTAATACCACAAAACTTTCAGATATTTGCGTAAATTTGTGATTGATTTGAGCTGTTTCACTTTCTTACAATTCACAAGAAATGCGCACCAATAATAAAATTATTATAATATATGCGTATATAAAACGACTTAAATTTAAAACATTTGTTATAATATTAAAAAAGGAATTTGTATGGACTCTTCGATAGAATTTACACTAAGTAATAAATTGTACTTACAGTATATTGAGGTTTATTAATGTATTTTATTTTCGAACATGTTTCGACAGAATGTGCAACCGAAGTGTTGGTGAGAAAATTATATCGAACTGCTCCCTTCCCGAAGCCATCTGTTAAGTTGTATGGAGGGGGTAGACCTAAATATATTAAGGTAGATAAAATAATTATTTACTTTTAATCGTTAATAGGACAATTTTGCGATTCCATTCAATCCATACATAATATGGGACCCTAAAACATCTCTCGTATGGACATATCGTTTGAAAGAATACCCCCACTTCAAAATAAGCTTGCAATCTATATTTTTCTGACGTCTTACTGTGCTCTAAATGGCTCCTCTTCCCCCGTGGAAATTTCCTTTTATTGGCATTGTCTTTGTTTCAATGTACAGTCTGGTTTTATCAGTATTGGCAGCCTATAGACCCAATGCACACAGAAGGGGCGATGGGAGGAGGAGCGATGCAGGCGAGGCTCTGGCAATTATTGTAGGTGCCACTTCTTAAATACTATTTTTTTCCAAGAACTGCCTCTCCTACCTGCTGTCACCCTAATCCTCTTCGACCTGTCAATCAGTGAATAGAAAATCAATTAGGCGTATTCACACTTGTCTGCAGCCCAGTACAATGTTGCCACATACGTACCACAGCATGTTTACTTCACTTGAGAAGTGGTGAATGACAGTGGCAGCACTGGAATCCCACGCTAATATAAGAGCACCTGTTCTTTGTCGGTGCAGGTTTTCGGTTTAGGGACCAATGTTATTAGCCTATATACTTTTGTAGATAGACGATTGGTTTGGGACGAGGTCTTCTTAAAATGACACGATCAGTATAGGCTTTACTTTACAGAATGGACAGTGAAGATGTGCAGGTCTGGCGGAGAAACGGGGCTCCTGCAGTTCATCAAATGACGTTGATCAACATTACACTGGAACGACGAAAGATCTGGATCTTTTCATCAAACTTGAATAAGCAGTCGCTTTCTTTCAAAGTCCCTCCCGTTTTCGTCCATGCCTGATCTTGAGCAGCTCGATTTGTGGACAGTACAAGTAAAGGAACTTTCCAACCTCATCACAAAATGTTATGTTGAACTTGGGTCGTCACACATCTTGCACAATATGCAGATACATAGACACCATAGTGAAGGAAGTGAAAGGGGGGCATGCTTCTTCAAATAGACTTGAAAAGCGGGGAGGGGATAAAAATTTCTCAGAAGTCTCTTCCTATAAATTGGCCTAACTCATTGTACACTGATTCGGTATAAATGGAGTTGTGGGTTTTAAAATGCTATTTTAGAAACGCCGAGATCATTCAGTGCCATTCTGCATTTAGTACAAACCTTTGTTGTATTACAGTTAGTAGATTTTAAGAACGGAGATGGCGACTGGATATGAACTTATACAGTATAAATGTTTTCTTCCTGAACCTGCTCAGAAAGATGCGCAGTAGGCTGGACGAGTCCATTATGGAAGTATTGTCGTTTGAAGGGGTGATTTATTCATTCAGCAGTCTTCAAGGGAATCAGATCATGCTGGCTAAGACATACGGCTTTCATAACTGGCGGGAGGGGAAGATGGCTTCTCTGAATTCAACCGTCTCTGAATGCCCTTCCCCTCACACGCGTTCCGCCATTGTCAGGAAGAAAAAAGTGCACTGTACATAATCTCTCTCCACAACTGATTAATATATATGGGTGATTCTTCAAATTCAACTTTAAAAAAAAAATTAAAATAAAAGTTTGTTTCTACTACTTCCATACTACAACTATCACTTTGAAATGTCACTAACTTTAAATTCTGATATTCCAAAATCGAATTTAATTCAATGAAATGTCATCCACATGCCCTGTCCCAAACCTCGGTTTTGTATATTCTAATGCATTTTTCCACAAAACAAAATGTTATTTCCTTTTTCAACTTTTTTTCCTGTCAATGAGTATGAATGGGTGAAGAATATTAACCCCTAAAAAATAAAATGAAATAAAATTGTCACCCCACCTAATGAACATAAAGAATGTCCCAAGGGTTTTTGGTCATCCACATGGCTGAAAAGAATGGAATTTTTTCTGCATAAATGAGAAATTTGTATAACTGGCAACAGTGTTAGAAAGCCTACAGGGCAGCTTGTGGTTGAATTGTAAGGTTGAATTTCGCTTGCTTACAAACAGTTTGGGATTAACAAAGGACTTTGCATCATTTTCAAGGTAAGCGTTTTTATTCCCCGTCATTAACATGGCTTCTAGAAAGTAGGCACAAAGTGAATATTTATTAATTTTGATTATGCACTATGATAAACCTTCCAATTCTAAGTACTTGACTGAAGTTGAACTTACAGAGGTTTAGGAATGGCTTGCTGAGACCACTTAAACTCCTTTTTTTGTCATCCACATGCCTGATTTTTGTGTCATCCACATGTCTCATGAAGGGGTATGTGGATGCCTCTCAAGTCATGTAGATGATAAATGTAGGATACTATTGTGTTTGCGGTGTCTGTGACCTGTACTTAAGATCTTAAAACTGATTAAATGAATTTCTGCTTGATTCCCCCTCCCCCAAAACCACAAAAACACAGTCTCGTTAAAATTACATTAATTCCGGAGTATGCACACAAATTTGCAAATTTGATGCAAAATCAACTGAAGTATGCTGAGAAAAATATGAAATCACATAAAGAAAAGCTGATTGTTACCAAAGTTAGTCATTAATGTGGCCTTCTGCCATCCACATGTACACGGATGTCATTCACATGGCTTTAAAAAATAAAGAAATAAAAATATAAACATTTAAGCTCTGCTGGTGTCATATTATAATCAAGTAACCCCTGAAGTATTTTTGTGATTTTTTGAGATTTTTTAAACAAAGTAAAAAATTTGGATTTTGCACACTCCAAATTTTCCCGTATTTGAAGAATCACCCATATATACAATGAATTCCTACTATTTTCTCCTAATTATCGCGTAGAGTAAGTGGCCATTTTTTTTTTTTTTTTAATAATCTACCTCGCCTGGACCTATACCTACTGTATTGTGAGTATATCGAATAACTAACGAATTCTTAGAAATGACTTCGCTTTAGTTATTACAGGAAACTTTTATTTGTAGCAGGAAAACATAGCTTCTTCTGCAAAATCCTATTGACTTGATTATGTGGAAACTCAATTTGTATATGGATTGGAGAACCGAAAACACTTTTTTACCCAGGGCCTGCTCTCAGCGACACTTCGGTACTTCCGGTGAGAGGTAAGGATATCGCATGGAATAAGTGACAATGTAGGCTAGTATAAAAGAACATTTTATATGATATGATCTATGGTGAAGAAGACCATGTTATTATACAGTACCATGGCATAAATGTTCACAGGTAACTCGAAAAACCGGTATGTAAACCCCTATGTCAGATGTCAGTCTGTTTGAGCATTCTGAATGCTACGGAGGAAACTTTTTGCAGTTTCCTCTTTTTGTTCTCTTCAAGAATTAAGCATGCCTCGGCCGAGGGTAGCTTCCCCTTTTCTGGTTCCTTTCTATTTATGATCTGGGTAGGGGTGACTCGGTGACTCGATCTCCCTTTTCTACGCTTTCGATATACGTGCATACGGGATGCATATTATATCATACATTTAAAAATCAGGTAACACAGGATCTGAACAAAATACTGTAGTTCTTATAAAAAAAGAAATGTGTTGCGACCCGGAAGACATACAGTAATCACTAGGGTTCGGATGTTTATGACATGTCATTTTTATCCTGACCCCCGTACTCGCCGCAAACACAAATTAAACACTAATTGTACCCTAGTTACCTTAATTGAACCGTTTTTATTTTGCATATAAAGTCATATTGTGGTCATTTTTGTTGTCTTGGTCATATTTTTACCATATTTGTAATTTAACGTCATATTTCAGTTATAAAGTCGGTAAAGGAGCACAATTACACAGTGTATGAAATCCTTTAAAAATGGAAGTTCATTACAAGTAACACTGTAAATCAGCGAAATTGTTTTAAAAAGTTAATATCTAATTGAATTCATGTGATGTAAGAATTTAGTGTCCTTAAACGTTTTAAATTGGAACCTTTATTTTTTTAAGTTAATTCTATTAGGTCATATTTAGGGTTTTCGGGTCATATTTAGTCATTTTTAAGGGCATATTTTCCACTTTTTTAGGTCATAAACATTCGAACCTTAGTAAACACCAGTGGCGGCTTGTTGAATTTGAATGTGGGACTAGCGTAATTTTCTGCATCGTAATGATAATACATGCAATATTGTACGGGTATCGCCCGTACTGCTGGAACTAAACCCGACACCTGTGCATCTCCTGGGCGAGGGGCACAGGCGGATTCTCTTCTTTTTTAATACTGCTGTACATTATTACTTAAAATACAGTAAGGAATACTGTAATAAAAGAATTAATGAACGTGATTGAAGGTATAGAAATTATTGAAACGAAAAGATTACGATGGCACGTTCTTGTGAAAAGAATGAACGATGGAAGAATGCCCAAGATGGTGATGAACTGGGAACCTGATGGAAGACCAAAGGAAAGGAAGGCCGACTGATACACTGATGGTGTAAGGGAAAGCATGGTAGCAAGAGGACGACAGTGGAGGAGCAAAATTAGTTCAAATTGGAGTATATAATTATTATGTAGGCCTAGTGTTGTTGAGGGAAACCACAACATTGCGAAAAAAAACTTATGAAAAAATATTAATTCAGTGATTCCTGCGTCTTGATAACGTATTAACGAAATCACGATGGCATTTACAGTGGCGACGAATAAATAATTAAATATGTAGATATAAATTAATGCGTGTAGTAAATAACAATACATTTGTTTGTGTATTATGTTTATACGAGGACGACGCCCCTTAACCCCCCTCTGTAACCGCAGCTTGTAAGCACCATTATATGGGGAGGTGGAATAGTTATTCTTCCACTGAATCGGGAAAACGAAACTAGCAATTTCGTTTAATGTTACTGGATCCCCATTTAAATATTTAAAAAGTTGCGACTTAGAGTAAAGTTCTTGACAGATGTTATTAAGTTAGTATAAAATGCACATTTAAACGGTACTTATTGTAGGCCTATCAAAATTCTTTGTGTTAGAAGATTTAACAGAATTTTACACATGAATTATTCTTTAATTCAGGCACTCCTAGTAATATCACAGTATAAGTATTAATACAGTACAGAAACTCAGCCCGTTTTTCTGCCAGCCGAGGATGCGCGCGCATTTACTAGCGATCGTAGCGGCCATAAAGTAAGACTACAGAAACTACTCCGGGAAGTATGTAAATAAATAGGAGTGTTGTATTTATTAGAACACGCGATATTCGAAAGGACCTTATTATTCTGCTGTAAATTTCAGTAATAATAAAAGACAAAATCCTGAATTGCATTTCTTCACTTTCTTGAAACATCCAGAAAGGTAAGAACGAAAATTAGTAATATTTATTGTAGGTCTACTGGCTTACTCGTGATTCTGGTGTGGTTATGTTTCAAGTTACTTTAATGTAATATTTTTATATTTTATTCTGTTGTAATGATTTCTGGTGTATAAAATATGTCATTAATGGTCGACAAGAAAACCTAGTAACAAAATATGTAGAATATTTGAGTGAAAATTACCGTCTATGCTTGACACACGCCGAAAACAGACAGTTTATGAATTCCTATAAAAACTTGTTAATTAAAACTGCTGTACCCACGGTGTCTTCAATTCCAAATGCTCCTGAATTTTTTGTTTTGTTTAATGAAGTCCATCCTGCAGTAATTGACGCTACATAGACCTACAATAAATTGAAGTCGTATATTGCCATATAAGGCAAAGAATCAAAATACACTGTCCACAATGACGTGCAGGATGAACAACGTGACAGACCTATAATATAATTTACGTAATTAATATGTAGGCTATTTATTATAATTTGAATTATAAATTATATTAAAGGGCAATGATTTTAAAGGAAAAATACTAGGCCTAGGTACAGTCCTTAACAGTAGCCTATTTAGGTATTGTTTACCTCTTCTTAACTAGAATATAATACATTATCTGTTTTATTATTTCTTAAATTTAAAATTAGATTTGCATTAAATAAAAATATTCTGTATTTTTCTCTTTTAACATAACATATTTTGCGATGTGTTTATGTATTTTCCCAAGCCATTTCATATGATGAGAATGTAGCTTTACTTAATCTCCGCATGGAGCGCTAGTGTCGTCCAGTCAACATGTTGTCATAGGACTTTTAACACACAGTTTCTTTACTGTATTAATACTTATACTGTGGTAATATTGTTAAATTCTCGTATCTCACCTTAAAATTGCGTAGGATGCAGTTACAAGACCTGTGTATCTGTAAAACAACATAGCTCAAAAAGGAAAAGTTCACAAAACCACATTTCACATTTATGTGTGTCATCTTTTTATGATGTGACATGGAACTTTTGTTTACTTCACTTATCCTAACAACTTCTTTATTTGGGAGGGGAAAAGTCAGTCTCTCTCTCTGCCGAAAATGTTCTAGAGATTTTATTTTAAATTTCCAATTTTACTACTAATAGAATCGGACAATGGTGAGGTGTTCCTAAATGAAATGCAAGAACTCTGGATAGACAGTGTCACAATTCAATTATGAATCATTGAAATATCAGCATTATCCAACGTCAATCGAGGAATCATGGCCCTGCTGTAATGTTCGTGGTTATTAATATTATCTGAGAGAGAATCGATTCTTTTTTGCTGTGTTTATCGGCGGACGTAAGTGCAGTATAGGGCATGATTAGCATTTACGATATTAATTTATGTGGATTTAAAACTGCATAGGAAGAAGTTGTGTTTTAGAAATAAAGTTCTCACACGTCTAACCATGAGTATTGGCTGGAAGGAGTTTTAAATAAAGAGACGAAGCTCACGCTTTAAAATAACTACTGTACAGCAAATGCACTAACCTATATTCGGAAGCAAAGTAAACTAGCTACCAGCACCTGTTAGCATACGAATCTACAGGTTTCCTAGTGGAACACACCTGGAAATGGAGCCAGTTGCACCTGTCTTTATGTACAGGCCTTGATATGGTTTTGTTTAAATTCATAGACTTAATAAAGTTTTATGGAAGAAAAGTAAGCGCTCTTCAATTAATTTATTTGTTGTTCATTGTTTTAGATTCTTGCTCCTTGAATTAACCCGTAGATCACAGTTTTTTCTGCATGTAATCTTCCTAAAATATGGTACTTTATAGTTCCTCATTATAACAATAACCATCTTATAACAAACAACACAATCTGCTAAGGTCCACAAATTAATATGCTTATCGAACTAGACTGTTAAACTGAGCGAGGTGGCCGAGATGGTAACGTCTTAGACTCGTATTCTGGAGGTCCCTAGTTCAAATCCCGTAGTCGGCCAATCTGACATGGGTTTTTTCTTTTCTTTTTATGTGAGTGTGCGATTGTCAAGATATCACAAATCTGTATAGTTCTGCTGATGCTGGACGATTTTGATCAGATTTTTTTTAAAGAAAACTAGACCTTTGTTCTTCCGTAAGCCCTGCTTAATGAATCAATCTGGAGCTTAACTCGGAAATCGATTGTAAAAAAACTTATTTTCTGCATATCATAATTGCAATTATAGCTGATTAAACGAAATCATTCTGGCACTTTGTTACATCAGTTCACCTGATTTTATTATTTTGAAAAAAGTCACTTAATATTTTCATGACGATTGGTTGAATAAATTGACGGGCTGGAAAGTTTAGTTTTGTTTTTTGTGCATGTAAGCCTAATTATCTCATTCAAAAAGCTTGACTCGAACCTGTAAGAAGATTATACATCTGCCTTATTTTTTTATGGACCTGAATGAACGCCTACTCATGACATGGGTTAATGATCTACTCATTAACATTTTTGAAGGGAAAATACTGGGAAAGAAATCAAGAGGACGTCCAAGAAATTCATTTATTAAAAACAGGATAAAGGATATGGACGTGCTGTCATACGAAAATCTAAAGAGAACAGCAGTAGTTATAGGCCAGGTTTAAAGCCCGGTAGGGGAAACGGGGTGGGGGTAATGACGTCATCAGTGGTGGGGGTAATGACGTCATCACTTCCCCTCCAAGATGGCGGCACTTCCTGTTCCGGAACAAAATGGCGGCACTTCCTGTTCCGGAACAAAATGGCGGATCTTCCTGTTCCGGAACAAAATGGCGGATCTTCCTGTTCCGGAACAATATGGCGGATCTTCCTGTTCCGGAACAATATGGTGGCTAGCGCGAAATTCAAAATTTTATAAATGCAAGAGTGTGCTAAGTCGAAATTAATGCAAAAGTGAGCTAAGTCGAAATTTTATGGCGGGATATTTGAAAATTCAAAATTGTTATCAAGATGGCGACTAGCGCCGGCGGCTAGCGCGAAATTAAAAATTTTAAAAATGCAAGAGTGTGCTAAGTCTTAATATTATTTTAAATGTAAAAGTGGGGTTTATTTTTACCAAATAGTTAAGCCCTTATGCCAAGGACGTCTGGATATGCACTCTTACGCTAGGTTTATTTTTACCAAATAGTTAAGCCCTTATGCCAAGGACGTCTGGATATGCACTCTTACGCTAGGTTTATTTTTACCAATTAGTTAAGCCCTTATGCCAAGGACGTCTGGATCCCCTCCCCTCTTATGCAAGCCTTTTACCAATTAGTTACGCCCTTATGCCATAGACGTCATGGACGCAATCGTACGCGAGGTTTTTTCTCGGGACGTTTGCAGTTGGGTCCTTTGGCTATCCCATATGAAGTCCCTACATTTAGAATTTCTTTATCCCGCAAACGTTATGACAGATGTAGTCGCTATCCCAGGACCTCCATATGACGTCATCATTACGGTAGGCCAATTTATTTTTATGGATGCACCGCCAAAAACTGTTAACCAACTCGTAAGGAAGATGGCGACAAAAACAGGAAACAGGACTAAGTGGAAGGTAAGGATACTACTACTACTACTATTGTATTTTCTTTCTTTCTAGTAAAATGAAATTTGTAAGGATCTATGAGGAAGGGTTTAGGCTTATTGAAAAACGGCACATTATTATATTATATTAATATTAATGTCTCGTTTTTTGTAAATAATTACAAACGTATTACATTAAGAATAGATCATGAATATTTATTTACAAATATATAAAAAAACACATTAATATTAACACTGAAAAAAAAATGTTCATGTTTGCCCTGTCCTCAAGTTTATATAAAAAAAACAAACATTGTAATGTTCTACAACATAACCAGACCTTGATTGTTTATTTCGTCTGTTACACAATCGTATAAGCCTAAATTTTCCCAAGACGATGGAACACTCTGTTTATTTACAAGTTTCATTATGTCGTTCTGCATTATAGAATACTTTGACATAATGTTTGTGATGATGTTAGTGTGTATAGAGAGAAAATTAATGTCATCACACTTTAAAACAATACATGTCTTCTCGTACTGAATATAGCACTGTTTAAAATTCTTAGCCAGTCTTAGTTTAAACTTTTCTTCAATAAACTGGTATGGTTTACCATTACACATATGTTCAATTAGTTTTGGTAAGTGTAATAAGAATGAACTCAACAGGTAGGGTGAAAACACAACACACGCTCCTAAGGAGTTTCCTATTTCTGCACAAGCACTGAAGTTCAGCGCTGTGTAGAAGCCGAAACTTAGATATCTGTCCTTTTTTCGGTTGAGGAAATAAATCCTACGAGCCAGTATAGAAGGAAACACTCCTGCTTGCTGTACAAACGTGTCGCCGGTTGTGTTTAGAGCTTCCTCTAGAAGTTTCTCCAAGTCTATCACATCCTCCGTAGATGGGATGGGTTTCTGGTACCTCTTCGTACGAGGGTGTCGCCTCGAAGGTTTATTCTGAAATCATACAAAAAACACAAACACATTAGAAAATCTATTCACGATATGTGTATACATGTTATGACAGCTTGCTTTTATCATTCAGTTCTATACTTACTTTTCTTGCAAGAGTTTTGCTCCCTTCTCCATTAGCTGTAGACATCATGATTCCAGGATCTTGCTCTACAAAAGTGTCAAGGGAGGTGTTTTGCGTTTCCTCTAGAAGTTTCTCCAAGTCTATCACCTCCTCTGTAGAAGGGACGTTTTCCCGATACCTCTTTGTACGAGGGTCTCGCCTCGAAGGTTTATTCTGAAATCATACAAAATCATCAACACATTAGAAAATCTGTTCACGATACGTGTATACATGTTATGACAGGTTGTTTTTATCAAACTGTTCTATACTTACTTTTCTTGCAAGAGTTTTGCTCCCTTCTCCATTAGCTGTAGACATCATGATTCCCGGACGGCACGCTCAATACTGACGTTACCTCCTCGTCTCGTCTCGTATTATTCTGAAAATAGAGAAAGTAACTGTATTACTATCACGTGATCTAAAGGTAATAGAATTAGTATCAAAACAAGATACCGTTAGCAATAATGACTCACGATGTGAATGTCCGGGAAGACATCTCTGACCTCCTTTCGTTCCACACAACGTTCCCCAGGATTTATGGAAGAGCCGTACAACTTCTCTGTCAGGAGTTGTTGCTGTGTTGAAGAGATTCACAAACTCTTGCATGCTCCATTCTTTATCCATGTAGTATGTGAACAGGCAGGTGTAGTGTCCACAGACAGAGGTTGTCAGTCCTTGCAGTCTCAGAGTGTTGTATGACCAGTTTATTGAATTTAGGCAAATAAATTTTGTTATCCCAGGAATGAGAGGTGGTAGTCCAAATGAATCAAAGTAATAGGCAAAATTTTGATTTTTAAAATACACGGCAACCCAATGTGAACCAGGTGAAAGGTGTGGATCTAGATTAATGATGTAAGATTTAGGTCTGTTTGTTACTCTATATGGTAGTAAATCGCTAGGATAAACTCCATCAAAAGTCTGAACATTACGAAGTGCATGATTTATTTGTGTTGTGTTCATCATTTAATAGTCTGTCATTACTTTTCTATCTTTAGTAATTTCAATACTGTTATCGTATTCTGCATAGAGAATACAGGTAATGGCTTGTTTTAATTCCGTGTCGAATTTTGCTTCTATTCTAATGTTTCCGTTATTTGGTAAGCTTTTATGACCATGCGAAGCAGAGGCGTCAGGAGTTAGATCATACATTAACATGAAGAACCCTTTTATATACATGTCGTGACTGATTTGCATTCCGCTATTGCTGTGATGGATCCCCGAACCTTTAAACAGAGTATCGTAAGCTAATGTTGTAGTCTTTTCATGATCTGTAGAAATGTTTAACCCTTCTGAAGGAATCTGCTGACCATTTATATACATGGCATAAGAATTCAAGGCAAAATGATGAAACTCGTAGGGATTAGAATCCACAGAGCCTGAGAAAGCAGAATTTTTCACCATTGAAAAGAGGAGTCTTTTGGGTAGAGTACCTATGTAAGCATTATCGATAGAAATCGATCTAGATCCCGAACTAAACGTGAATGTTTTCAGTTCCACTCTCGTGATGGGATAGTGGGCATTATGACCTCTTTCCAATGTTTTAACATGTGCTAAGAGAATACTGGGTGATGGTTTTATTTTCCTAACATACAGACCTACATCGAGGAACTTAAAGAAAACTTTAGAGTCTTTGTCCGTACCTAAAAGATAAAACGCTCTCTTTGATTTCGTGAGACGTATCTGCATGTTTACGTCTGGCAACAAAAGTTTCGATAGATTGAAAATATCACCATGTAGTTTACCAATCATAACTAATGTTTTAGATTTCTTAGATTTTTCATATCTTTCTAACCAACCGGTGTTCTTATCGTTTGGCCCTAACGTTCCGTTTAGTACAACATCGTTAGGATCAGTCAAACCTTCGATAGCATTATCTAAATACCAAAACGAGTTAGTTAGATGAGTTTTTGAGGCATCCTCTCCATATGCAAAGAGTGTTTCAAAATACGATCTGTAATTATACAAGTCTTCAGAGGAGGTGATTGATGTTCCATTTAAAGAAACGCTACACTGCTCAAAGAGCGAATGAAGTAGATTGTTTACTCCTGTAATCTTATCGGTATCGGTTAAGTCTTTCCCATCGTTTTTAACGAATTGTCCTTTCACCATGACCTGTACATTTAAATCAATATAGTGTTCATTATCTGCAGGAACTACGATTTCGAGAACATTTTGATCGACAGGAGTAATGGGTTTACATAATGTAGTAACATTCCCCAACACGGCTGCCTGAATAGGAGCCTTATCGAAGACGTCGAACTCTGACTTTGTTAGGGCAAGCATCTCGACACGACTGACTACTTTCGTCTCTTTACACTACTAAATATATCTCTTATTTCAGTTTTCGTCTTCATTTTTGATGAACGTTTCCTCTTTCTACCCTTACCCTGCATTTTGTTCACGAGTTTCATAGTTGACTCGTTTACTCTGTTTGCGACAATGTCTTTTACTTTTTCACCTTTCTTCCTAGATACTATATCGGATAAGATATTTGCACCGGCTGAGAGACTTTCACGACCTAATGCTTTGGCGCCCGAAAAGAGAACAGGTTTTATCATTCTAAACAGTCCACCCAGGAAACTGCCTAGACCTCCACCTTGCTGAACATAAGGGCTGCCGGTGTAGAAAGGGCCTAGATTGTTAAGACGCCCTCCTGATTGATTGACGTAGTAAGCGGTGAGCGGATCCATCGCAACTGAGTCAGAAACTAGTTTGTTTTCTCTTTTTCAAATGTAAAACAAGCGCAGTAGGTTTAGTGCTATCTACTAATTTAGCTAGAGCACCTAACTTTGTTGTCAACTCTATACCTATCACCTGAAATTCTGTACTTTCAACGGGATGGTAGTAAACTATTGGAAACACATGGTATAACTGAGGAAAATGAATAATTCTAAGAAGTTTCACATACGAATCTCCTACAAGTTGTGGTTTCATTATATTACATTATATAAATACAAGTTCTTTCTTTGTAGTGCATGTTGTTAGATTGGTTTTTGCACCTGTCGTTTCTGATAAAATTCCTTGAGAATAACTAATTTCACATAATCCCACCTCCCATTGATCCCTCTCCAATTTTATGACTTGTGCTAGTTGCACTTGAAAACTAACTAGTAAAACTTCTCAACTCGGGTGAAGCCCTACAAGTTGTGGTTTCATTATATTACAATATATAAATACAAGTTCTTTCTTTGTAGTGCATGTTGTTAGATTGGTTTTTGCACCTGTCGTTTCTGATAAAATTCCTTGAGAATAACTAATTTCACATAATCCCACCTCCCATTGATCCCTCTCCAATTTTATGACTTGTGCTAGTTGCACTTGAAAACTAACTAGTAAAACTTCTCAACTCGGGTGAAGCCTTTTTAAGAACTTGTAAGGTATGGTAATGTGATTTTATCCGTTTCATGCTTTACAGGCACGTAAACCTTTGTAACTTCGGACGGAAAGATACTAGTTCGGAATCTAATCAAATCGTTAGTTCTCTGACAAAAATCTATTAACATATAACCATGAGCCTTCTTCGTTGCGTTTTGAAAAGCTTTGTAAAACGCTCTCCAATTCTCAGGGTACACTTGTCTAGCTAGAAAAGTAATCTGATTTTTATCTCTCAGGTTTCTAAACAAGACCATATACTTTGTATTGAGAGAAATATCTCTACTGTGCGAAGATTGATGAAAAAGGTTCTGAGTGATTAAAATTACAGATATATTACGATGATGACAACCTTTTGTGAATATTGAAGACACATCGTTAGAGTAGGCTTTGTCTAGTAAATCGTCTAAAATTATTAAAACAGGTTTACTACAGTCTTGTTTCTCTTTAAAGTTTGGAAGACCTTTATGATACGTCACAGGGGTATTGAATTTACTAGACGGAGGAATGGCATTAGTTTCACCGAAACACCACAAAATTCTGCTGTATTTACTTACGTTAGATAAATGATTCAAGTTGTTGATCAGTTTTATAGTGAAAGTAGTTTTACCACAAAAACTAGGACCTGAGACAATTAAAGTGAATGGGTGTTCAAACTTTACGACAACCATAACAATCTCTTATCATAGGCATGGGTCCATCCCAGCAATCGTGAACAGGGTAATGTTTATCACATCTAAGACACTCTTTAACTATTGCACTACGTTGCACACTTTGAGGGAGTTTATCGTACACTAGATAGATAGTTTGAGCAGCACAAGAAGCTAAAAATTCCGGGGATAACTCAGCCAATTCTTCTGTAGTATGATGAATAAGGGTTCTATTGATCAACAACTTCTTCACTGCAGAACACTCTAGAGACGAGGAAGAGTCCATACTGACACGGTACTTTCTCCTCGTCTTTATTTATACCCATAAGGGTGGGAGTCGAACCCACCGCTAAGTCTGCGTCTTTTCCTGAAGCAGAGACGGTACATTTTATCCTCAGGCTCCGAAACTATGCTAGGACCGGCCTTTCTCTTTATTTTCTTTTCGGTTCTCACAGAGACAGTAGCACTGTGATCACCGTTCAAAACCATGTTCTTGATAGTTTCGAAATTCACAATCTGTAAAGCCTTATAATTTAAGGTAATACCTCTAACTTTACAGACAGATTTTGAGGTGTTTTTGGATGGAACAAATACCTTGTAACCATAGTTCTTTGGACCTCCGGTAGCAAATTCAGAAATGTATGCGTCTGGCCCATCGTCAGTAAGTTCATCAGTCATGTCTCCTAAATAATCACCTGTAGGTACTGTGTATTCGTCATCAGGTGTCTGCGTGTAAATCACGCTGTCAGTGTCGCAGTACAGAGCTCTACGCTGCAACTGTTTAAGGTAGGAATAGATTTCCATTCTACCGCCTGTCGTCACATAGGCCCCATGAACCACACTGGTGTGAGGAAGAGTAACCTGTTCCTCTTCGATAGGGATCCACGAAATCCACACGACTTCATCGTTTGCAAATAGGAGTCTTCTAATTTCTATCCCCGGTGTCGTGAGGAACCTGTACAATTCTAAAGGGTCTTTAACAAGTTTTGTCTTGCATCTGTCAGGATTCTCAACGAGCTTCCCCCAGAAGGAATTCAGACATAACTTGCTAATAGTCCTCTTCCCAGCGTTCTTTTCGATTTGTGTGGGGTCTAACTGAATGCCTTCATGCTTAAAAAACAAATCGATATATTTCTTTTTTTCTGTCTCTGTTGTCACCCAAGTAGGGTATCCGCTGGACTCTGTTTTGATTTTCAGGAACAGGTTAATATAGTCCACGAACAAACCACCCTCGCGGGTTTCACGAGAGTACATTGTAGTTTTGTACTCTAGAAATTCGTGGACTTTCATCACGGAATAACCGTTCTGAACAGCTAATCTCACCTCGTCCACAATCCAGGTACCAGTGAGAGCCCTCTCTTCCTCATTAGCATGAGTGCAGGTCCCTTGCTCTAAGGTAATAGCGCAGGAACGGCAAAGGGGAAACAAGAGCTTACCACCCCACCTGAAAGGCAAAACGGGATGGTAGAGCTTTTGCGGAGGAAGGACCGTGCATTTGATAACACCTTCTTTGGTCATCATGAGGTTGACATCCGCACACTGATCCCCCACGTAAACAGTGGGATGTCCTACAGGAAATTTATTGTATTTGCAGACATAAGGGTATAACGACATAATGTCTGCGTACAGGATTTTTTCGGATTGTTTCTCGTCCACCTTGTGGAAAAGGCGCATAGCCTCCGTTCGCCCACCGTAGACCGAGTCTCTCAAGACCAGAGGAGCATCACCTATCATAGGGTCATCTTTCAGCGCTGGAAATTCTTCAAGTATGAGATCAAATTTACACTCCCACATGGCGTGAACAGTATAACCACATGATCTGATCTTCTCCAATCTGGTCATGGTGTTCTCATATCTCTCGGCAAGGGATTCGGAAGAATCCATCATGGGTACGTCTCTGTTTGGTCTACAGAGACATCCGTGATAATAACATCCGAGAAATTCAAAAACCTCTCGTGTTTCTTCACAAAAACCGTCTACTTTCCATTGAGGGAATTCGGGTAGGCGAACTTCTCTTCCGTTACCCGCATGACGGATGATTACGTTCCTCTCCTTGGCTTCGTGGATAAGCCACATGAGGGATTTCTTAGAATGCCTGTCTGCTTTACGATAGCCGCAGGGAGGAACCAAACCTATGGTTTTGGGTTTGAGAAAAGTTTTACGAAAGATTTTGTTACAGGCCGACGCAATAGTAATGGCCTCTGCAAAAATGTCTATCTTGGCTATTTCCCAAAAGAGGGATTTGAAGAGAGTGCAGGCTTCTCTCAACACTGTAACGTCGGCCCGGCAATACTTTTCCAATTCTTTTTTGTTGTCAAACTCCTCGTTTTCGACAGACTTATGCCAATCTAGAAAAACTTCTCGGTCTTTCTCAGACATGGAGTCAAGTCCGTAAAACGATTTGTCAGGATGCGGACCAACGTAATTGAGGTTTTGACTGGTATTGAAATAATGCGGGTAATAACCTTTGGCAATGTCGGTTAAGCCGAATGTCTTAGGGAAACTTCGCAGAGGGAGTGGAATGAAGTTTAAACTGTCTAGAAAGACCAAGTGTTCAAACTTCATGCACAAGATTTTGCATCCTGACATGACCAAGTCGGGAATCCACTTTTCCTTAATAGCGAAGTCGAGAATAAACTGTAGATCGTAAGCTCTTGCGTTGTGTGCAATGACGATGAGCTTATTGAATTGAGGTCTGTGTATTCTCAGATATTCCATGAAACCACGGATAGGATCTTCCCAAAATGAATGAAAACGTGGTCCGCAATTTGTACAATAGGCATCCTTGGACGACTCACAGTGGGAACAAGATTGTTGTGCACACAGTAAATTAGGGACATGAAGAAAAGTATTGCCTTTCACTAGCGTGTTTTGAGTTGACTCTATATCGTAATAGATATATAAAGTCTTATCAGAACGATCAGTGTTTTTCAAAGGGGCCATATAACATTCATGTCCAGTGCTTGGCTCATCAGTATTACAAATATTACAGAAAGTTTTAAAACATACATGCCTCTGTCTGTAAGCTTTAAACTTACTGCAAGCCTTGCAATTCTGCAGAGCCGTGCATACACTTCGCCCTTCGATAACGTTACGCTTGTGTTTGTCTAAACATTCATTTCCTCGGAAAAGTCTTCTACATACATCACAAAACACAGACGTTACGTTTTCAGGACATGGAGGTGTAGATCTACATGAAAAACACACGTATTCACAGGAGTGTTGCGCTCCATAATTGAAACCTTTATTACACCCTTCACAGATGTAGCGCTGGGCCATAGCTCCTTTTATATTGACAATTGTATGGTAATGACGTTCGTCAGGGTCGTATACAAGGTACAGTCTTTTTTTGTCTTGTCCATTGTTTCCATCAAATATCACTCTATCGAGATTAAAACCTTCGTACACCACTAGTCTATATGAATTACGAAAATGATTTTGAAATTCCTGAAGCTCTGGGATTCCTCCTCCCTTTGAGAGATCTACACCAGATTCTCTCAAAAGCGCTTCGACTTTTGTCTTGATTTTCTTATTGGTCATGTTACGATACATATAATTAGAATAGTTAGGGTCTCCATCCACTTTAGCAATTGCCATTACAATAGCGAAAGCAAGGCAGTTTAGCGTTGCTTTAATAAAAACAACACTCTTTTTCAAAAGGGCAAGTGCACTAGTCGTACGACCCCTCCTAGCTACTCCTGTAGCTCTACCGTTACCGTTAGGCATGTGGACAATATCTACAACCAAACGTAAACGATCGATAGCGTTGAAGCGCGCGTTCGACTGGCACACTTTATGAACTACACTTCTGATCACATCAATGCTGAACTGATCCTTACGCCGGAAACTGAAACCTATCGGTTTATCGACAGAATTGTCCTCGTTGAAGATCGTTAAACCGAACAGATCACTGTCTCTAGCATCTGCTAACGCATGGTCTACAGCTTCTTTAATACCTTTTTCGAAATGGTTAGATCCTTCACCGTCTACAGGTTCTTTGAGTTGGATGACCAACTGCACACCTACAGCGTCAAATCTCTTGTACTCTTTGCGAGTATTTTCGAGAATTGAAAACAAGGTAGGAGATGACCCTTCTTCCATCTCGTTTTCACTTCCCTGATTTGATCCTTGGTCTGAAATTGGTTCATCATTGTGCTCCGAAAATGAAGGTGAGATTTCTCTCTCTGAATGAGAAGGAGTATCCCTAACTCTACATTCTGAAGATTCGGTATCCTGAAATGTGTAAGATTCAGGCTCTACACCATCAGTGTAGTTTGTAGGCTGTGAATCCACATCGCTTAATGAAGTTTGTGATTCCACATCCTCTACTGTATAGACCGAAGGTTCGGTATCCCGAATCGTATAAGTTTCAGGTTCATCACTAAAGTTGTACGTTGTAGATTGTGATTCCTCATCGCTAACTGTATAGATGGAAGGTTCGGTATCCCGAATCGTATAAGTTTCAGGTTCATCACTAAAGATGTACGATGTAGATTGTGATTCCTCATCGCTAACTGTATAGATGGAAGGTTCGGTATCATGAATCGTATATGTTTCAGATTCATCACTAACCGTGTAGGTTCCAGTTTGTGAATCCTGAAGCGTATATGTTGCAGGATCCGAATCCAAAACAGTGTAGGTTTGAGGTTCCGAATCGTGTACAGTATAGACTTCGGGTTCAGACTCATATAAAGTGAAATTATCACCATCATCATCGGATGAAACTAAATCTATTGTATTGTTAGAAGACATTTTTAAAGGGTCAAACTAATTTTACACCTGAGACTGCAGAAATAACTCTATTCTACTCGTTGAACACTGGGGAAAAAATAAATTATTAGAGACTTATACAATCGTAGATGAATATCTATACTAATAAATAATTACACAGGGAATGGAGATTGCTTTATATTCAAGACTCACCTTTTTTTCACATACAGTTGACACCTTACAGTTTCACTCGTTGTCGATAGAGGTTCAGTGACAAACTGTGAAAGAAAGCAATCTATTCAGTCTATATATATATACAGGGAAATGGTGTAAGTGTGTAAGTTAACAGATTTCTAAAATATGAATCATACGATTATATTACAACAGGATCTGAATAACTGTATTAAAAATAACCTCTACGTAGGTTGTTAAACAAAGTCGTCCTCTCACAAAAATTCTGTTAGGGTCTTACATTTATGTCGCATCAAGTTTGAAAATAATTAACGTAATTAGGTCAGTAAACAAACTCTTACTCACACGAGATCCTGTTCCGGCATATAATTCTAAATATAATTAAAATGTAGGAACATGTCATAACAAGCTTTGTACGAAAACATGTTCAGCCACGTAATTAGGTCAGTAAACAAACTTTCACTCGCACGAGATCCTGTTCTGGCATATAATTCTAAATATAATTAAAATGTAGGAACATGTCGTAACAAGCTTTGTATGAAATCATGTTCAGGCATCTAGTTCTATTTTCAAAGAAGAAAGTTGAGTATGTTTATAGAGGGGGAAACCCTTTACTTGATATCTGTATAAAAGGTTTGACTTTACTGTTCTGTCATTCTCATTTGTTCGAATCGACTACCATGACGTCCAAAACCTCTCTTTGGTCCAAATGGCTTAATTACACCCGTTGGGATGAATGTGGATAGCTTATTGTTAAAAGGCATAACTCAATTGTTCGAATCGACTACCATGACATCCAAAACCTCTCTTTGGTCCAAATGGCTTAATTACACCCGTTGGGATGAATGTGGATAGCTTATTGTTAAAAGGCATAACTCATTTGTTCGAATCGACTACCATGACGTCCAAAACCTCTCTTTGGTCCAAATGGCCTAATTACACCCGTTGGGATGAATATGGATAGTTTATTGTTAAAAGGCATAACTCATTTGTTCGAATCGACTACCATGACGTCCAAAACCTCTCTTTGGTCCAAATGGCTTAATTACAGCCATCGGTATGAATCGAGGATAGTATAGTGTTAAAAGGCGTAACTCAATTGTTCGAAACGAGTACCATGACGCTCATAACGTTTCGTCGGTCCAAATGGCCTAATTGAAACCTTTGGGATGAATTGGGGATAGCATAGTGCTAAAGGGCGTAACTCAATTGTTAGAAACGACTACCATCACGTCCATAACCTCTCCTTGGTCCAAATGGCTTAATTACAGCCATCGGTATGAATCGAGAATAGTATAGTGTTAAAAGGCGTAACTCAATTGTTCGAATCGACTACCATGACGACCATAACGTTTCGTTGGTCCAAATTGTTTTAAGTTTAAAATCATAGATCATTGATAATATACAATATGGATTTTTAAAGACACAATTGTAGTTAAACAACATAAATAAAAATCTTACCTTAGATACAGATGGTTTTTTTTTTTCTGGAAGAAGACGCCTTTGATACAGTAACAGTTTCAATCAGCCACTTAGAGATACAGCCACTTACGATTATACACACAGTATATGAGAACGTTTGCCAAAAACGCCTCTCATTTATACCCTGTTGAGAAGTTACAATTAGCATCCAGGATGTTTGTGTGTGTGTGTGTTGCAATCACTTCCTTGTGTTAATTTAGTTATGTTCTAGAATAGTTTTAAGATCTGTGTCATCAATGCGGACTTAAACACAAGTTCAATACGGATGTTAACGCATGTGGTGAAAGTGAGATGTGGTGAAAGTGAGATGACCTACATATTCTTATACTATTTATATTGTGTCGGTTGCTAGAGGTGTTATGAAAATAAACTAGAACAGGATGTTTGCATAGATGTTATCTATAATAGAATTCTTTCTGTATATAACTGCAAGGGAACCTTCCCATACTGGTACCACAATATTTCGTGTGAAAATAAATAATTATTTTTCTGAAAAATGTAAGTTTTATTTCAGCCTTCCATCATCAGCTCCTATCCAAAAGGCTAAAACATGTAATTAGGTCTAATGGTGTCTAGTATTATTTAAAGCCATTTTATCCTGAAATCTAATTTAAAGACAATATTTTAAATTCTGAATTTAAAAAGTAGTCACTGTATTCGTAAGGGGAAAGCTGTTTAACAGTTTTGACACTACACAAAATTCAGAAAGGGAGATGGTAAACAGTTTTGGCGCTGCATCCATAAAAAGGTGGCCTACCGTACACAAATTTCAGAATTTAAAAAGTAGTCACTGTATTCGTAAGGGAAGTTGGTTAACAGTTTTGGCGCTGCATCCATAAAAATAAATTGGTCTACCGTACACAAAATTCAGAATTTAAAAAGTAGTCACTGTATTCATAATGGTAGTTGTTTAACAGTTTTGGCGCTGCATCCATAAAAATAAATTGGCCTACCGTACACAAAATTCTGAATTAAAAAAGTAGTCACTGTATTCATAATGGGAGTTGTTTAACAGTTTTGGCGCTGCATCCATAAAATGAAGAAGGCCTATCGTACACAAAATTCTGAATTAAAAAAGTAGTCACTGTATTCATAATGGGAGTTGTTTAACAGTTTTGGCGCTGCATCCATAAAATGAAGAAGGCCTATCGTACACAAAATTCTGAATTAAAAAGTACTCTCTGTATTCGTAATGCGAGTTGGTTAACAGTTTTGGCGCTGCATCCATAAAAATAAATTGGCCTACCGTAATGATGACGTCATATGGAGGTCCTGGGATAGCGACTACATCTGTCAAAAGGTCATAACGTTTGCGGGATAAAGAAATTCAAAGTGTAAGGACTTCATATGGGATAGCCAAAGGACCCAACTGCAAACGTCCCGAGAAAAAACCTCGCGTAAGATTGCGTCCATGACGTCTATGGCATAAGGGCGTAACTAATTGGTAAAAGGCTTGCATAAGAGGGGAGGGGATCCAGACGTCCTTGGCATAAGGGCTTAACTAATTGGTAAAAATAAACCTAGCGTAAGAGTGCATATCCAGACGTCCTTGGCATAAGGGCTTAACTATTTGGTAAAAATAAACCTAGCGTAAGAGTGCATATCCAGACGTCCTTGGCATAAGGGCTTAACTATTTGGTAAAAATAAACCCCACTTTTACATTTAAAATAATATTAAGACTTAGCACACTCTTGCATTTTTAAAATTTTTAATTTCGCGCTAGCCGCCGGCGCTAGTCGCCATCTTGATAACAATTTTGAATTTTCAAATATCCCGCCATAAAATTTCGACTTAGCTCACTTTTGCATTAATTTCGACTTAGCACACTCTTGCATTTATAAAATTTTGAATTTCGCGCTAGCCACCATATTGTTCCGGAACAGGAAGATCCGCCATATTGTTCCGGAACAGGAAGATCCGCCATTTTGTTCCGGAACAGGAAGATCCGCCATTTTGTTCCGGAACAGGAAGTGCCGCCATTTTGTTCCGGAACAGGAAGTGCCGCCATCTTGGAGGGGAAGTGATGACGTCATTACCCCCACCACTGATGACGTCATTACCCCCACCCCGTTTCCCCTACCGGGCTTTAAACCTGGCCTATAACTACTAACAGCGATGAAGAGGAAGACATGGCTACTACAACAAGGCATTGCCTTTAGATCATGATGATGATGATGAATGAACGCCTTAGAGTTATGCAGTCCCTCGGCATAAGTGTAATGTGGGTTGCGTAATATTGTGTACCGTAATCATTTAGGGCCCGGATTTGTATGTAAAAAAATGTTTTTTTTTTCCTCATGCGTACATTCCTAAAACAAAGTTTAGTTTCCAAATCGAGGTCCGACAAACGCAAATTCCAAATTTTATTTTACATAAAAACACATATTTTACAAAAAAAGTTATGTGAATAAATATTTTCGATATTTTCTCCATAAATACATATTTTAGTACTTTTTTCGGATTTTTTATGTTTTTTTCCCCCTGATGCTCATATCAAGGTCCGACAACCGCAAATTCCAAATTTTATTTTACATAAAAACACATGTTTTACAAAAAAGTTATGTGAATAAATATTTTCGATATATTCTCCATAAATAAATATTTTAGTACTTTTCCTCATTCTCTTTTAACATTTTACAACAAAAATTTGTATCTCGAAAGAATTCAACACAAATGCTTCACTTGCAATGAGGTGAGAGTTATTATCAGGGAAGAACAGAACAGAACCCAATCTCAACATTGCGTAATTCACTTAAAGAAATACAATACGTTGAAAGGCAACTTAACACTATCTCAGGTTCGAAAATAGAAGTTCTAAGAACAAAATTTAAAGGTATGATTGAGAAAAATGGTGGCAAAGTCGCTCAAGTTTTGGAAGGCCAAAACATAATCTAATTGATTGTGTGTGTGTGTGTGTGTGTGTGTGTGTTAGTGATCTACCCCTCTTCAAATATGCAAGGTTAACATCGTGTGATGTAGAACATTCCTTTTCTCAATATAAGGCATTATTCTCGGATAATAGATAAGGATTTGTGATCCATAATCTGGAAATGACATTTGTTGTGCACTGCAACTCCTGTCAGCATTTTACATCTGATGTTGGCGAGTTTCAATATAATTTGTTCTGGTAAGTTACGAACATTTTGGTGTTTTTGTTTCTTTTCTCTCTCTCTCTCTTTTTTTTTTTTTTTTTTTTTTTAGCACATATTTTTAACATTTTTAGCACATAAAAAATAAATATTTTTAAGTTTTTTAGCACATAAAAATCCGGGCCCTAGTAATCATACTGTTCGGACATGCTTCTAGGGGAGAAGTCTGTCACAAGGGCTTGAAAATTTTATCCACAGTAAAGCTTATCTTATACGTAGTAGTTCCAAAGAGTATCCCACTAAATAATAATACAAAAATAACTTGTTCCTTAACCAACGTCATGAAATCTTTACTGTTAACTGCAACATCACACGTAATGGAGGGAGCGTTAAGATGTCGTATGGTGTATAACATGTTTGTTTCAGATTAAAACATAAATTTCTGTGTTATTTCACAAAACAGGCGCACAACAAACGTTGATCAGGCGCATGTTACAAACAACAAACAACAAACTCGTACATACTATGAAGGTAATCTATTCGATCTCCATCGATTTGTTAAGTATTAAATTTTTCTTGCACTTAGACCTAAGTGATGTTAAAGAAGAATGTTAAAATAAAATTCCATCCAGATGGTAAAATTTTCAATAACTAGCATTTCATTGAAAAAGAAAATTACACAAAAATTAAATTAGGATCAGCCGTAGAAATAAGTAATGATTCCGAATGTAATTTTATCCTTTAAATAGATTACAATACCTTTCAAAGTACAAAGAAGTAGTAAAGATTTATTCTTAATAATAAATCATCTGCCCTCCAATGAAGTTGACCATCGCTAAGGAATTTTAAAATTTATTGACAGTTAACTTTATGTGTTACGTTAAAGTATTATAATTATTATTGCTTCAGGTATAGGTAAAGTAAAGTGTTCCCTATACAGGCCATGGATGCCCAGAGGGTTCATAGAGGTTGAGGTTCCCAGATTTTAGATATTCGGCACATGAAGGTGGTAAGGTTGTCAGTCTTAGGCACCGGCCGCCTTTACTCCCAGGATTGCTCCTGGTACTCGTTTATGTTAGAGGCTGAATCGACCCCAGGGCAATAGTTCCTCCAGAAGGATTATGCCAATTGAAAGACTGCAACGACCTCATCGGAGATCGGTTTGTAGCGCAGCGCCTCAATCACTTTGCTACGGCATACCCCTTCAGGTATAGGTGGATATGTAAAATCTACAACGAGTCTCCCAGTATCTGTATGCGAATTTTCTTCATGTCTTGGAAGTTGAATTTAAACCCCGAATTTTCAACGGTACCACACGGTTCACTTGAAGTGCGAGATTATGTAGTGTGAAAAATTCAAAAATGGTAACAAGATCCCTGACATTGCAGCGCGTACAAAAATGACTGTATTCTTCCGTCACTGGTCAAGGTTTTCTCATTTCACTTGAATTGTAACGATAAAGTAACAACTAAATATTCAAAGTACATTTAGGCCTACACATGTTGCAGATCGACAGGGTGAGAAATTATTATTCGTCAATACGTTCAGACATTTTAACTCGCCAGTTTTTAAGTTATTATTCCAGATCAAGTTGTCTCCTATATCCTGTAAAACTTACAGATTTCCTTAGTTTTCAATTCAAATCCGTATGGTAAAACCGGTGTGTGGAATGCCATGCCCTCATTTCCTAGACGACTTTCACTCTGTCGTATAACTTACTCTTTAGAAGCGTATGACGTCTGTGTAGTGAACTAAAACAGGTATTCTGTACTGGTTTATTAAGCTCTTTTAGACTAAATGTCAGTAAAAATAGGATATTTCATGTTTTTGAGAGGTTCTTGCCTAAAAAATGTATTTATGTTGTGTAATCGAAGATCGACATACTGAAGCAGCAGATTTTACGGCGAGGTAATGAATGCCATTTCCTGCATGAATCCATCGAGTTCTATTTGACAAGAGTGATTCTACAGTTCCTTCAAATCCTCACTAAAGTCTGGCCGTTCTGCGTAAGAAGGAAACCTAAAGTAAACAAAAACCAATACATCTGTCTCACTCTAGCATATTACTTCAGGTTTCTTTCTTATGTCGTCTCTGGTATAGTCACCAACATTTTGAATCTACACCAATCTAAAGTCACCATAAATCTACGTTCTACAAGGCTGGTAAAACTGTTTTACTTCTCTTCCGAAGATCGACACTGCGAACCATCCTCAGCCGTGATTGATCCCCCTCTCCTCGAGAGTCTAATGTTGACCATGCTAACCACTACTCCACTAAAAAAGAGCAGTCCGAATGGGATGTGCTGGTATTTAGCCCATTAAAAGGTTGAAGATTTAGATTTTTCTTTAGTGAAATTCTATTCTAACCAGGCATCTGGAATTCAAAACTCGGCCAGGTCTACTGGCATTTGTCTTGTGGAAGCTAAAGGTTCTGTCTGATAGCCTACCTGTTTAGTTGTCTCATACAGTAATTCCTTGAATATTCCTCAACCTAGCATACATAATTCTCTCATAAGAACTTCAATTTCAAATTAGATTTTTGGTCGTCTTACGGCATACTTTTATGTATGAATAGGCATCTTACAGTTACGAAGGGAATTATAAGAGTAGAAGTATCTACTCAGGTGAAAAAGGTTGTACTGTACATGCGTACTTAAATGACGTTAATACGAGAATATGAGAACATTATACGATTTCGAGATATTTCCGGATGAATATTTCTTGTTTCGAGTAAATAGCGATTTCAAGTCAGTAAGGACCAAATCGCTTCTTGACCAACTCTAAGTAACTGTCATAGACGACGACCCATGTTCATAAATATAAAATATATGTCCTGTGTGTTTTACCACTTTTTCCTCAGGCCATCTCCGCAGCTAAGCTCATCCCAGACCTTGAACCTTGAAATCAAATTACGTATATTGGATGTTAGATTCGTTGACTATTGCTGCCTATAGATTGCGCATCCTGGCCCTGCGGCCATACAACTATTGTAACAATAGTGTAGGGGAACTTAACACCAACCGTTAAAACCTTGACTTGACCATTTCTTTAGCCGCGATAGGAGTAAATCGAGAGCTTGCGTTATGGAGAAAATCGTCACGAAATTAGTGTTACGCTCAAAAACGCCACGAAATTAGTATCGTGTGACGGAACGGACTGCACAGAAAACAATCAATTTGAAGATAATTAGGTTTATTAAAATAAAAAATAAAAACAAATTCCAAAATCTAAAAAGTTCAGAGATCCAAAATAAAAAAGTTAAAAAAAAATTAAAAAATTCTAAGATCCAAAATGTAAAAAAATAAAAATTCAAAGATCCAAAACAATAAAAAACAAATTAAAAATCCAAAAAATAAATGCTTCAAAAATCTAAAATTTAAAAATCCAAAACTAAAAAATTAAAAGATCAAGAATTAAAATATCCATAATTAAAACAGTCCAAAATCCCAATATTAAAAAGTTCAACAATCCAAAATTGAATAAATCCAAAAATTAAAACAAGTTTCACTTCTGTCGCGTGGCGTTCCACGCACTTTTTTTTTTTTTTTTATTGTGCAGCAAGTCCTAAAATACGATCACATCCGGAACTTTTTTTGCTTGGTCCATGTGTAGCTACTGACAACGTGACAAGATCTTGGTCCAACTCCATCTTTAAAACCTTCAAGTCCGATATATTGTTATAATTCCAGCCACCCGTATATGTGAAACTGGGATATACGTTATGTCTGCATATAAAATATTTGTGGTAAACTTGCATTGGATTTCAACACTTGATATATATTTATTTCGTGAAAATGCATTCTTCTTCCTGTTATCAAAGGTGCTACAATTAGAACTAAATTTGCAGGGATGATACAGTAAATGGACTTTTCTGCCCTTGATGCAAATTCAAAACTCGGATTGATATTCGGTTTGGAAGTGATCAACTTCTCTAAGAATTATTAAATTCTCAGAAACAATCCGAATCCAGTCATAGTGATTTGCTGCTTCTAAGAAATTGGTTCTCTTCTCTTGAAAAAGGCATGCGTTTTTTCTTTTCACAAAGTGTGTATGAAATTCAATTTTAACAATCGCTCTTTCTTTCATGGTACATGATTTTTAAAAGCACGGTTTATTTATTAAGCGTACGCGAACTGTCACGTGATGAAGGAAGAGCGAATATTACTGAATGCAAACCCAGGAAAGTACTTAATAACACAATAACCAATTACCGTAAAGAAAATAATAAAATTCAGCACATCAGCACACTTACCGCTTAAATTCAGTACTATATTAGACCCTGTGACCTGCCCATAAGAACTATACTCCGTGGAGCTACATCCCTAGAGGGACTAAGCCTACCATCCAACCGCTGCGTCGTCTACCATTGGCAGATGCCCATACATACTTATGATCGATTACAACCCATATTTATCTCACAAGGTTCTCATCACCAAATTACATTATCATCTTAAAAATCCATATGCACGGCGATTTCGTGTAATGTTTTAGTTGATTCCTTACACTTAATTTAATGGCAATCATAACTAAAAAAAAAAAAAAAAAAATAGGACGTGCAGCACATAACTTCCTCTACCCATAATATGTTCCAATAGAGTCCTGGATTTATTGCAGTAGTGCGAATTCTGTCTTTCAGCTTCATTTAGGGTTACAAGATTTTCAGATACGAAAAGCAGGACCCAATCTTCAATTGTAAGTTACACTAAGTTTTTTTCATAATATAATTAATAGGTCATAAAAGAATCTTATAGCAACCACTTAAATGCCACTATACTATTAGGTAGATTTTCTTCGAAAAATCGCTACCATGTCATGACTTTCGAAAAATTCTTTCATATCTTTACGTTTCATGCCTCCCTAAGTACGAAACCACCGCCCGTTCATATATATATATATATATATATATATATATATATATGAACGGGCGGTGGTTTCGTACTTAGGGAGGCATGAAACGTAAAGATATGAAAGAATTTGCCCGTTCATATATATATATATATGAACGGGCGGTGGTTTCGTACTTAGGGAGGCATGAAACGTAAAGATATGAAAGAATTTTTCGAAAGTCATGACATGGTAGCGATTTTTCGAAGAAAAAAAAATATATATATATAAAATATATAAAATTATAATATATACGGTATATATATATATATATTTACATGCTAGTGGCCGTAATTTTAAAGATATTTGAACCAAATTTTATTATGTTATTTCTAGGCCCAATAGTTCGGACATGTAAGTTAATTAGCAAAATTGGCCCAAGGGGGGTTCGGGGAGAGGGTTGAAATTTTGAAAAATTTATATCTCGGCTCCTATGAAGTATAGAGGGAAAGTTTGTTTGAATAAATTAGAGTACTCCCTATGGACTTAACAGTGACACCAACGATTCGGGGGTTTTATGGGTACGCGTGGGGGTAGGGGGGATGGAAATTCGAAATTGTTGAAACGACGTCTTGTGGGGTATCGTTGAAAAGCTCTTGATGAGTACTTTTCAAGCCAATAACTAGTTTCTCGATAGTTCTCATATAAGGCGAGATTTGAATGTTTAAAGAACATTAACACTTAAAAATATACCTCAGCCTGAAGGCCTGCCGAAAGGAATGTGTAATTTTATCCTTAGTCGGTCCTCACACATTCCTTTCGGCAGGCCCTCCACCGTTAGCGTATTTAGGCCCCGTTACAGTGCTCTTTCCTATTTTTTTCCAGTTATTATTGCGGGTTTGTCATGCCAAGGCTAAAGAAGAAGAGTGCTGCGCAGCGATAATAAATTAAACCAAAATCTACCTCAGCCTGTAGGCCTGCCTTTATAGATATTTTTATACAACTAACAAATAAAATAACGTGCATTTAATTAAAAATAGGTTGCATATAATCCATATTAATTCTTATTAGCCCATTTATACCATAGGGTTTGGAAGATGGAGGCTGGAGGAACCTCCATCTGCTTTTCCTGTTCTGAATTTTATATTTATTTATTTATTTATTGAACTGTATTAACATGTACTTAGGCTTACTCTGTTCTTAGAAGTTCATTTTTTATTATTTGAAGAAATCATTCTGTATATAACACCATTGAAAGAACTACTTAAACAGGATAACCCACCACGTTTACGATTTTACATTTTTATGTAATGGTATTATAAATTTTGTATTTGTGTTGTAAATTAACGTAATAATGCATTAACGTTTATATTGTATATTTTGTAAAGAAATTTTCACATTGTACATATTTGTATAAATGTAAATTTATGCTCTTACTTGTATTTTGACATGTCCCATGACATGTAATATGTTCCGATGGACAAAATAAAATAAAATAAAACCTAATGTTATTAATGTTCACTCTTTGTTACATTTAGACACTGAAACACGAGTGTGATGTAATTATTGATTCTGATCTCATGATCTCATAAGAAGCTAAGGGGAGAGAGAGTTTTCATTATGGACGTTGGTTTTAATTTCGTTCAATCGTAACATATTACATATTATAAAACAACTTTATAGGAATGGCAAAAATAGTATATTTCACATAAAATTCCATTCCGTAAGATATTTATGAGATTTTCCGGGATGCAAGATAAGGTGTTAAAAATGGAGTATCCTGCGAAAAGCACCCTACTGTCAACCTACTAAAAGTTTTAGCTCTCAGTATAATACAATACATAATGGTTGTACAGTATATTATAATATATTACGCAATTTGCGTGGAAATTTTAAACAAAATCGTAGAAGCCGAGAAAATTGTCATATCCCAGAGGATACACATCGAATAAAATCTGGCGTAATGCACCCACATTCGCCGTGGGTGAGTCGGTAGCGCACCTGCCTTCCACTCCGGCGGCCCGGGTTCGATTCCCGGCCGGGTCGGGGATTTTTCAGTAGTGAAAAATCGCTTTCCCGGGTTCAGGACTGGGCAGGTTAAGATAATGCACATTGTGCGCGATTCCTTAATTATTATAACTTTCTTTGCCCTTAAGCTTCGGCAATACACATTCAGTAAATACTGTGTATATTATAAGCCAAACTATGCATACATTCCTTGTCGGTTGGCATTTTAGAGTTATATCCCCACCCCCAGCATATTATTAGTGAAGTTCAAATGGAGTTGTCTGGTTTAAAATGTTTGTTTCTGTCTCCTCCAGGTAACCTTCAAGCTTGGCCTTGGCACAGCGATCATTACGGACGACCAAATCAGAGGCACGCTTAGGGTAAGTTTAAACCTTGAACAATACAGCACCTTGCTTTATTTCATTTTTAAAATATCACAAAATCTGATTTTTATAATTACTCAATTAGAGCATGTTATAGTAGTTACTCATAAGACACGTGTTGGATCTGCTGCATTTTCGCGACAAAGATGAGTTAGGTAAACATCAGCAGTTGTAAAGTTGATTTTTTTTTTTTTTTTTTTTGCACGTTTTGGAATATTCCATCTACGGAAGATATAAGATTGTATTCTAGAATGCTGTAATAACTGTGCCCCTTACAGATCGATCGCTGTAGGTCTGATTCAGCAAGCCTGACTCATAGCAGGGGTTTTATTTACCGACTGTCTCCTGCTCCAAGAAGTGCGTGCCTGTCTCGGAATACATTCCAACTCTTCCTGTCATCCTTCCTGGTGGAATCCCTCCCTGTTTTGCACGGCCGAAAGCTTCATTTTTCGACAAGGCCTTTAAATGTGCAACTGATCATTATTGATGAGAGACTACCTGAAGTCGTCCATTTTGAGTCCTAATAACCAGGCCAACAAAATGTCTACTTCTCGCTATGAGAATCCAAGCAATTTGAATTGATCTGAAATCCGCCGAGCCTGTGTGGGTACCCGCGTGATAGAAATAATTTTAACACAATGACTTCTATGCATCAACTATCACCTGTCCATTCTCGTATCATTTCAAGGTCCTCCGCGATTCTTCTCCATGCTGAAAGTACAGTATGTACTACCGGTAGTGATTAATTACCTGGGACCGTTATAGTAAGGAACGCTTAAATACATGCAGTACTGTAGAGATGGTTGACAGAATCATTGTGTCCATGTGTTTTCTAAAGCTTTCTAATTCCTGCTTTACTCGGCCATCGATTTTTTTAGTTCGTTTCCTGACATCTTCTCTCGAGCTGGACCTTAATAAACCAATTAAATCGGTCACACTTTGTCCGCTCGTCGAAATCGCATTTGTCAAGATTTCAGAATCTGTTGATATTACAGAAATGAACTATCAGTGGCGGACCAGCATAATCGAAATCAGTAGATCGCGTGGATAGTATCAGGGACTCTGTTATTTAGCTCGTGAATCAATGACCTGTATACGAATAGCCTATGTAGAATTTCAACCAATAGTTTCTATCGTCATAATTTTATCGTTTATTTTTATCACTTTACATTTTTCCCAACTACGTGCATTTGTTTTTTTTTTTTTTAATGTAAATTCACAAGGACTTAACACTCAAACATCTACATACCTCAAATACAACTGCAGCCAAATGACAAGCCATGTGAATTTGTCTTTATGAACTGCTTACCTGACAGATCTTTGCATTTTCATATAAAACACTGTATTGCACGGTAAGATCATAACCGCCTTTATAATTCTTCCAAGAACATAAAGGCCTACTGGAGTTGAGAATTTAATACTCATGGAGCTGTATAATTTCTTTCTTAGAACTATTCTAAATGATGAAGTGAAAGAATATTGAAAATAAAAATAATGAAATATGCAACATTAAATATGTTTTCCTTAAATACCTAAAATTATGTATCAGAGGTAAAAATGTGGGAAAATATGGACAGTAAAATGTGTCTTAAATCACTACAAACATTACGATTCATAAATATTTTACAAAATTGGATGATTAATCATCAAAGATATGTACAGTACCACTGTGATAATCCGGCACTTGATAGTCCAGCATGCATCACAAATCCATTTTTTTAAGGATCTAGCGCTTAGCATGGAGTTAGACGCATTTAGGAGATTTTTGAACTGTATTGGATTTTTAATTCAATTTTGTTTTTACGGTACCAGTACTACATACTGACTGCCAGTGTGGTCTTGTGGTTAGCGTCGCTGACTACAGATCCGTCGGCCCGAGTTCGATTCCCGGTACCTCCTCGGATTTTTCTGAGATAGGGGTGCACTCAGCCTCGTGATTCAAATTGAGGAGCTACTTAATAGAGAAGTAGCGGCTCCAGTCATGGAAACCACCATTAATGGCCGTTGGTGTCGGCATACCCCCCAATCCTGCCATCTGCCTATAGGTAAATGATGCAGCAGTTGGGTGGTAGGCCTTGTCCCTTCGGGGATGTCGTGCCACGGAGTTTAGTTTTAGTACTACATACTTTTAATATTTTATACTGTTGTAATCTATTCTGTTTAATAAATAACAATTATTCGTTTCTGTTGTAGGTTAAAGCTGTAGTTTTTATTTATATATCCTTGTTTAAACCAGGTTTTAAAAATGACTTTGATAATCCGGCATAGATTGGCATAACTGAAGGCACTGCAGACCCCATGATGTGGGGGCCTCGAGGTCTAATGAGGGCCGAAAATGAAAACTAGAAAAACAAAAGTAAATAGGTTGTTGTAATGGGGAAAACTTGCAAAGCAGTAAAAGAAAAAGATTCCTTAACTTCCAGCTAAAACGCTGGTACACATCAACTTCAGCAAACTGGGTATTGACACATTAAATTTGAATTATAACACGAGGCTCTTGTGAATGTAATAGTTTATTGTCTATGAAGCTTTTATTGATGCATTATCTTTGAGGCAGAATGCATGTCGCTTTATTTTTATTTATTGTTTCCATTACAAATGGACGTCTGGTCACTGTCTGCAGCTGACCACTTGGGTCCAGAATGCAAAACATACAAAATAATAACTTTTATTAAAGATTACACTCTTCAAAAGGAAGGGTAATATTAACAGAATTCTTTTTAAACTTCTAGATGCTATAATACAGCGTTTCTCAACCTTTTTGAACCTGAGGACCTCTAAAATGTCTAAAAAAAATTACGGACCCCTAATTTTACATCCTATTTTTAAAAGAAGGCTTATATTCTTAATATTTGTGGTACTAATTATAGGTCATTATAACGAAATATGTGAAAAAAAGTTTACTTCTTTACTTACCACTTGCTTTATGATATTTTTTTAATTATGTCTGCGGACCATCTGCACCATCTTTGTGGTGGTCCGCGAACCATAGGTTGAGAAACACTGCTATAATATAAATGGTAATGAAGGATTGTCCTCGGTCGTAAACTGGAGTGATTTCAGATATTGGTATGTGAACATAAAGAATGTTTGACGATCACCAAAAAGAAGATCCTTTACCTCCCAACAAGTTACAGGAATATTGTATTTCTCACTTAGGTGAGGAATGCATGAGACGTAAATTGCCTTCTTGTCTTCATCTACTTTAAGGGCTTGTTGACCATCCTGCTCAGATCCACAGTGGGATCTAGGATTAATCCTCTCTTCTTTTGCCGATTTAAGCCCACAATATCATCTAACATCAAGTCAAGTATGGTGTATATTATGGTCTCGTGTTGGCTTACAATATTAGAGTAAAATAGGCTCCTTTTGTGCAGTTCAAATAAAAACACATTTACAAAGCGCCATTAAGTGGACCCAGTATTTTAAGTATAGAGTGTGAGAGAACATGAAGAATGGACATGAGTGAAGTAGTGGAAATTTTTGCCTCAAATAATACCGGACAGAAGTCCTGTCAGCCTGTCGAATTTGAAATTTCCTGTGGTAGAAGAGACGCTAGTGAACTTATATTATGCTTGAAGATGGATTGTTTTGTTAACGGACCCAAATTAAATTTTTCAGGGTGGCCAACCTTTCTCTGTTATGTCACTGCCAGCATATTTGATAATCCGGCATTGAGATATCCCCAAGCATGCCAGATTATCAAGGCCCTACTGTATTTAGAATAAATTCTATCCCTGATAATTATTGTTATTTACTCCTAATAGGTTTTTGATCAGATTTATTAGCCTTTTTTTCTTGAAAACCAATATTTTGCGGAGACAGACAAAAAAAAAAACCTTTTGTTGTGTTGAAAGTAAAACCACCTATCAAATTAATATTGTTCAACCTATCGGTGTCTGGGATGGACAAGGCCAAGAGAAGATGGGTGAAAGCAACATTAACAGCATATTCCTTTTAAATCATTCAATCTGTAACAATCAGTTTCACATTATCCACAGCCAACCATAAAGCATTTTTTATTCACTTCTCTTGTGCTTCAATCTGTAACAATTAGTTTCACATTATCTGCAGCCAATCATAAAGCGTTTTTTATTCACTTCTCCACAGTTTTGTGGTTTATTTTGATTGTACATGTGAAATGTGACCAGAAATCTCATTTGCAGCAGCAACTCATTGGTTCTTTTGATTGTTTAGGCTTTTTTGCTTAAATTCTGTTAATGTCCTAAAACAAGTTTCAGTAAATTTAATTAAACTTTTCAGCTAAATTTTATAGGTAATACCAGTACGTGTTCAATTCCATGAAGCACATTAAAAGTTCTTTAAACCGCTTAATATAACCTAAGATGATGTTTTGACTAAACCCTAAAAAAAACCTATTTTACTTAATGAAAGATCTAAAACAGTGTTTTTTAAAACTTAAAAATTTGGTTTCTAGTTACGGTGATTAAAATTGAAGAGCACTGGATCCTAAAGACCACGACAGTCCTCTTGATCATTAATTGTTTCCTCATTCTGGCACAGTTTTAGCAAAGTCTGCAAAAATAAAGTACTGTGTATGGGGTATGGTGGTAACTACTTTTTTTCTCTCGAAGTAAGGCGATGTTACCTTGATATGTTGTATGTTATGGGAGCATGTAGCAACTTTAGTATATGGACACATCATTTGTTAGCATTGTGATGTACAGTTAGATAAATAGAGCTATGGTAATTTAGTTGTGAATTAGCTGCCATGTAGAATGGATATGACATGATATGAACAACACTCTTATGTCAAAATAGTCACTATCCGAGGGAGAAATGCCAGAGAATAACACAAGGAGCTGGGAGAAGGTTTGGAGAATAATGCCCATCCAACCAAAATTTAAGGTTTCATGGAGTGGGTACATGTGCTTTCATGTTTCCAACTACCGTAGTACATTAGAATGGCAAAATTCAGTCGTGTATGGATGTTTGTGAAGTCTGATTCCTTCACTATCCTACATTTAGTACCAATAATCTGCATTATTCATTCCCTACCCTGCCCTTTCATTTGTAAATTTCAAAATTTTTAAGTGGCCCTACATTAACAAAAAAATAGTTGCCATCCCTCGTATTATTTTTAGTACACACTCTCTAAAACAGCTGATTGTCAAGACTGTTAGCACACTGAAAAATAGTACCTTTAGCGGTGTATTAAACAAAATCAGATCTCTTGCCACCTTGAACAGGGTTTTAAACAAAATACTTGGTCATAATAAGTTCTGATGTTTTTATTGCTTCATTAATGCAGTTTCCCTCTAACAAGGGAAGATTTTTATAAATTTATAAATAATAAATAGTCATTTGGAGAACTGCCAATTACCTTCCATAAAATAATGGATCCATGTAATGGCATATCTGTATACATTCTTCAGTCTTTGCAGTTTGATTATAAATAGTCCTATCTATTACTTCTCAGCAGTCATAGAGACAGCATAAAAGGCAATCAAGCTTCTAAGAGATTGAAAAATATTTTAAATATTTTTGTGTATATTTCTCAATATAATTCCTGGGCGAGGTATATTTCATGTTTATTTACACATTTCATGCAATCTAACAAATTTTGCAGTATTTCTTGGATGTAATTTACTTAGTAGTGATATTTTAAGCACCTATCAGGCTAAAACGAGCAGTTTTGTAAAATCTTATGCTTATCACTGTTACCAAAAAATATAGTCCCTACTAATTGGACATCATTTACAAAATACACAATGTGTTTGTGTTACAGGTTGGATCATTGTGTGAGGTCAAGCATCCAGATAAAAAGGAATTCGTAGAAGCTACAATAAATAAAATACAGGATTGTAGTCAATATACTGTTGGTAAGCAGTTTTGTTACAGATATTTTGATAATTAGTTTTAACTTTGTGAGTTACTGATTGTGATGATAGTCATGAGCAGGGCCCGGATTGTAATGACATGTCATCTTTTTATTGATGCTGCATAGACATTTCCAACTTGTGGATAAATCCTAATCATGGCCTCTAGTTTATAGAAATGCATTGTTATTAGGTCATTTTATGTCATTTCATGCAATTTTATATATTTAGGGCATTTATTTCTATTTTAGGTCATTATTTTGTCATTTTCGTGTCATTTGCTTCCTTATTTAGTAATTTTCATGTACTTACATTGAGTGTATTAACTTTTATCATCACTAGCGGTGCTGTCTTTGAAGTGTTGTTTGTTTAATGCAAGACGGAAAAATTCGGCGTTAAAATGTTGACATATCTGTATTATATTACTATTGTTATTAGATTGACTTGGCACCAGAGTCTGCCACCTGATTGGATTTGAGAGTGCAAACTACTGTTTACCCTCAATAAACAACAATATAATCCGGCAGACCACAGAAGGATGTGCCGAATTTTGACTCACCAGTGCCAGTATAAATTTCCGTGAGAAAAGAACATTCACAACATTACAGTTATTTACAGTTTTTACAATTATGTACAAACTAGTCTATAACTTTGTTTTGTACAGTAATAATTTTTTATAAATAAAATATCAGTTTTTAGGTCATTTTTTATAATTTTCAAGTCTTTTTTTTTTTTTTTTTTTTTTTTTTCCTTCATCAGAATCCGGGCCCTGGTCATGAGTTTATTCTATTTCAATCATATGTTGCTGTGTAAATGGTTGCATAACATACGAGTCAAATAAGAGAGTTGATAGTGATATGCAGTGTGATGGTATGACACTAGTTAGGTCCCAAAACTAAAAGCAATTCGATAACGAACAGGATGAGCTGATTACTGATATTTATAATGCAATTCTTTTTCCTGCTTTTATATTAGTAAAGTTTTGAAATTAAAACACCTTCCTGAAGCGTATAAATGAATAGTTAGGTCATTCTTCCTTGTTTTAGCCTTGTTAAAGGCATTTTTGCCCTTTATTTGAGTGTGATCTTATTATATTCAGTTGTATTTTGAGAATAACCAATCCAGAGAAAGGGTTGCTAATATTTTGGTTTGACGATATTGTAAGTGAAATGTAGATATTTTTGTTAAATTGTAAGGAAATAATGTGATGCTATTACATTTCAGTAGAGACAAGAATTTTGAATCTTTTTATTAAATTTATATTTGCAGTGAACATGGACATAAACTAAGTGTGAAAGTGTAAAGTTTAGAGGTTATATGAAAAGAGTTTGGAGAGGAATATTTCTGTAAAGTGTGTGAAATAAAAAACTTCGGAAAACATTTTAATGTGTAACAACAAAGACACAAGTGATTTAAATCGCAAATTTACTGAACAAAGTAGGCAATAACTTGCGTTAAAATAATAATTTCTCTTTATTAGTAATAAGTTAATTCGTGATTTGCATTAAACTTCATATTACTCATTAACGTTCCAGTTTTTGATGATGGGGACATCACAACACTCAGAAGAACAGCTCTTTGTCTAAAGAGTGGTCGTCATTTTGCTGAAAGTGAAACATTGGACCAATTACCATTAACACATCCGGAGCACTTTGGAAATCCTGTCATTGGTGGCCGAAAAGGAAGAAGAAGCCGTCAGACTCAGTGAGTTCTCATTTTTGCTCTCTAAGATATATATTTAATTATATAGTTAGACAAAGATTTATTGACATACGTTCACTTGTTATACACAGCGTAGATAGCAACTACGTTGGGATTTAAACAGTTTGATCCATTTTCTAAAGAGATGTCTACATGGTCTTACTTTACAGGCAGCATATATTCTACATCTTATGCTACACTGGCTGATACATTAACCACCCCAACATAAACTAGTGGTCTTAGATTTTGTACTTACCATGCTCACAGAAGATGATTAAAAAAATGTTCTCTGTTTGCTGCCACACATACTTCACATCTTCTTGCGAAAGTGTAATTAACCTGTACAAGTTCTTCCACACTGATAGATTCTATTTCGTGTTTTATGCTGTATGTGAGTTACTTGCATACACCCATTGTTTTAGGGTACCCCCACAAAATTGCATGCTGTTAGGTCTAGGCTACCTGGAGGCCACAAGTTCTTAACCTCTCACCAAATAGATGCAGTTTTACCATTGATGCATTTGCTGTGGGCAGTGGTGGAACTTGTAAACTGACAAGCATATTGCATACATTAGTTTCTCAGCAAGTGGGCCAAAATTCCATTTGTGTAGTGGTAAAAGCCTGATTTTTTGGGGAAATATGACTGATTTGGGTGGATATTTCACAAAATAAGATTTTTTTTAGTGCACACTCTGCTAAACAGCTGCTTGTCGAACTGTTAACATGCTGAAAAGTAGCACTTTACCAACCCAGGCAGGTAAAGTAATTTCTACCGTACTAGCCCGGTAAAGTTGTCATGGCAAATGAAAAATCCAGATGGCAGTGACAAGTCATACGAACTGTAACGGAGTTTGAAACAAAATACTTGACCACAAAATAACAAATACAGTGTGTCCCACGCAAGAGTTGGCCAGTGACGCGGCTTCCTGCGACGCGGCGGGCACAGCTCCAACTCCCGAGCGATCGGGTGAAATATCTACGCTAATAATGCCGCAATGAGTGTAACGATTCAGGTTCTCACATTTACAGTTAAAATTACAATGAAAATAAACACATAGCTCATCACAAGAGATGTTGGAAATGTTCTCCTCTTGTATTTTAGGAAATTTTCTTTCACGCACATAATTTCAGCTTCCGAGATAAAGTTAATTTCTCTTGTGATATTGTCTTTAAGTTCTTCTAATGTATGGGAAATTGACCTATACACTTTATTTTTCAAGTTTCCCCATAAATAATATTCACATACTGTTAGAAGAACTTCAAGACAATATCACCTAGGCCTATCACAAGAGAAATGAACTCTGTCTCGGAAGCTGAACTTATCCGCGTGAAAGAAAATTTGCTAAAAAGGTGCCAGTATTGTGTGGATGCAAAAGGAGAACATTTCCAACATCTCTTGTGATAAGGTACATGGTTATTTTCATTGTAGTTTTAACTATAAATGTGAGAACCTGAATCGTTTCACCCATCGCGGCATTATTAGCGTAGATATTTCACCCGATCGCTCGGGAGTTGGAGCTGTGCCCGCCGCGCCGCACGAACCCGCGTCATTGGCCAACTCTTGCGTGGGACACACTGTGTAAGGCAACATTGTTTCTTTAAGTTAATCAGAAACTTGACCAGGTTTTTGTTTACAAAACACTTAATATGAGTATAACAACAAATATAGGCCTAAGACAAAATAGCTCTAGATATTATTCATAAGAAACCCGCATAGCCATCTTACCTACATCTGCATTTGATTCATAGCGTAGGATTGAGATGGCTATGAGAATATGTCATCAACAAATGCCTGGCTATGCCTTTTATAATTAATTGTACGGTATTTTTATTTCATTTCATATAATTTGAAGAGCTTTTACTAAAAAATATTGTATGCACCATGTACGCAAAAGCTTTAGCGGATTCATCCAATATTTTTAGATTCTAGATGCTAGATTCATCTGCTAAAGCGTTATTTTGCGAACTTGATAATGTTGTTCGAGGTGCTAGTTATGTACATTATTACCTAAATATGACTGTGAGAAAAACAACCAAAAATCATCATAAACATTGCTTGTTATGAAAATACATAAATCCATAAGACATAGTTAATTACTGCATGTCTTACCTTAAGGAGGGATTTTTTAATATGTAGATTATTCTATCCATGATATTTTTACTCATTGTATTAACCTAAGTGCTATTGTTGGCATACATGTGGCCTCTAAAGGAAAGTTTTTGTAAAGTAATAAATAAAAAATAGCCATTAGCCAACACAAATTCCCAATCCCATTCCATAAAAATAATAATAATGAACTGTTAAATTGCATTCTTCAGTCATAAGTATAATTTCTAGCCAGTCACAGAACATTATAAAAGAAGAAAAGGCTACTAAGAGAATGAAATATAATTTTAAAATAATTAACAATTATGATTTTAAGCCATTTTTCATACATATTTTCAACATACATCTTGTTCTGAGCCTTTTTCACATTTATTTACATATTCATGCAATCCAACAAATTGCACAATGTTTCATAGATTTCATTTGCTAGTGACATTTTATCCATCTTTGAAGCTAAATATAGCTAAGGAAAGCTGTTTTGTATAATTTTGCTCTTATCGCAGTTAGCAAAAATACAGTCCCTTCATTGTGCACATTGTTCAATTGTGCCCTTATAAAAATAGGCCCAATTATTAACTGCACCCAAGACCCTATTCTTTCACCGTGTAAGGGGTTTTGATTTACAAGATACGGTTTTTCTAAACTATTAATGTGTGCTGTTAGTACTTTTTCCAAGACCTTACCAAGTGCGAAGCACCATCACATGTCTTCCTTTCCTGCCTCGGGCAAGAAACAAGTTGTCATTTTCATGATGAGGCACATGCAAAGCTGGTTTAAGATTTACCAGCACACTTGAATGTGGCTTGAAAATTGCCAAGCCTTCAACTGAGATCGTTACAGTTTTGATCAGTTGAGCATCATGGCAAAACTGGATGAAGTAGGCTGGAATGGTTTCAGACCATCGGTTCAGCATTCTTAATATGGACAAGACTGTATTTTTCTTTATTGTATGTGATAGTTGGAATTGGAGTTGGAGTTTAGATGGCAGTTGGAATTGGAGATGGAGTTTAGATGGCAGTTTTCTCCAGGTGGTGAAAATTGCTTTTACTAAAACTTATTAAAACTTTGTTTAGTTTATTTTTTAAATTTACTTATAGAGGTAAAAGTCATGTTAGACCACTTGCAAAATTAGCTGCCTGTCCTTACTGAAAAATTCCTGAATAGAGCGTATATAAATGGTAGGAAAATTATACAGATAGCTGCTGGTTGGATTGTACAGATTTTGTGGTGAGCTATAGCATAACACAGGATAATGTTTATAAAAATCTCTTCCTTTCCTTTTGCTTTGCATGTTAAAAAAATAAAGTCCTCCCCCATGTTTACGATCGCATCTGCGAAATTATTCATTTTCATTTTGTAATTGTAAAAATAAAATAATAAAAAAACAGCTCTATGTTTCTGTTGAAGCCTCATATATGAACAATGATTGATTTAGGTGAACTATTTTTGTCCTTGTAATGTTTGAAATGAAACATTTTCCTTGCCTCCTGAAAAGTTGCTATCTTGGAGTTGTGAGATCTCTCGTCTTAACCGACAATATACTAGATAATAGATATGCAAAACATATGCATAAACATACAAACATGATTCTCATACTGTGAAGTAAATGAAAAGTGCCTTCTTAGGTTATACTTTTTAATGTCATCACTAGGGCCCGGATGTTTATGACCTAAAAATGTTAGAAATATGCAAGCCTTTATGACCTAAAAATGGCAAAATATGACTAATAATATGACCTAAGGACAATTTTTTTTTCAAAATCTTGTCGGTTTTTGCAATTAAAATTTTATGAGAACACATTAATAAATAATAATATTAATCTTTATTAATAAATTTCGCTTTCTTTGCATCTGTCCCTTTTTACGCATCTCTCTCTTTCTCCTAATTCTCAGAAATATAGGCCAACCTATATTTTGTGAAAGTATTTTTAGAAAGAAAATACTGAGAAGTTACAAGCAACAATTCAGGGGTGTTCAAATCCCATCTCTGAGACGGCTGTAAGCAAATAAATGAAAATGGAATAAAAAAAAACAAAAGCATGGGAAAAAATGAAAAATGATTGAAAATATGACCATAATATGAAAAATGACAAAAAATACTGAAAAAGCCATAATATGACATTATATGACCAATGAAAATTGCATAATTCTAATCACATTAGATGATATCATGTTTAAATTATATTTGCTATGGTAACATCACAAAGGAAAAAAAAATATGACATGTCATAAACATCCGGGCCCTAGTCATCACTTTCTCGTTCATCCGACTTCATTGTAGTTCAGTCCTTCTTGTGACTCATATATTTTTAAGATTGTTGAGAAATTTATTCTATGTGAAACATGATTTAAAATCTTTTTTAATAATCAATTTAATTTTGATATATTTATTATAATTGATTTATGTGCTTGAAATCATTTTAAAAATCTCTGAATTTACAACTTGATACACTATTTTTAAAATATATTTTGTTTCATTGTTGGTTCTTGATGAGTGGATTTAATTAATGCAACAAGTGATAGTGATCTCTGTGTCAGTTTCCTAATATAGTTTGAACTTCTTTTTTGTAGTGATGATAGTAGTGATGACGAAGATGCTCCAAAGAAGGGGAAAAGGAAAGAGGAAAAGGAGGCTGATATTAGAAAAGTTGTATGTGTCGAATTGGGCGACAAGAAGAAACAAAAAGATAACTGGTTTCCAGGACTGGTTGTAGCTCCAACTGCTCAAGATACAGTACGAATAAGAGTTCGTGATGAGTACCTTGTGCGCTCTTTTAAAGATGGAAGATAGTAAGTATCGCCTTTCTGGACTTAGTTAATCTGCTGGTTATATATTATGTACATTATAGTTTTTTTTTTTTTTTTTTCATTTTTATAGTCCGTTATTTAATTTTAGATTATGTTATAATCTATACGTTTTCTTTCATTTTAGTTTTACTGTGCCGAAGAAGGAAGCTACTGAGTTTACAAGAGAGATTGGAGCAAAAGTTGATAATAATACTCTGAAAACAGGTAAATATTTCTTTTAATTGTGTGGAAATATCTTGAGGTGTTATTTAATCTCAGCATTTGTGATTGTACACAAAAAGGTTTAGTAATACTCCATACTGTAGCCACTGAAAAAGTTATGGTGAATTGGTGATTAAAATATGGTGCTTTAAGCAAATAAGTTTAAATTTATATTGCTCGTTTTGTTTTTGTTTACATTATTTTTATCAGACAAGAAACTCACAAAAACTAAATCAATGTTATATATCACTTCTCGCTCTATTTCTCTGTCTTCTCTTTTGTTTTGTTTTAGTTTTGTTTTGTTTTGAGATCAGTTTTCATTGATTTTCCAAAGAGTTGTGCACAATGACACTACAGTACTTTTTATTAAATCATGCAGAGAAATTTAAATTTCTCAAGGTATAATTCCATTTTTTTCATCCATATTGGGGATGAAACTCAAGAGTTAAAATATATCTGTGAAGGCTTTCATGGCCGGAGTCTAGTATGTTAAAAACTTCCGGGCTGTTGTGCCCTGGTTTCAAGAGGTAAAAGATTAATAATGGAATACTTCAATTTCAGCTGTGGAGAAAGCGCTTCTTTTTTTGGACCGAGATGAACTTCCTCCACATTGGGACAGAGATCTACTATTTGGAATGGATGATAGCAGTGGAAGTGATAGTGGCAGTGGATTTGATTCAGATGTAAGAACCCTACACAATTAGAACAATTACAAAACAGTTCAAGCCATAATCATGATTTTTTGTATGCCTATAGCAAAATCTGTAACATTCAAGAGAATGTTATATAATAGAATCGGCAAATATATAATGCATTCACCATTTGTTATTAGTAGGGCTCGGACTTTTAGGTGCTTATAAAAACGAAAATATTTATTTTTTATGTGTTTAAAAAGTCGAAAATATGTTAAAAAATATGAAAATATTTTAATTAACTTATTTAACCAATATTTACAGAAGTAGCCCTATTCATCTAGTCATTCTAGTCAGCAAGTGTAGAACTGTTGCAGTGAACGACAAAAGTAGATCTTAAGTTGTGCATCTTAAAGTTGTGACGATTTTCACAGAACAGAGACTTGTATCTTGAAAATGTACGTTCAACATCTTGCATATTTGTAACACTGACACTCAGATGTTCCATCTGCTCAAAGTTCTCTACACTGTTACCCATTAAATTTTCTGAAATCTTGCGCAACACTTGTAACCCTTCATTCTTATTTAGGCATGACAGGAATTTTTCTTTAATTTTGTTTGCTCTTGAACCACTGATTTTGTTAAATTTGTTTTCAATGTGTTTGATTTCTTTTTATTGATTCTGTCAACAATTGTTTTGTTGTTTCCAACTTAGTTTGCAGTGTGAGAGGAAACAGAAATTTGCACTAATGAAGGCCAAATCTGCCCTGATTTATTCTCTGACTGAACATAACAACACAACACATTGAAAATATGGCGCAATTTTTAAAAAACTGTCAAAATATTCATTTCTAAACATGATATGTGGTAAAATATTACAAAAAACTGTCAAAATATTCATTTCTAAACATGATATGTGGTAAAATATGTAAAAATATTTAAGTTGCCAAAAATATTTATTCAAATAAGAAATATCGAAAATATTTTTTTTATGTGATATGCAACTCAGTATTTTGAATCCAAAGGTCCCAACCGAAACTTTGACAAAGTCCAGAAATCATAAGTAATAGCAAAAAAAATATGCATTTACCTAAAAGTCCTAGCCCTAGTTATTAGTAATTATATGAACGCAATATACCATATATACTCTAATACTACCCGCATATTTAAAAAAAAAAAAATTGCGAGTGAAAGACTGGGGTGCAGGTATTTGAATACTGGCTTCCTCTCATCTGATTTTTTACATTTTGTACCATATCGACTCAATATAGCACGATGCTTTGTAGTAGTATCACAGTATAGTATAACAGTAGCAAAGCTGTAATGAAAGGAAAATGCTTTCTTATGCCCATGGTCTGCCATGACTGGCAGCGAAACAAAGCTTTACATGTAGAGACGCCAAGCAAGTAACAGTACAGAACAAGCAGAAGCACTAGTTCGGGAAAAGTTTGGTAAAGTTTGGTGAATTTCCACACGACTTTGACCATGGGTCGGACCAGTCAGATGTATGTCATCGCGTGTGATTCCCACTGAACAGCTGGAGAGTATTGTTGTTGAATGTGATGCAGCGCATAGAGACCTACAGATTTTTTTTTTCCAAATTTCCTTTCAAAAAATTTGGGTGCGAGTATTATTCGGGAGTGGGTAACATTCAGGTATATACAGTAATTTTATTAACAAAATAGAACTGCTAGCTAATTGTTGTTAGATTATTTTCTGTTTAATTCAGAACTGCTTGACAATGCCTCAGCCAGTAAACAGTGACTACCGTCCATTCCGTTTCGATCCATGGAAGACAAGAGGAAAAATTTTTGTTACAGTGCAGGAAGATGCAATATGTTACACAATGAGACATGCACTATTCAGTATTCTACTGCTAAACTAATATATCTGTTCCTAACCTAACGTATCACTGGCACTACAAGTCATTGACCTAGAATCTAGCTGCTACTACTTTCATCAGCAGCTTAATGCAGCAGTTTTGTTACCTTTCCACACCTTTCATAAAACTTTGTTACATTAGAGGCAGCGAGTTATGTAGTGATTTATTCTAATGAGGTTCCTTATCTTTATGGTTGGTTTTTATTAGATTTTTAAATTCAGTGTAAAAAAAAACTAATAAAAACCAACCATAAAGATAAGGAACCTCATTATAATAAATATGGAATATACAAAATCAGCTGCAAAGATTGTGATAAGTGTTACATAGGCCAAATCAAAAGAAATTTGAATACACACAGAAAGGAACACTTCAGAAGTACTATAAACAAACAAACAGAAAAGTCGGCTTTAGCTACCCATTTCTGGGAAGAATGTCATGAAATTGGGGATAAAATAATATTACTAAAACAAGTTCAAAAACCACTAAAGCTTATAGTACGGGAGAAAATATTTATTCAAAAGAACCCCCAAAAACTAACTTTGACACCTCTATGGGCATCGTGAGAACTTTGATCAACAAGTTCATCCACCTGCCGCCAGATGGCCAGTCAGAATCAGCTGATGATGATGGGGATACACATTGAAATGGTCGTTCTGGGTAAATATATCTAGTGTGCATATTTCCTTACTCAGTCTTTCTACAGATGAATTTACACTATTAATTTCAATAATTTGTCACAGCAGGTTTAATTTTTTCCTGAATTTTGAAAATATTGTTTTCATAAATGCAGATTCAAAGTAGGTGGCATTTATATACTGCTACTACAAAGGTTAAATCTTTTATTATAATGCTATCTTTGTTCAATAGTAGAAGAAGCAATATTATTTGTGATGGATTATTATTGACTTGAGTCAGTGTGATGTAAGACATTGTTGTAGTAAATATTTAAACCACACTAATTAATTTTCTATCATGCTTCAATTTATATTAATTTATTCGTGAAGTAGTCTTATGAATGTTACTCATGGTGAAATCTACTCATTAAATTTCAAGTAATACTCGAATACTACCCACATATTTTTTTTTTTCAAAAATGGCGAGTGAAAAACTGGGGTGCAGGTATTATTTGAATACTGTCTCCTCTCATCTGAATTTCGACATTTTGTACCATATCGGCTCAATATAGCACGATACTTTGTAGTAGTATCATAGTATAGTATAAAAGTAGCGAAGATGTAATGAAAGGAAAATGAGACAAAATGCTTTCTTATGCGCATGGTCCGCCATGACTGGCGGCGAAACAAAGCTTTACGTGTAGAGACGCCCAGGAAGTAACAGTACAGTACAAGCAGAAGCACTAATTTGGAAAAAGTTTGGTCAAGTTTGGTGAATTTTCACACGACTTTGACCTTGGATCAGACCAGTCGGACGTACGTCATCGCATGTGATTCTCGCTGAACAGCTGGAGAGTGTTGTTGTTGTTAAAAGTGATGCAGCTCGTATAAAGCCGCGTCGACATGCGAACGGAGCGCAGATTGGTACGGCATTTGAGGCGTTCGCATGTCGACACGCAGACTTTGCCGCGAACCGTCTCCTGTCAGTTTTTTTGACGAAAACAAAGGATTTCTGATTTCATGGAGCGGAACCCGAGGAGAGTGCAAATGTATACACAGCTTAAGACTGCGAAATTTCCGGCTGGCTGTTACCATGTTATTTTTATAATATTACGTTTTAGCCTACCATATTTAATTCTTTTGTTATATCTGTGTAAATTATAACTGTTTAATTAAGAATAAACCTGGCAAAATAATTTTATGTAGAGGCCTATGCATGCGGGTATTATTTGGGGGTGGGTAGTATTCGGGTATATACGGTAATTCATTCATTACTTTTCTCATGTAAAACTGACTCCCAGTTTAGTTGACAATAGCTTTGTTGTATTTTATGCCCATGAAATGCACCTCTACACTTCCTTGTATAGGTGTCAACTTTCTAATAGCTGAAGGCAGCATTTCCCTGTCTATTCAAATATATAAGACGATAGGGGAGTCTAATCTTGGTGTGATTGATCAGTTTTGTCTTACTGATAGAACTGTTCTGTTAATTTTAATTTTCTCTCTTTTACATTTCAGAGCTCCGATGATGAGCCTAGGGAAGAAAAGGACCATTTTGTAGCACAATTATACAAGTTCATGGATGACCGAGGAACACCAATCAATAAGGGACCTGTCATTGGCAATAAAGATGTTGATCTGTACAAATTGTTCAAGGTATGTAGTGTTTGATACAAGGACTGAGTTTAAAAATTAATGATTTTCAGAAGATCCAGAGTATAAATATGCCAACATTTGCCAGGAGAGATCAAATGAACTGGTCCATGTAATGATGAAATAAATAGAATTTGCACCAAGCAAGCTGATGAATTTGACAAATTTTATGACTTTTCTGAGCCATATTAATGTAACAGCATTCCTTCATTGTTGCCACAGTATCTGTTACTTGCTGGTTAAGTGACCATAACAGTTTGATTTTATATTAGAGATTATGTTTAAGTCCATATCAGAGTTCCAGCGCATTAAACAAATACAAGTGACTTGAACTGCAGCAGTATCATGCTATAAGAAAATACCATCTGTGGTAAATTTAATTTTTATAATAGTAAAAGGTAATATGCGAAGAAGTTTAATAAGATAATGTTGTTTATTACAAATTTTTCAATGTATGGCACTCGTAACATAACCCATCATTCTACGTGAAGCATTATTGTGTATAGTTACATATATATTTTAAACTGAATATTGGAATTGGTAAAATAATATATACGCTACTATTTTAGTGAGTTTTAATTTTTTTTGTTTTAAATAAATTATGCCTAAAATATTACTATTTTACAGTGTTGTGTTAAAACCAGGTTTTTTAATTAAAAAAATTGTTTAAACAAAAAAACAAGGTTTTTTAAAACTAAACTTATATATTTTTTTGGCACTTTTGTGTGTATAAATTACGTCATTTTAGGTTGTGTAAATGCACACTTCTTTGCGATTTTTCTTTCATTCTGCATATTTTTTATGAAAAAACTGAGTTTTATAGGTTTCAAAGAACATGAAAACCTCTAATATGACCATTTTTCATAGTTCTAAAAAAGAACACAGCGTGCAGAGTTCCATAGCATCCCCATAAGGATAATTGTATAAAATATTTTATTTCGTGAAATACTTGCAAAATGGAAGGAAGTTAACAAAATCAGCCAATTTATTTTACCAAAAAATACAGTTCCTAGACTTGAGCTGTCAGTAACAGACATGGATAGTGTAAGGGAAGGGAAGATTGATCTAATACATTACCAATCAAATACGATTACTCCCAGAATGATACAAGTGAAATGTGAACATACTTTGTTACTTTGGTAAGGGATGGAAATTATGTGTGTAAAGTTACTTTATTCTGGTAAATGTTTAAATATTACTTTTGTTTGAATTTCAGGTTGTTCATAAACTTGGTGGCTACAACCGTGTTACAAACCACAACCAGTGGAAGATTATTTCTCATAAATTGGGATTTGGACAGGGTAGTTCTAGTGTTGTCAATTTGGTTAAACAAGCATACAAAAAGTGAGTATTTAATGAAAATGAATTACATATAAATGTATAGAGATGTTGCTTTATGTGGTGACAGTCCCACACCATTCCCCTTGGGGGGGGGGAAGGAGCTGTCACCACATGGTGTCAACATCTATACCATAGCAGTAATTGTATTATTGATATAGGAGCAATTGACAGAACAAAAAAATATGAAGGGTGAACTAGATCCCACACTTTGACTGGAAAGAGAGATTCAAAAAGGATATTTACAGGCATTCATTTCATATAATGGGAAGATAGTTTTTCAGATTCAGAATTCCATACTTGTGAACTCAAACCTTGATCCAGTGTCTTGCATTGTTTTCTGTTATTTTAGGAAGTCCGATGCTGTATTTTATCTTTTCAAGTCAGTGGATTTGAATTGTGGCCTAATATAGAAATAATTCCTCTTCAGTTGCTGATACAGGATTTGATATTTTCTAAAAATCCCTAATGACAAAAACCTGACTGACTCTTGTTGGTACCAATGAAACTTTACAATTACCATATTTACCCAAATATAAGCTGCACCTGCCATTTTAACACTAAAGTGAAGGCGAAAAAAACCTTCAATTAACCCCAAAGTGAAATAATAAACTGTCTCATTTTCATAACATTAAAGTAACAATTTCTTAGCTGAAATAAGCGTAAAATAAGAAAAAGAAAGTATCAAACGACTTAACTTACGAAATTCCAGTTTTATTTCATATGACTGTTACTGTTGAGATTTGTGGTGTTTTTAAAAACTGTATTTTCAGTTAGCATTAGTTTAAAATTACCACTATTTGCATTTCTTTGCATCTGAGCAGCTCCCAGTACAGCAATATTCCGTAGTAAAGCTACAAAAAATGACAAAATATCCAAAAAATACCATAAAATGAACATACTTGCTCATGTTTTATTAATATATCAGTATTCTCGGAGATTCAAAATATCGATAGATGGCGATGTTTGGAAGAGGGCAACCATCCACGTAGATCAACAGGCTATGCTGTGTGCATTTTTACCATTACTGTCTAAAAACACTTGGTATGAGATTTCAAGCTGCAGGTATATTTCGCTGGACTTATTCTAGGCAAAAAAGTGTTACTTATATTCCGGTAAATACGGTATCCTGCTTTCTTGGTGTTTTTATATTTTTTGGAGTTGGTGAAAGACTGATTCGCCAACCCTTTCAGAGTTGAATTTTTAATAATGGTCAAGTAAAATCATCAGTGGGCTCTAGGTATCAAAGCGATGAGAAAAATTTTAATGGAATACCTGGATTCTATGAATGACAGCTGTAGAATATATATATATAAATTCAAGTGACAAGAGAGTGATTTTTTTTTTTTTTTTTTTTCCGTATACAATTTTAAATTTTCAAATAAAAATTCCATTTATTATTGATGTTATTCAATTTTCATTTTCAAGAACCATTTGTTTGTTTTCATTCAAATTTTGTACAGTTGTCCTATGTATTAATTTGAAAAGGATGAACCTCTGTAATTAAGATTTGATTAAAAATGATTAACTAGGAAATAAAAATATCTTTGAAAATAAAGTAAATATTGTAATGCAAATCTAAGAAAATTCTAGATTTAATATTAGGGCAGATGGAATGCTCACTGAGGTTCACCCTTCAGAAAACGATCTCAGATTTAAAGTGAAAAAATCAAATTGATAGTAACTCCTTTACTTTAGATGATACAGTATCATCTTTAATTAGATGTTTTTATTTTTTTTATAAATTAAAAATCACTTATATTGATAGTAATTAGATGTGTTATTTATCAAATTAAAGTACGTAAAAATGGAATGGAACCCTTTCCAGACAAGGTTAAATCATTCAAGATCTTGTAAAAAGAGAGTTTACTACTATATAAACCCTCATAATGACATGCTTGCCTGTCTGCCTATATTCTTACTATATCAGCTGTAGAAGAAAGAAAAGAAAAGAGGGGTAAACAACAACTTATTTCAGAAACCTTTTCAGATTTTATCATTAGTGATTTTGTTTGAATGAGAGGGGATGGTAGGCAGTTTAGTTTCTGTTCTGAATTCTGAAGATTGCATTGCTGCACTGTTATATGAACTCAGTAAATTTCATGAATGGAAGGAAATTAAGGAAGTGTGTGTGTTCTGTAAAGTAGGTTAAAATGGAATTACTTTTATTTATTAAGAAAATCCTTCAGCTTCATTAAGAGACTGCCAATCGGGAAAGCATACATGGCAATAGGTGATAAACCTTAGGAATTAAAACTCTTACAAAACAGACACATACAGGAACATAACAGAGGAACATAAACATATAACAGATAATATAATATTTTACGTGGAATTTTTTACAACAGATACATAATGAACAAAGAGAAAGCTTGCAGTCATAATATGTGCTAGATATTGCAGCATATTGCACTTCTAAGGTGCTTATAGATGACTTTTTAACAAACCTTTCTCAACCAAGAGATAATGGACCTTATGAATAAAGTGGAGCTTAACCATTTACTTCAGTATTTAGAAGGAAAGACTTTGAGTGATGCAATTATACGTCAATAGTAGTGATGTGTCGAAGCTGAATCTTGAATCTACCGAATTTCCAGAAAAGATTCGGAACCAAGAATCGATTGAAACAAAACAAATGCCATCTGTCTGTGTGATGGTCGATCGATGAATCAATATTGGCATTGGCGATGAATTACGAAGAGAGACGGAAGTGCCAGAGCACCCACGCAAATTCTGTGCTCTCATTGTGTGCCGCGAGGGAGGTATTCCCTTCTCCCTGTGTGCTGCTTCGACTATGAATACTATCGATATCGGCAACTGTTTAACACTGCTGACCTCGTGTGCGTTAAAAAAAAAGAAGAAACTGCCTCGACTCTGACCAGGTGAAAATGCTTGTGTTTTTACACAAAAACTTGCATAAGGCCTAACTTTACAATTTAAATGTATTTTAATTCATGTTCATGTTAAAAATTAGTTCAATTATAATTAACTTTGAAAAAATTATTGCTTGCTTTTTATAAATAACCATTTTAAAGATTAATGTTAATTACATTAAACGTTTCACAATTTCTTTCAGAGTGGCAGAAATTGGTGTGGTGATGATTTTATTCTAATTAAACTTAGGCAAAAAGAACTTTTAGGATTTGAGGTTCGGGAATCAATTTTTTAAGATTCGAATTCGGATTAGAGATTCAAAATTTCTATATTTGACCATCACTGGTCAGTAGCAATGAAAAGATTTTAATTTACTCTCAATTTTTAGGTCTCTGGTTTTTAAACCAAGGATACACCTTGTATATTTCATTTCCAGATATCATTGTAGATGAATAATTTCAGCGTAAATTATTTGAGATCACTAACTGAAATTAATTTTTAACATCTAAATTCTACACAGCAGGAGATTGTTGATGTAGGAAATTTTAAACTGTGTTGTCCGAGTCTCGTTTTTCTATTTTTGCTAGTTATTTCTGGTTATTGTTATAATAGCATAAGTTCTTGAACCCTAATTATATATTAAACTTTAAGGGCCTGTATTACCACCTGATGACAAATCCTCCAGATACGTGACTTCCAGATAGCTTAACTGGAAGATGCCGTGTAATACCACCGCTGAACTGCTACCGGCAAGCACGCAGTAAAAATTTGTAAAATGGTCCTTACCTCGCTGAGCAGAGAGGTGTGTATGTTGTAGTTCGGTAGTCCTCTGCTAGGTGCGGCAGCTCGGATTTGTATTTGTACAATTAAATTACATAACAACATATCGTTTTAAGTGCATTAATCTATTTGTTAAATTCTATTTCATTCATATGTGAGCACAAAATGACAATTTTATGTAAATTAAATCTTCCGGCATCAGTTCTAAAATGCAGGTGCAAAAAAATTTCGGAACACTGCCATCTTGTTTCAACCAAGATCCCTAACTAGCAGTTGGTACTTTGTCAGCCACTCCATCCTCCTGCTAGCTTATCTGGAAGTTGTCTTGCCAGACAGACTTTGTCAGGAGATCACAATACGCAATTCTTGGCCAACTTCCAGATAGGTTCTCTATCTGGCAGATAAATATGATATCAGCAGGTCGTCATACAGGCCCTAAAACATTCTACTTCACATAATTGTAACAACTTACCATATTAGAACATACTTTTCGATGCGTTCGCCATCATCATCAGCTGATATATAATATTGACACTTCTCAATACTAATCTCAGTAATAATTCTAAGATTTGAACTAGGTCTTTAGTATAAACATTATACTTCATCCTTAATAGTTATACTTTTATTAACAGTATATAGTAATGGTACAGTATATTGTCGCTGCGCTACAAGCCGGAAGGTAGCGGGTTCGATCCCTGATGAGGTCATTGGAGTTTTTCAATTGGCCTAATCCTTCTGGTGGCACTATGGCCCTGGGGTCGACTCAGCGTCTAACAGAAATGAGTACTGGGAGCAATCCTGGGGGTAAAGGCGGCCGGTGCGTAAGGCTGACAACCTTACCACCTTCACGTGCTGATTGTCTATAAATCCGGTAGCCTCAACCTCCTGGAACCCTCTGGGCTTCCATGGCCTGTAATAGGGAACACTTTACTTTACTTTTACAGTATATTGTAGGTTTTGTAATAATATTTTTTGTAATTTTATTGAGTAAACTCTTATTTTAAATAATCTAGAATAAGATCTATATTATTTCACACAGCATTAAAATTATTTGTTCTTTTACAGGTTCCTGCATAGCTTTGAAGATTTTTATAGGAAATTGGGGTGTACAATGGTAAATCATCCTCGTGGCAATCGGTCTAGGCATCGGGGTGGTCGTAGTCTTATCAGGGACAGAGATCGTGCAACACCTAATACCCTGAAGGATAAAGTAAGAAGAAAAATAACTTTTTGTACGATTAATTTGGCAAGCATACAGTAACGTTGTAACAAGTTACATTTAATCTGTTTTGTTACAAGTTACAACTCAACATTTAATTTTGTTGTGTTTTGTTCCAGGAAAAAGCTGCAACAACTTCTACTGAAAAGCCAACAGAAACAACAGAAAAAGAGGCCCCACAAACAGAAAAGAAAGAGGAACCTGAAAAACCTACTGAAGTAGAGAAAAAGGAAAAACCAGAAGAAACTCCAAAAGAAACCCCAAAGCCAAAAGAAATTCCAAAAGAAACCCCAAAACCAAAAGAAATTCCAAAAGAAACCCCAAAACCAAAAGAAATAAAGAAGGAAAAGCAACAAAAGCAAAAGGAAGAAAAGGCAGAGAAAGAAAAAGAAGAAAAGAAATCTGATAAATTAAAAGTAAAAGAAGAACCAGAGTCAGTTCCTGAAAAGTCTAAAGCAAAAGAAGAAAAATCTAAAGCAAAAGATGAAAAATCCAAAGCCTCTGAAATTGCAAAAGAAGGAGGTGAAGAGAAGGAAGAGAGATTGAGAGTAAGAGAAACTAGGAAAGAAGAAAAGTTAAAGGAGTCTCGCACTCGTGTGGCAGCTGAAGAAGATACCAGTAACAGCACAAGTAAATCAGAGCCAGAAACATCAAGAAATAGGCAATCAAACCTTCCATTACCTGTTCCATCTCATTCGTCACAGGAACCCATTCTTGAAGATACAGCGAAGAGTAAAGAGGAGAAACCCAAAGTGAAAGATGCAAAACTAAAACAGAAAGAAATTAAAGTAAAAAAGGATGATAAAGCAAAGGCACCTGTAGAAAGAACTCGATCAAAAGAGGACAAGACTGAAATAAAAGAGAAAACAGAAGAGAAAGTAAAAGAAGAAAAGGTGAAGGTGAAAGAAGAAAAAGTTAAGGCAAAAGAAGAAAAGGTTAAGGTGAAAGAAGAAAAGGTTAAGGTAAAGGAAGAAAAGATTAAAGCAAAGGAAGAAAAGATCAAGGCAAAGGAGGAAAAGGTGAAGGCAAAGGAAGAGAAGGTTAAGACAAAGGAAGAGAAATTTAAGGTGAAAGAAGAAAAAGTCAAAGCGAAGGAAGAAAAGGCTAAAGTCCCAGAGGAGGAGAAGGCTGATGAATCAAAAAAGAAACCTGAGAAGAAGGTGGAGGATGAAGAAAAGGTAATAAAATTTATAATTTGGTTTCCATGTTTTTAAAATACCATCGTAAATTGGCTTTCAGTATGAAAATATAAGAATTTAAAAGTGACATAGGTACTACAAGTAGAGAAAGTACTGTGTTTTACCTTAAAATTTGATATTAGGTTAATAAATGTTTTGAGATCACTAAATCTAAAAATAGATTTTTGGAAAAACGTGTCTTGTCTCTCTATTTGTCTGTCTGTGTGTTGAACAACATAGCTCAAAAATTAAAAATCATATTAAAATAAAATTTTATATATTGGGGTAAATATTTCCCTGGGATTTGACACGAAGTATGATGACAACTTTCCTCTTTCCAATTTATATGAAGAAAATTTCATTCTGTGTATTGTTCCCAAAAACAATTTCATTATTTAGTTCTGGGAGATACATATTTTCTCTTGTACTACTACCAGTTGATATCTGTGATATTTTATTGGGCAGAGTTCAGTCATCTCAATTAGGGTAAGATCAGGTTACTACGTGATATAAGCCATTTTTTGTATTTATTGCCTTGCATCAAAGCTTTGGCGTGTGAAGAATACATTTATGTTTCATTGTCAAATAAGGAACTAAATGAAAAAGGGGTGTATATTAAAATTATCCATCTAATATACAGTGTCTTCTATACAGGCTGTTAAGACCTACAGGTAGAGGACATGAATGTAAAGATTGTTAGTTTTATGTGTCCACACAACATTTTTTAAGAATCAAAATGCTCAACTGTAGATTTCACCGGATGTTTTCTAACTACAGCATCAACAACTTGTTACCAAAATATTCTTATAATTTCAAGGAATAGCCCAATGCAGATGATTTTGAGTTCCTTGGAATCTTACATTCATCTGCAATCTGCCAGAAAATTTTTGGACCCATGTGAATGAAAACTACTCCATGATACAAGAAAAGAAAAATATTACGGCATAACCTTATTCAGTCAATCAATATTTGATTGATTGGTTGATTGATTGATCTATCCTATTACTTGGATAGTAGAACCACGAAGTCGTTTTCTTCATCCTGCCTCTCATTTATGTGGCCTCTATTAGATGTCAGTACTTAATCGTAATATTTTTGTACCTCAATAATTAAATTCCGGGGTGCTCAGGCAAAGAGAGTTAAGTCCATTTTCTTGTTACTGAGAATTAGAGTGACTTAACACAGTATACCAGCCCAACATAGCTTTAGAGATGGATAAATCCATGAGGCACACATCCATAACTACCGTACAATTTTGAATATGACTTACTGGACTTAACACAAATGTAGAGAACATTTTCATCTATAACTCTATGGACATATCTCAATTTTTTAGGATGGTGGACTTAACTCTCTTTGCCCGCGCACCCCGGAATTAGATTAGAACAGATTAACACTTTCCGCACCATGCCCGTACGTGATACGGTCCGCATTTTACTCCCACGTGAACCAAGACCGTATCCCTTACGTTGCGCGCGATCCCGTGCTAAGCAATGGTGTAATACAGGATTTGAACAGATAAACACAAAGCTTAGTTTATGAACTTCCCAACAGAGTGTGCTTCATACACTTATCGATTCTTGTATCAATTTATATTGACTTTTTTTATTGAATTTATATCGGCCTTCTGCGATTACCAAAACATCAACAAGAAGCTAGGTTAGAATTCGTGAAGATGTCCAAGAATATCACAAACGTGTTAATTACTAGACAATATGCAACCAAAATGTTGTCAGAATTCTATATTATGTATTGTTTCAGTAATTTTAGTTAGTACTTTTGCAATAAATAGGTTTTTAACCCTCCAAACCTTGAAAAAATTATTTCCGAAAAAAATTAAATCCTCAAAAGAGCCTCCCATTTATTTGCCTGTGATATATTTATATGAGAGTGAATACAATAATGAATATCATTTCTAGAAAGAGGAAGTTTCAATCTTCATGAGTAAGTAATTCATTATTTTGTAATACATATTGTATGCTTTAAAAAAATCACAAAATCGGAAGAAAACGCCCGGTTCACAGGATGAAAACGGTGAAAGATGGCGTGGTGCGGAAAGTGTTAACCGATTAATTCCATCTTATATAATGCTGAATAATTCAAATGAGTCAAACTATTATTATGTAAGTTGAACAATAAATTTAAAACTCAGTGGCGTCAGAGCTCCAGTGGGATACTATTTTGTTTCTACAAAGTCTACCTACCGGACAGTTCAAGTAGCCAAACTGAAGATACTCTTTCAGTTTACATTTAAAAGAAGATTGTAGTACATATTTCTAATTTCCAGATAATTATTAAACAGAGAGTTATCTGGATGTCATATTACATGCAATTAAAGTACTGAATGCACAATCCCACAATACAGCTGCTTATTTTCCTGATTATAAAGTTTAGAGAAAGTCGTAATTCAGATGTGATTTTTATATCGTATGTGGTTATGGAGTGTGTACTAATTTATAAACACAGAAGTTAAACCTTAGATCTGAAGTATCTTCTGTAAAACAAAGCACATGCTTTCCGCTGGGATCTGTCTTTTTTTTTATTATGAATTAAATGTACTGTAATTATGTGCTTCATAAACACACTATATGTGACCATGCCAGGGATACCCAACCAAAAGTTGATAAAAAAGTTTATGTGTAACAATAGAAAACAGCTGTCAGGTTGTAAAATGTAAATTTTTAGTTTTTGATGCTATGTATTGGTTTCATTCTTGAACTACATTCTCTGATCACCACAAACATAAAGATAGCATTGCCAGCCATAGCTTTTTCAGTTTGAAAAGATTTTTATAAATATATCCATAAATGGTAATGGAAATTTAACATTGTCCCTAAAGTTTTCTTTGTAATCAAAACAAGATAACGAAAGTGATTATGCATGTCATTTGAATTGAAGTAACTATTTTTAGTGTTACAATCGTTATCTATATAATGATTTTTGCAAGGTGGGGCCTGACATTAGATTTTCAATCGGGAAAACAAGTGAGCACTACAGCACCTTTGCAATGGTAACCACATCTACATTGCCGATGTTACTAATTCAACATTAGCGCATGCTCAAGAGTTTCTTGTGTCCCTCTTGGATTGAAATTGCATTTATTTGCATTATTGTTGCTGAACATGTCTTTGTTTCCGGCTATTCTGCAGTTGTATTTCATGTTAAGTTATATGTGCCGTTGTGAAAATGGCTCCATATATATACATGTCACATTATCACCAATAATATCGCTTACCCATATATGTTGTACGAACTGACTCAAAATTCAAGAACAGCCTAATGAATTTTGAAATACCTGAGGAAGATAGTTTAATCAGAAAGTTCATAAAAAACCCACCAGGTGCGCTAAAGAATCTTCCTGAGAAGGATTTGGCAGTTGACAGTGTGTTTGAAAATGGGGAGGAGGCTCCTTGAAACGCGTCAAACCAAAATATGGTAAGAGAAGCAAAAAGTGTGTTTATGTCAACTCATATAAAAATAAATAAAATAAATAAGCCCGTCACAATCCCTTATAGGGCAAGGGCCTCCTACCATGGTAGGGCTGGCTCTGTTTTACTCTCCCAAGGTAAGCTATTTCCTTGGAGAGTTGGGTTTTTGCCTCCTGGTGGGTTAAGACCTATATATTAACAACACTTTCCTAGGACACTGTTTTCCTAATGAATTAAATGCTCTATCATTTGTTTCCAGTTCACTTTTTCTATGACCTATCCTGACCATCTCGTTTCTGCCTCCTCCCCGAACTCTTCTTCCTTTCCTAGATCACTGTTTTCCTAATGATTTAAATGTTTTATCACTTGTTTCCAGTACACTCTTTCTTTGGCCTGTCTTGTCCATCTCATTCCTAACTCCTCCCTGAATTCGTCCTCCCATCTGCGTCGAGGTCTGCCTCTGCTTCTTTTACCCTTCCTCTGGTCCCAAACAGTTGTTGCATACGCTCATCTTTCATATAGTAAATTAAAATTTATTATAGTTGCTTCACTGTATAAAGTTCCACAAAGTCTTTATTTATTCCCTTATATGTTTGTGAAAGGTGCAAAAAACCCTATGCGTGTGTCATGGACTAATTTGCAGCTTACAGGTAGAATTGATGTTTACAAACTGAGTTCACCTCAGAGTTCTTAAAGTCATAAAAGGATATAACCTTACGCATATCGTGTGGAATTCCTCTTTTATTTTAAGTTTGGCAATGTTCCGTCAAGTCAAAAGCGAGAGTACCCTTAATTATTTTTAGAAAAAAACACTGGCTAGAGGTATAATTTTTTTACTGGCCAAAATTTTATGTTGAAGTCGAATCAGTTCAAATCAGAAAATTTATTTTTATGACCTGATCAGGTTTTTCTGGCAAGGTCACATATATTTTGAAAGTATCACAAAGGGAAGTTTCATTTTGTTAAGAGTGACTTGTATCCATGAAGTGGCAGATTTTATACTAAATCAATCATGGGCAAACCCCTATCCATTGACACGCAACCCGCAAACTTTGTCAACTTACACATAGTTCGAAAAGAACGGGTAGATGGAGACACAAACAGACAATAAGTGCAGTGGCGGTTGCTCATTCTTAGGGAAACACTAATTTCACTTTATAGTATACATTACAATATACAAATAATACAAACAAATTTTGTATTTTTAATTATTATTTTACGTGTGCAATTATTTCATCATACAAAGGCTTAGAATGTGCCATAACGCCTTTCCAATCGGAACTGTGTGGCAACCCGTCACTGCTTGAAAAGAGATATGATTCATGCACGGGAATAATCCACCACTTACACCGAATGTCCGCAATGCCATCTTGTGTCTTATGCAGGAAGGTCGAGAACCACAAGTAGTTTGCGAACCAGTAAATGCCCATGTATGTACTAAATGATCAGTCAATAACTGTTGTCAATGGCTGAGTAGTTAACACAATTGCCATTAGAACTAGAAGTGTGGGTGGGCATGGGTTCCTGGGAATAAGCATCATGTACAAAATCTGAATATGTATAATATTACCAAAGAGGTTAAATATCCTGTTAAACGTAAGCCCAAAAATGAAACAAAAGTTTAGTTTGAGATTTTTATTAGAGGTAGGCCTCTGATTTTCTCAAAAAATATTATTGAAATATCACTGGGTGATACTCGGCACTTATTTTGTTTACTTTGGCTGTGTATACATTTTGATTTTTTTTTTTTTAATCTACTGCTGCCACTAACTTCTGGTAGGGTTGAATTTAATATAGCGTGTGCATATCAAGCAACAATTTATAAATAAAGCCCCTAGTCCCATGGATACATACACATTAAAGAAAATTGTTAGCCTGGAAAGGAAGGCCTCTGGACAAAATTACCAGCTGCTTCTTGTTCAGTCTATTTCTTCTTCTAGAATCTGTAGACAATGGGTCAACATCTCATGACCCCAGAGATCCTTAGTGGTCATGAAGGAACTGTAGAATCACAGTGATTTGGAGAAAACTTTCCGATTTTCTAAGTCCTCTACCAATTCTTAACAGATTGAAATTATCACAGACTAAACAGCACAATCTAGATCTATTATTTGGAGGATAAGAATTTATTCTTTAAGGTACTTAAGAAAAAACAATGATGTGAATAATGGGAATAATAATTTATTATTTAAGGTACTTAGGAAAAAACGAGATGATGTGAATAATGCTGAATAAAACAAAATGCAGTTTTCAGTTCCGTTTCTCATTTGTCGTATGAATTTATAGCACTTTAGATGCAATGTTGGATTTGGTGATAATTTTGCAAACATGCTTTCTGTTTCCCTTGAGTGAAACATCTATTGTTTAAATATGTGTAACTGTTTATTTTTATATTTCATTTTAGCTTACTCGATCCAGAAGTAAAGAAGATGTACGGCAGAAGAAAGATACACCATCGCCTCCAGAACGACGTCCAAGTGAAACGAAGATACCTGTTAAGGAACCAGAAAAGAAGGGACCACCTAAACCAAGAAAACTCGAGGAAGAGATGGTACCAGGAATGAAGAAAAGGGGACGGAAACGTAAAGATATCGATGAAAAAGCAAAAGCAGATGAGTAAGTATTTAGATATTTTAAAAAGAACAATGTACAGTCCTCATATATTGAATTATAATGATGTCCTGGAATTCATGCCAAATATCTCCAAGATTATTTTTGTGTTCTTTTTTAGATCATTTAACTCAGCTCATTAAAAAAAAATATATATATATATTTTAGATTAAATTTATTATCCGAGTTGAATTGTACACACTGTTATTTCACTTACCACTTTTTTCATCTTTCCTTCTTTTCCAATGATTGTAACAATTTTACTACCTTACAAATTTTCTGATCATTTTGACCATGGATTTTCAGTTTTTGGAAAATGATCATGAGATTTTCAGGAAGGAAAATTGTTATAATCACTGAAAAAATAGGGAAAAAGTTCAGTAAACTCTCAATTATCTCTGATAATAGGAATGGGACCTGCACGAGATGTTGGAAATGATGTCCTTGTGCTGCCACACATTTTTCCCACCTTTTAAGAAAGTGTGCATTAACTCAGTAATTCTTCTTCTGAAATTGCAGCAATATCTCTTCTTATGTGGACCACCGGCGTGGTCTTGTGGATAGCGTCGCTGACTACAGATCTGTCGGCCCGGGTTCGATTCCCGGTACCACCTCGGATTTTTCTGAGGTAGGGAGATCTGGTAGGGGTGCACTCAACCTCGTGATTCAAATTGAGGAGCTACTTGATAGAGAAGTAGTGGCTCCGGTCATGGAAACCACCATTAACGGCCATGGGTGTTGACATGCTGACCATGTCGTCTGCCTATGGTAGATGACGCAGCAATCAAGTGGTAGGCCTTATCCCTTCTGAGATGTTAGCGCCACAGAGTTAGGAGTTCTCTTCTTATGTTTTCTTCAGTTCTTCTTGTCTTCTTCTTACCTTGCATACATAAGATATGAAGACTGCTGGTGTGGGGATCTTAAAAAATAAAGTCAGAATAACCCATATTAGTTAGAAGGTGTGGTTATCGCGTAGTTGTAATTGCAAGAGATATCTTAAATTTAAGGTGCTATGAATATCAGACTCTCCTGACAAATAGTGTGCTTTCAGCTGCCAAAATTCCTGTTAAACCGGCCATGCATTCAAAGAAAGGCTTTGTATAATCTAATGCGATCTTGATTGGCTATAAATGCAACTAAATTTGCCAAAATGCTCATAGTACTGGGAGTTTTCATTAAGATTAATATATACCATAGACAAAAAGAAGTTTGGGGGGCTCTTGTAATGAGTTGGTTAATGCCCTACTTTGCTGAATATATCTTTCTAGTCATGGCTGACAACTGCCAGATCCTCTTTCCCTTGTTTGGCAAAGCAAACTGGCTCATGTTACCTATGAAATCTGCTTAGCGATAATGGTGTCCTGTATGTTGACAGCCACCAGACAGTCTTCTCCTTGTGCCATCACTCACAGATAATCGGGAGTTTGCTCTATTTTTTAAAATTTTAAATCCAAATATTTTTTATATAGGCCTACTAGAAAAAATGTTATGGTCAAGATGTTTTAAAAAGTTAAGCAAATGCATATTGGGGTCTTCCTAAGAATAGTTCAGCAGTTGACAATATAGCTGAAGATGAGGACAGTAGTTCTTGAAACAGTTCTTACCATATCATAAATTAAATTACAGTTTGTAGGTAGAATTGATGTGTACAAACTGACTACAGCTCAGAGGACTTAAATTTGTATATCCTTACGGATATGTTATGTGATTCTACTTTCTTTCTAAATATGTGGATAAGTTTGGCAATGTTCTGTCAAGTTGAAAGAAAGAGTACCCCTTAAATTTGTTTAGATAAAAAGCACTGCGTTATAACTATTTCCCAAATGAAACAAACAATATAAATGACAAGAGTCATAACTAAGACCCAATAAATTAGGTTAAATTTAACTATTAATAGTAAATGATTGAAGGGCAACAACTTAAAATAATCACAGGCTTGTTTGAAATGCAGTGAGTTTGAGTGCCATTTTATAGCTTTTTACAGACAGGATGCAAGTTTGATTCCATTCGACCAAGAAAGATGATAGTCTATTAGTTACTTATTAATTTCCTCACAATATTTAACATTAGATTAGCGACTTGAAAAACAAAAAATCCAAATTCCGAAGAATTAACAAAATGTGACTATGATTGCTTTTAGCTGTCACCCTTCAATTATCTTATCCTCACAACACCAGGGCCCTATTTCATAAAACTCTACAGGTGTGACAAATACAACAATTATGTCAAGTCTGACAAATTTGTCAATATGTCACGACAATTGTATTTTTCATAAATATTACAACTTTTCCTTACATTACAGGCAAATTAATGTAAATTGTCAGACTAAAAGAACCCATTTCATAAACGCGACAATTTTATGTCAAACCTAAAGATTACTTTAGTACACTGTAGATGACTCTCACATACGTGTCTCAACATCAAATATGATACCTAAGCAATCGATTATTACTATCGAAAATAATTGAATTATATTTCTCTTTTAATACAAAGTCACTGAAATTGAAAGTTATGTTAATCCATTGCCTAAAAACACTGGGTGGTTTCATGTCTATTTCTCCACCACTTTCATTACTACCAATATCACTACTACTAGTGTTCATTATTAACAAGACAATTTAGCAAGTTTATTAACAAAGTTAAAATCACAAGAAAGTTTGCCAAGTTATGCCACACATTTACATAACCTAATCTGTTGGCCTACATATGAAAGATTGCCTGTCACTTCTGTAATGACAATTCTACATTTTTTGTAAATTTGTAAATATGTCAGCAAAAATTAACGTTTCATAAATGGTAGGTATCCTAAGATTTGACATATTTGTCAGACTTTTACCTGTAAACTCAAAAGTTTTGAGAAACAACAATATGTAAAATTGCCATACAAATCTACAAAATTGTCATGACATTTATGTAAAGTTGTCAGCTTTTATGAAAAAAACAATTGTCAAAATGTAAACCTGTAAGACAATTTTGTCACCTGTCACCTGTAAAATTGTAACTTTTATGAAATAGGGCCCAGATCTCTGCACAATTAGGCTAGTTTACATGATTACTAGATTTCCACACAACTCCACTAGAATATTTTATTCCGAATCTCGAGGATATTTTAGTGGAGTTGAGTAGTAAGTCCTTTTCAACATTTAGTATTTCATTACTTCACTGTGTTCCTGCAAATTAGTATTTGTGAAGTATGAAGATGTTTCATTGTTAAGTCCTTGTTAATTTACATTTTAAAATGTACACATAGATGCAATAAAATGAAAGTGATAAAATAAAATAATAAAATTATGACGATACAATTGGTCGAATTTCCACATTTTCTTATAGTGTATTGGTCACTCAATCATGAGCTAATTAGTCAACTTAATTTCTCTAAAATAATGAATATTGCTTCACTGTAAAAATGTTCAATAGTAAATTCCACATGAAATTGTTAACGTCAGTTAAAACTAAAGCATTTGAACTTTGTGTAATCTTTCCTCTTTATGAAACATTAAAACCATACAAATGCATAATTGATGGTACAGAACGAAATTTCTTTCTTTTCTGTAATTAACCTAATAAGTTGAGGTGAAAAAGACCCCTTTATTCCACATTGATGATCTAGACGGATTTTCAAAATTTCATTTCTTGTTCAAATGGCATAAATTCCGCTCTAACTAGATCCCTCATTCATTCTTTTCAGGACTCTGGGACAGCTGGCAAGCAACATCTCTGTTGGAGTGGGGGACAAGTTGAAAGTGTACTATGGTCCTACACATGAATCGAAAGTCACATACGAAGCAAAGGTAGGTGTTGAAGAAGTAGATCTTCTGTCTTGATATTGGGGTTTGTTATTCTGTCAGTACAAGTATTCTTGGGATTATTTGGTTGTATGCTATTACGTGCTGGCCTGAACCACTTTTCCTAAGCTGCTTTGTTTGTCCTTAGCAACCAGTTCCTTTTCTGACTAACACAATTATCTGGATATAGCGTGTCATGCAATTCTCCCATTGGGAAAAATTTATTTTGGAGTTCTTTCAAGCATAAGTAATCAAACAATAGTTGGAGACACTGTCGTTAGTGTTTCTAAGTTTTTGTTTATCCATTGTAGGTGCTAGATATTGAAGAGGATGGAAACGAGAGAGTGTATCTGGTGCATTACACGGGGTGGAACACTCGCTACGACGAGTGGATCAAACGGGGGAGAATTGCTGACAATCTGAGTTGGACTCCCTCTAGAGCCAAACGCCTCAGGCACCAGCAAGCACAAGCACAGCTCAAGGTAACTTGACACTATCACCTTCATAACAAGCATGGTCTGTACATTAATATGTCTTTTATATGTACATTTCAATTTTGTAGCATTGTCTTATGGGATTTCATGTTTAGTTTCATTCCTCCTTCTACAGACAGTCTGTTTGAGAAAAATTGATTGGGAGAAAGATTTCTCAAGCATGCTGAATCATATTTCTGTAGCAGGCCTTACACATTCTATAACTGTATTTTCAGAAAGATAGGTATCAATTCATGATCACACAGCAGCACCAAAATTATTATAAAAATAGTCTCAAAATAGAATGTTAGTCAGTAGAAATCTATATTAGTCTAGTCTTTTATCGGCAACCTGTACATTTCAGTATACACATTTGAGGCTGAAATTTCATAATTCCATCTCAAGACAAGAAAATATACATTGGAATTGGATCGTAAGCTGTGCTTGGAGAATCCATTTTCTCAGTGAGCCCAAAACACTTTTGTAGTCACAACTTACAAAATTGTTGTATCATCGCAGACCATAAATTCAGAGATCTATAGAGTCAGTATTTATTACTAATTTACATTCATTTCATACTATCGGTATCTTAGTATCCCCATCGTGCTTGTTGCAACTGTCCGTAACATAGAAATGGCAACAGTATTTTTCTACCATTTTCTTCACGTGTTTCTGTGTATCCTTTGCATCTTAATTACTTCTCCAGTTCCAATGAATAATTCCTATGTTAATCCCATGTTCAGAGAAAACTGTGACTTCATAGACTTTTCCCCGTTGCAATCTCTTTGAGAAGAAAAACTTGAATATTCTTGAGAGAAACAAGAGGGGTAGATGTACTGCAGATACAAATCCTGTAACTTCATTGGGTGCTTAGCATGAGCTTAATGTAATGTGTTGTGTCTTGAAATCATTGTTGAGCATGATAGTGGGGTTGAATTTATTTATAGTAGAATGTCCTTGTTACACAGGCCAGCAAAAATGTATGTCCTCTTGTATTGTCTACTTCTTGTAGTCTTTAGCTCGTACATTGGGTAACAAACTGCATTGTGTATTCTTCATTTAGATGAGCATTGTATTAACTAACAGGTACCATATTATATAAGAATTTGTTTAAGTTATTTACTAGCAAAACATCCCATTCTTACATGCTGCTGCTGGTTATGATGTACATAAGAAAGTTGTGTAAAAAAAAAAGATTTTTTTTGTGTCTAAGCATAAATGCCTCCTTACAGATTTATTTAAATAACATTTCCAAATTACACAGCATTTGCTAATGCCCAATTAGCAATTGCAAGATTTTAATGAAAGAATTACTTCAAGATTTTCATAGTAACTGGAAGATCATACAATACAAAAATAAATATATATATATATATGTAAACAAGCCTTATGTAGTATGTGTATCTCTTTGAAATTTTCACTTAAGCATATATTTATAAGAATAGAACAATTTTCATGATTATTATTCTAAATAATTTTTGCAATTGTGTGTTTTTTGTGCCCCTTATAAAACTCATAGTCTATTACTATACAAATAAATTATAGTCTGAAACCTGCATGGGAGTATGAATCATAGTAAGAATTATATTAATTAACATAAATTTATCTAGGCACGATAAAGACTGTGACACAAAGACAGATAGACACACAAAAATTGAAATTTGCAGAAATGATGATCCTTCCCTCCCAAATAAAGAATTTTTAAAAAATGATCAAGTAGCAGATGAACAAACCCTTAGTTTTTATATTGTATAAAAAATTTAGAATCATGTGCATAGAAATAAATATAATTATCACAGCATTATTAAGTAATGTACATATGTAACATTCATCAATGTATTCAACATGATATACTTCCCTCTGACATTTTGCAAGTAATCAAGGAATCGTCTGTTGGAGGAAATAAAAGTAAGGGTGATGGTGTGATCATTGTAGTTGTTGAGATCTCTAAAAAGAAACATATTTAATGAAAAATGAAATACATTGGTTCATTATTCCCATTCACTAATTCAGAGATATGAAATAGTATGCTATAGGGATAATTAATTATCTCCTTAAAGAGATTTGGATTCATTACTTTAGAAATCTACAAACAAACTGAATATTCATGTGTGATTTTCATTGACTGCCTATTGCTATTTATGTTTTTTTTCTTTATTCCAACACTTAACAGTTCATAGTGTGGTTGACAAAGTTTATGTTGCTAGTTGCTTATATTCTTCTGGTGGATATTAATTTGTACATATGATATCACTGCACTAGATACAATTAAATTTTCTAATGTCCCTTCTGATTAATCTAATTCAGTCCTAAGGAGTTAATATGAGAATGAAGGCAAATTAGTGAGACTTATGCTATAAATGGACGTACATTAGATAACTGTGAAAATTTACATCCTGTTCCTTAGGGGAAAAACATTCTGGACAGAAATTGAAACCAGGTTTTCATCTTAGTATGTTGATGCCAAGAACGTTTGGTCCCCTAGAACTCATCCACTCTCAAGTTTGAATTGTAAGATAAAAGTCAGTAATTTCCTGAGGAGTTTAGTAGCCTTGGAATTATTTCATTAAGCTGAAAACCTGAGTTCCCCCTCAGGACAAATTTTCCTTTTAAAGAATATACGTTCATACATTATTATAAGGCCATAGGTTGTTTTCATTTTCCATTTCATAGGACTTCTACATTGATTCAGCATTATAAAGAATGGCAGTATTGTGTTATTCTAAGACAAACAGATCTAGAATTGCGTTTAGTGTTCTGCATTAAAAAAAAAAATCTTTCTCATAAATTTTTAAGATTTAGTTAGTAGCAAAAATAATCAAAGTGCAAAGTATTTTTACAAAATTGATCTGTTACAGGCTTTAAAACCTATGTTGGGCAAACGAGGTAGACCGTCTACAAGCAGTCGCACCCAAGATTTTCCTAATGCACAGCAACCACCTCGATCTACAACTCCCTCCTCAGTCACATCTACTTCTAGTCGAACTAAGTCACCTGCAACTTCAGCATCTGCATCTAGGTCAAGTGGAAGTGTTCGTGTTACACGAAACACGAGTGATCCCAATGGTACTACACCTAGACGCTTGCGCAGGATGTCTGGGCATACAGGTATTTCAAAAATTAATATTTTGTTAGTTTTGTTTTAACACTATAGGTACTATGGTGGTTATATTATTCACACAAATGTGCTGTTTATGTACATATGTTTTTCCCCATACAACATCTTTAGTATGGTTTACAAATTGCCTGCATACATAATAGTCATAAGTGTAGACTTGGGGGGGGGGAGGAAGGTACTTTCTGCCTTTCTACAATAACACTTTCCACACCGTGCCATTTTTCAGCGTTATCGTCCTGTGAACCGGGCGTTTTCTTCCGTTTTTGTGATTTTTTTTTTTTTTTTTTTTAATATACAAGATGTATTACAAAATAATTAATTACTTAGCCCTGAAGATTGGAACTTCCTCCTCCTAGAAATATTCTTTTGTGTATTCACTCTGATATAATATCACAGGCAGATAAATGGGAGGCTGTTTTGAGGATTTATTTTTTTCGGAAATAATTTTTTCCAGGTTTAGAGGGTTAAAAACCTATTTACTTCAAAAGTACTAACTAAACTTACTGAAATAATACATAATAAAAAAGGCTGACAACCAGGTTGCATATTGTCCAGTAATTAACATGTGTGCGATTTTGTTTGAAGCTTTCTGGCGTACACAGTCCAATATTACACACATTGCACCTCTTGACTCCCTTCTCACTTTTTGTCCAGTTCTTTCTTTCCTTTGTCTGTAAACATATCGTCTTCGTCAGTAGATACATCATGATATGATCCAGAAGAACCAGAATAAACATTTTGTTCAACAGGAGAAAAACCTAAAAAACAGAATTCATCCGATCTGGACATCTTCATGAATGCTAACCTAGCTTGTTGTTGATGTTGTGGTAATCACAGTAGGCCGATATAAATTCGATAGAAAAGTCGATATAAATCGACAAAAGTGTGTGAAGCATCTGTTGGGAAGTTCATAAATAAGCTTCATGTTTATCTGTTCAAAACCTGTATTACACCAAGTCTTCTCTCTTTGCTGAGCATGAAAACGCGTGCAACGTAAGGGATACGGTTTTGGTTCACACGGGAATAAAATGCGGAACATATTGAGTACGGGCATGGTGTGGAAAGTGTTAAACTTGTATATGTAATTTATGTTTTTCTTCATTATAACAAACAACATTATTAATTGATAACCATATTTAGATCACATTTGAATCACATTACCAACAAAGCCAGTAAACTTCTTCTTAACTTATCTAAGGCGTCCAGGCCTAGTTGGGGATGTAAGTAATCCATACTGAAAATTATTTATCGTGGAGCAATTGAGCTTCTGCTTTTATATTGTGTTGCTGCCTATGAAGAAATTTTACATAAAAAATGGGCTCAGAAAAAATTACAGCAAATACAAAGAGGATTTCTTCTATGAATGATAAGAGGTTATCATACAATTTCTACTGATGCTGCCCAAATTATAGCTGCCATAGAACCCTTATATTTAAGTGGTCTCTTCATAGCTAGTATAAATAATATTAAGAGACTAATTGCTTCACTGTAGTTGCTTCACTGTATATGTTCCATCATTTTTTAAATATTAAGAGAGGTCGAAAGATCCCCAATGTTGTCTCCCATAAACTATCGTCACACTGTTCTGTTTTTCAAGCGGAATTGTCGCCATAAAAGAAGCTGTTAAATGGTGCATTGATAGTAGCAGTAGTGCTTGCATAAATAGTGATTCACAATCGGCTTTACAAGCCGTAGATGATAAATATAATAAGGATGCACTAGCCACTGACATTAGACATGCACTAAATACAAGCACAATTCATATTTGTTTAACCTGGGTCTGAGGTCACATGGGAAATGTAGGAAATGAGAAAACAGAAAGTTAGGTCCTTCTTCAAATGTTAAAATTTCCTATAGTTTATGCCCCCTATCCTTCATTAAGAAAACATATACACAGCCAATGGGATCGGATTTGGCAAGAAATGAAAAACGGCAGCACTATGAAAGATTTGTTTTTCACTTTTGATTCAAGACTATAATATGACTCAATTCTTAATGGGGCATGGGAAATTTGATGAATATTAATATAGATTTAAAATTTCTACCTCTGCAAATTGTAAATGTAAAGAGGAAAGCCAGTCTAGACATCTCTTATTTCATTGTCCATTATTTATGCATGAACGTTATCAGTTAATATTATATTTAATTTTTTTAATTTTGACTTCACTACACCGATCTATTGTCTCTTCTTAAATAAGCAAAGTTTAAAGTTGTTTCAAGTTTCATGAATAGTGTATGTGCAAAATTGTAATATGTATATGTAGGCAGTATATATGTTTAATCTATAACCCTAATATGCCAGCTGGTAAAGTAGGGTTCTGTACTTCTGGAAATTCAATAATAATATAATAATTGATTACCATAAGTATTCTGTACTTACATACAGCTTTCTTGAAAGCCAAGGTTTAATTTTGAAATGCAGTATTGGCAGCTCAACATTACTAAATACCTTCACAAATAAGTTTAGATGATAAAAAATCAAAGAACTAAAAAGCTGTTGACTATTAAACACTTTAGGCTTCACTTTTCCTTACATTTTTGCAGGACGTACGTTTCATGGGCTTTGCCCACATTTTCATCTGCTTGTCATCTGTCTATTTTCTGCTTGGAGGACACTGGCGCCTTCTGGTTTTGGTTTAACAAACTTCTTGATCAAGTTTTCTTCTAGCGGTATTTCAAAATTCATCAGTTTATCTTCATACTTTTTCATATAAATCTTTTCCCACACTTCCAGATCTTTTTGTTTATTAACTGATTTCAATAGGTTGGCTTTCTTAAGGATGTGATGATTCTTATTCCAACAATGAGCTGCTACTGCTGAGTCAACAACTTAGTTAATTACATAATTTGTTGCTTCACTGTATTAAGTTCCATTATCTCTTGATTCTTCATAACTAAAAAGCTGTTTGCTTTTGCAACCAGCATCTGATCTATCAGTTTGTGACATTGAAGCCATAAATGTAATCAGCTGACTGTAATTGTTCATTACTGCATTTAACCCTTTCAGTGCTGAGATATTTTCACTGTCACTCGGCGCTAAATCCGAAAAATAAGAAGGCAGTTTTAAAATACGCCAGAACTTCGTCATCACGTTAGAAATGTTTTTCCTTGCTCGTGAAAGCAATGACTGTGTTGAGATTGAACATACCATGGCCTTGACGAGATTCCCGGCTTGTCATATGACTCGTGAGTTCAATGGCTTCTTCAGACATAACAACATTGTGAAAGGCCTCAGATTTCCGTCTACAGATTGCACCACAGGGCAAGGAAAGCAATGAAAATAATTTCTATCTAACCCCAAGAGATGGCAGGACATTATCCTTTCGTTGAAACCTTGTTAAAGAATTCTATTCTACGAGCAATTGTTTTATTCGTAGCACTAACTTCGCGGGAAATTTGTGCAAGGCCTCACATTTTGATCTACAAATTGCACCACAGAGCAGGGAAAGCAATGAAATTAAGTTCTATCTAACCCCAATAGATGGCAGGACACTATCCTTTCGTTAAAACTGTGTTAAAAAATTCCATGCCTTGTGGAATCGTCTCGTTCATAGCACCCACTTAGCGGCCGTCACAGTTCCGTCGTTAGCAGTGAAAGGGTTAAAAACAGACACTTGACTCTCCTGCTGTCTGAAACTGGCTGAACAATGCAAACCATTTTGCTGACCCCCTAACAAAGGTAATAACCTCACATATATTGTTCATTGTATTTCTACAGCAAAGCGTGCATACGAACACTTTCTTTTATAACCAAGGTCTATAAATGCACCAGACAGTGAAAAGTTAACTGGGAAGTATGCATATAAATATTGTTAGGGGTGCTGAAATGCAAAGCACCCCCGAAGTCGGTGCCTATGACCTATAAATCTAGCCGGATGAGGAGTGTATAAATATTTACAATGTGATCTGTTCTGATTTTGCTTATGTGATATTAAAATTTAGATAATCATTTATACTGAAAGGCAGTTCTTGTTGAATGTTTTTGACTTTTTTGTTAACTTACTGTTATTTAATTCTTTGCTGTAATTGGGGATCTTATTATATGTGTAGTTTGTTTTCCAAATAATGCAATGCTTGAATTTCAACCATCTTAATATTACTAAAATAATAACCTACTGCATTTGAAAACTGAATCACAAGCATGCATTGTAATTTACACTCCCCGTCTCTTTGTAACATCCAGTTATTATTCTGAAAACAGATTTTAATATGATTTAATGTCATTTTCAGATATTTCTGTGGCATCAGAATCTGAAAGTGAAGAGTATGATTCAGAACCAGAACCAGAAGCTGAACCTGAAGCAGAACCAGAACCAGAACCCGAGCCGGATCCAGAAATTGAGCCCACACAGACCAGAAGCAGAACTGAAAAACGGTCTTCCTTGATAGAGAAAGAAGAAACAAAACCTGAAGAATCTCCAAAAGAAGATACAAAAAAGACTGAGAAGCCTTTTAGACGAAAGGCTGGTAAAAGAAAAGAGGAGGAAGATGATGAGAAGGAAGCGTCTAGAGAAACTGACAGCTTAGAAGTCACTCCTGAAACTGAAGCATCCACAGAAGTACAAATTTCTGAGAAAAGAAGAAGCAAACGGACAAAAAAGGCTCCTCCTACTCCGACAATAGAAAAGAAGGAAGAAGAACCCAAAGTTGAATCCACTGTAAAACAAGAAATTGGGATAGACGTTGAAGAAGAACAGCCGAAAGGAAGAGATTTTGATTTGAATCAAATAAGATCTGAATTAAAGGGAATAGAGAAGGCTGTGAAGCTACCTCTAGATGTTCTTCATAGACCAGAAGAAAAGTGTGCACAGTCTGTCCTGAGTGACAAACCTGTAACTGCAGAAGATATCAGATGTAAGAGTGAGGAAAAAGAAGAAGAAATGCAGACTTCAGTTATTGAAGAAAAGACCCCAGAAAAAGTTGAAGATACAAGTACAGAAGATATTTATGAATTCAAAGAGCCAGAACCATTTGAGTTTGAAGTTCGAACAAAAAGAGATTCTATACTATGTGATGATAGAGTGGGAAAACTTCCCCGTCGTCCACCAAGGATCTTTGATAATGTTGTAGAGCCTAAGGTTGAAAAATCTCCCCGGAAGAAGTTAGTGAGGACTCCTGTAACGAACAAAGTAGATGGTAAAGACGAAACGCCACTTGAAGGGGAAGTAAAAAAGAGATTTAGACGAACAGCTGCCAAGAAAGTAGAACCTCCAATAGAAACAAAGAGAAAGGAAGTACCAATACCTCACGTAGAAGAAGCCAGCCTTTCTCCCATAAAATCTCCACAGATTGAACCATTGACCCCTCAGAAGTCCAGACCCTTGTCAGCATGTGAAGAGGCTTTTGATAAACTTTGTGAATCTCCATCCTTTCATGTTGCAACAAAAGTTTGTGAACCCAGAACACCTAGTCCATCTGCGTCAAAAACTTTAAAATCCCCTGAACTGGAACCACTCAGTCTGTTCAGTGATCTTCCTGGTGATGGTCCAGACGATGAGGGAGAAGATGACAGTGAAGATCGTCTGGTTATTTCAGAAACTGATGAAACTGAGACAGAGACTGAAGAACCTCTTTTCACATACCCACAACGACATCATGAAGAATTGTTTCCCACCCTAACTAGATCTGATACAACTTCAGCTGCAGCTCCAGATTCACCAGGCACAGTTGATAGACTGATTCAGCATAAACCTTCTCCAGAGCCACCACAGTTGCTTCCAGCCGATATATTTTCAACTTTTGGCACCAGATCTGAAATTACGGGGAAGACAGAAGAACCAATGCAGAGGAATGTAGTAAATGAAGAAGGGAAGTCACAGGCAGGTGTATCATCAGATGAAGATGTGATGAAATTATTGCTGAAAGAAGGAGAAGGAGATGATGAGGAATATGAAGATGATCCAATTAATGCTGCCATACAGCGAGTTATTGAGCAGTCCATGACAGATGAGGAATCAAATGACATGGACATATTTGGAAATAGAAAGGAAGTATGTGATGTAGAAAGTATGCGTCATGAAAGTCCAGTACCACCTAAACCAGAGCCCATGGTCGTGGTCGTTGAAGAACCAAAGAAAGAACCTCCACCTCAAAAGGAGCCTGTTGTAAAGAGAAAAGGTGGTAGTAGAAAACCAGTTTTGAGTAAGGAGTTTGTGGAAGATACAGATACTGATAGTGATAGTGATGAAGAAGAAAGACTAGTGATTGATAAACTTGATGAGGATGATAATATGAGTAGTTCCTCAAGTCAGTGCAGTCTAAAACTTCATGTGAGTGAACCAACAGACACTGAAATGAAGTTACATTTAAGTGACAAAGATGATGATTGTAAGACTGAGGCAGATGAAAAAGAGAGTGAAATAGAGGTAAAAGTAGAGGAGTTGCCTCATAGTTCAAAAGAAGTTCCAGCCATAGAAATTAGGATTGAGGAAAGTGAAACGTCTACGTCAGTTAAAGAGGAGGATGCTGTTACTACCCAAGTGAGTTTTGAAATTAATTTCTTTTTCAAATACACTGAAAGGCAAAAAAAAAAAAAAAGATCACTTAAAGAAATTTAAAAAAATCCAGTTTAAATAAAAATTATGTAGTAGGCCTAGTGCTTGAAATAAAATTACTGCAATTGTATATGTTTTTAAGATTAAAATTTAATGACACATTTCACACTTAATTCCCCATGTTGCCTCTTGCACCGTGGTGAATGGTGAGCCTAAGGTTGCAGCATCCATCAACAATTAGAGCAACAGCTTTGGCAACGTCTTAGGGACTGAGAGGCATTATTTCAACTAAATGTACTGACAGAATCACTTCGATGCGAAGGGAGACATTTTCCTTTCAGTTTGGGAGGAAATGCCGCAATACAACAATGAAACACCTTGCAAGCAATATGTATGACAAGCTAGTGCACATAATCAGATCAGAAACGCCCTATTGCGATGTTTTTTTGTTTTGTTTGACGATAAAGTGAAGATATGAAGAAAGCTGTATCTATAGCTAATGGTTCAATAAAAATAATAATTCATCCTCACCAACAACAATGTATAAACATCTAATCAAAATTATGTTTAATCTTAAAATTACAACAAATTTTACAGTGATCGGTTTTTTTTTTTTTGCCTGTCAGTGTAGTAAAGAACTTAAAGCCTTGGGAATTTTGGTGTATTCCAAAGTAAGGAAAGTAATAATTCAAAATACAGTATTTTTTGCTTTCACTTAACAGATCATATTGTAGAATAATTACAATTTGAGTTGAACTTAGACACTTATGCTTCACTTACCAACAAAGAAATCAGGGATCTATCAGATAAATTGTACTAACTGCAGCAAGATTTATATAGGAAAAACAAAAAGAAATATTGAGACTAGATTTAAAGAACACATGAGAAACCTTAAAAATTGTCAGTTGGAAAAATCAGCCGTTGCAACGCATTCTTGGGAAAATGACCACAGAATTTGTAGAGAACCAAAATTGTTAAAATCAGTAAGCAAACCGAAAGAACTGGACATCTGGGAGAGGATCTATATAAAGAAATTTGATAGTAATCTCATGAATTTCGAAATACCAGAGGATGAGAACCTCATCAAGAAGTTTGTAAAACCACCACCAGGGACACTTCATGACCTTCAAAAGCAAGATTTGTCAGTTGGACACATAGCCGAGGATGGGGACAAGGGTCCTTGAAATATGTTCTACCAAAAAGTTGGTAAGAGAAGCATAAGTGTCTAAGTTCAACTCAAATTGTAATTATTCTATTATAGTTGCTTCACTGTTTATGTTCCATCATTTTTTAAAGATCATATTGTTCTCTTAATTTGTAAATGAAAATTGTTCATAATTTTATTGATAGTTTAATCTTTTGTAGGGAGGTCGTTCCATGAAGTTGCAAGTAAACTAAGTTACGAAAATGCTTTTATACATTAATCCAAATTGTACCTGTTCCCTGCTGTTGCCCTCTAATAGAAGTCTGTTAAATTGTAAATGGTTCCAGAAGTTTGTATTGCAGAATTGAATATGAGATGGTTCATTAAACTGTAAGTGGTTCCAAAAGCTGGTATTGAAGAATTATGTAGTCTAAGTTATTTATTTTTAAGGCCTGTTCACACAGATTAATGGGCTATCATGACAGGTAGTGATGTATGCCCATGGTGGGTAGTCTTGAAACTGTATTACTGTATATAAAATTTTATCATCCCTATCAAACAGAAGGTGGGTTACCTCGGCAATCAGCGGTCAGATTGTGTTTGGAAACATTTGCAGGAAGAACAAGCCGATTTGGGGCGAATTTACTAGGGAAAAAAATAAAAGAAATATACACTTTTGCATTTTACTTCTGGACTACAAAAACATAAACATTTGAATTTCTGTGTGGCCATGTTCTTTATAGATATGAATTTTTTTACTGGTAGGTTAAAAGTTAATTTGTTTTATTGGTATTTTTTATTAAAATGGGTTCTTAGTCTCATGGCTATAATTCAAGAAGTAAGCTGTACTGCTACTTTTTCTGAATTGCAAGTGTTGTGTGTCTCCTGCGTTCATTATAAATTGTAGGCTCCGTACAGCTGATGTTTGTAAATTGCATGCTCTTTTTTTTTATTTTATTTTTATTTATTTATTTATTTATTTTAATCAGTGTTCAGTAAATTACTGCAACAATCCTGGGCATATGTATTTTCATTTATTTTTCAATTCTGTTTTCTGGTTAGCTGCTGTCGTATCGTCTCTCTTAGGATAAATAGGTATACAAATCTTCTGCTTTTCCGTTACCTTAAACTTTTTTTCTCCCAAATTTGCTTGTACTTTAAACGTTTCATAATTATGGTGTTGATTGAATATTCATTTATATTTTCTTTCTTCACTATGGTACCTCTCAATTGCCAAGAGGGAGATCATCTTGAAAGTTATTTACACATAATAGAGTTGTAAATTTGTCTGCCAACATTTTTAGTACACTTAGCTGAAACACTTTGGCATTTTGCCATTGTGTGCCATAAATATACAATGAAAGGTTCCTAACTTGACTTGCTTTGTTAGAAGCACGTGCATAACCTCAATCATGCTTTAATTAATATGCAGTTAGCTTGAAATTAACAAGTATTTTAAGTTATTATTATATGTTGCAAAAATAAAAGCTTACGAAGTAATTATTCAATTCTTTATTTCTGATGAAGGTCTCTTTAATTTTGAATGTTCACACATATTTTAGGAGGTTACTGAGTGTCCCAAAGTGATCTAATTAGCTAATCAAAACCCTCAGATACTGCAGTTGTTAAGTAATAACAGACTTTCTATTTGCTCTTATTAAGCTCAACAGATATATTTATTATATCTTTAGAGACTCTTATAACTCAGGAAGTTATTTGGATTTTCTTTTAGGATACTGAACATCCAGTTCTTCAGAGTGCTTTTGTACCTGAATCCAAGAAGGAAGAAACGGTAGCAGAAAAGGTTATGGAGGAAGAGGCTGTGAAAGAAACAGTTCCTATAATTGTTGCATCAGTAGAGAAAATAGAAGAAAATATTGAAGGTGAAAGATGTGAAGAAGAATCGGAAAGTAACCTTCGCTCTCTGTTATGTGAAGAAACTATACCTGGCAGCCCTGCTCCTGTAACAGAATCTACACAGATTGCAGAGGCAGGTCATGAAGAATGTGACGAAAAAACTCCAGTATTAGAAATGCCATTTGCCAGTGCACCTGGCAGTAATTGCTCACCAAGCACCAGTACATGCAATGGAAAGTCTGTACCTGTCTTTGTTTCTCCTCCTATAGCAGAGCCTCCAACAACAGCCTTGCCTGTGGAAATGACAGCTCCCATTCAGATGCAGGCTGTACCTTCATCCACCCCATCTAATATTCCTCCTCCACTGCTACCACCTCCCCAAGTTCAGATCCAACCTCCTGTAATTCCCCCACCTGTTCCAGTTCCAGTTGCAGGCCCAGGTCCTGGATCTGGTGTTCCAGGGCCAGGCCCTGGTCCAGGTGCATCCAAAAGAAATTCTAATGAAGCTGCTCCAGTCATGGACAATACTCCGCCCACAACACCAGATAGCAGTCTTTCAACTATATCAGGATCTCCACGAGAGTAAGTTTTTATCTGTCCTTCATCTTAGAGTATTGTTTGCTTCATGAATTTATTGTTTCAACACCATTCTGTAAAAAATAAAAATAAAACCATAGACACTAGATCAAAGTCTTGAAAATGCACCACCCCTGTAAGCTACAGATGCTTGTTCATGGACACTTCTCATCTGCTTTGTTTCTCCCTTCAAAAATAAAGATACATTTCGCTGTAGCATAAGGAAGCAGTATCTTGAGTTTCACATCAGAAATACTGCAATATCACCAAAAACAAATTGTTTCATTAAAAATAGACCTATCTGACATTTTAACATGAACCAATTTCTTTTTTTAGGTTTACTTAGGAACTTTGTCAAAATTGTTACTGCTTAAGAATGCAAAAAATCCTACGTTGTTCAGTAAAATTAAAAATCCATTTATAATAAATAAATTTTACATAATAATAGTGGATAGATATATGTGTGAGAGTAAGGGGATTCTGTTCACTCATTTCAAGCCTCTAGTGCTAAATTTCCCATTATTCTGTTGTTTCATTAAGTACTTTTGCATACATTGAAAAAAAATTGTTATTTCTACCTTTGAAATGCACATAAAAGTAAAAGGAAAGTGATCCCTGTGCCCTTAGAGTTCTGTTAGGGTGATGCTTTCAGATTTTGAGACATTTGGCACAATAAGGTGGTAAGATTATCAGCCTTATGCACCGACTGCCTTTACCCAAAGATTACTCCTGGAACTTACTTATGTTCAAGACTTGAGTTGACCCCAGGGCCATAGTGCCCACCAGAAGGATTAGGACAATGGAAAAATCCCAACCTCGTCAGGGATTAAACCTCTGACCTTCCAGTTTGTAGTGCTGAGTCTCAACCAACTGTGCCGTTTCATACCCCTTTGAAATGCATTTAATCAGTTTAATTCTTTTGTTTTGTTGATATAACAGCATTAAAAAAACAGGTATATATTAATTATTTGCTGAGAATAGTTTCACTTGTCAGTAGGTTGTAGAGAATAATTCATTATTCGTTCGTTTATTACAGAGAAAGGGATGGCATGTCACCTACAATGGATAATGAAAGTTCAAAATCACATAGGGATTCCTTTGATATAGATATGGATAGCTGTGCTGAAGGCCACAAAGTTGACCATTACAGTGAAGAAGGTAAGGAAAATTAATTATTGTGTAGTAACTTCTATTTGCAATTAAGGGTGGGGAATTGTGTGAAAAAGCTTACTCAATGGTGTTACACACACACACACATGAATAAATACATAATCCACATGATCACAAACCCACATCTACATTTGCACTATACAAGTACACATGAACTCACATGTAGTACATGTATGCAGCGACGGTTTGGAAGCAAGTCATCGGCCGGTAAAGGCTCATGTACATAACCCCTCAATTCAAGCGCACGGATTTCTGAAAAAGGCCTAGAGTTGTCATGGAAGATGTTGACAATGATTTCCGTCTGCCGCCACACATTACTGACATCTTTTAAGAAAGTTTGCATTCACAAGCACTAATTCTTCTTGTGAAATTGCTACAATTTCTCTTCTTATGTTCTCTTTCAGTTCTTCAATGAGGGTTATTCTTGTAAACTTTATTTTTTAAGTTCCCCCCCAAATTAAATATCACATACAGTAAGATCTGGAGATCTTGCTAGCCATAACCCTACTAATTATGCTGTCTTCAAAAACTTCCTCAATTAAATCTAACGAGAGATCTGCAGTATGCCCTGTAGCGGAGTCTTATTGAAAAAATGGAAATTAATTAAATTTAACAAGAGATCTGCAGTATGTGCTGTAGTGGAGTGTTATTGGAAAAATGGATATTTAATTAAATCTAAAGAGAAATCTGCAGTATGTGCTATAGCGGAGTCTTATTGGAAAAATGCACATTTAATTTAAGTTTTGAAGATAGGGTAATTAGTAGGGGTTATGGCCAGCAAGATGTCCAGATCTTACTGTTTGTGTTTTTTATTTTTGGGGGAACTTAAAAAGTAAAGTGTAAAAGAATAACCCTCATACAGTACAATTGAAAAACTGAAAGAGAACATAAGAAGAGAATTGAAGCAATTTCACAAGAAGAATTAATGCGTGTGAATGCACTTTCTTAAAAGATATCAGAAATGTATGGTGGTAGACATTTATTTATTTAATAATAATAATAACGTACATTACAGGTAGAAAACCCAATTACAATGTTCATGACAAAAATACAATTCAATTATACAATTTAATAAAAAAAAAAAGATAAGAATACACGAAAGATATATTACTGTAATTTAATCTACTAAGTATATACATAAAGAAGAAATAGAAATTCCTAGCCACTTCTGTGTTCCAGCAGTTGCCAGGTTTCTTCTTTAAACATAGTACAGTCGGTCAAATAAAAACGTCGGGCGTTATTTGATTGAGTATCACGAACGAGCATATGCGCATGTACAGGAAGACTTAAGGTTAGGCTCACACCTGCCTCTTGTCTGTCCATGTATTTTCTTGATTATTTAGTCAGTTTTGTTCCAAAACAAATATATATAGAAGGCTGTGGCTATATGCCTCACGCCCGCCATATTCTTGCATGGAAGTTCTTATTATAATAATGAATAAATTTGCGAGGAATATGTTTATTCAAGGAGCATTTTTTAAAGATTTTATTTTATAATACCGGTACTTGTAGTGCAAAATCAATAACTTACGTTCAACTTCTGCAACCAATCTAGCATCGAAATACGCGGCCAGCCAGATCCATGTTTCCTATGAAAACTTCCGGTCGCATTATAGTGAAGTACCCACCTTTGAGCCGCTCTTTAAGAAATATGGAACCTTCTTGCTGCTTCAGAGGCCGAAAAATGCAGGTCAATTATAGCCCTAACTACACTTTCTCTCAAGCTAGCATTTATATGTGGCGCGATGACACAAAGTAAAATGAATTATGACAATATCGTGTGTTGCGCTTTCCGCGTTGTTAATTTTTTCCCTCCTGTCGCATGGCTCATGTGTTCGAAGAATGACCTGTATTTTATGTTTTTTATAGGAAACTTATGAACTAATGCGTTAAAACTTCAATTTTAACTGCATATGAGTCCCGACATTTTTTATTTGACCGACTGTCATAATACCTTTGAGAGTATATTTTAAAAAAATAGAATAAGAAAGAAAGGGTGAGGAGAACGTTTGTCATGATACATTAAACCAATAAACTAACTACAATTGATTGTAACTACGTTTAATAATTTCAATTCAGCATTAAATTAACTTCGGCTAAAGCATTTTTAAATTTGCATATTGGCCAACAGCTTACTGCCATGCAAACCATGCGTTCTCGGCACATCGCAAAAATAATGACTCTTTAGAATGAAAATAAAAAATAAAAAAGTATGGAAGTTTAAAATTGTTATTTGTTTAATTTCAGATTCACTGCTTAATATTGAAGTTGCAAATACAAACGAGAATAGGTTACAAGGTTTGAAACTATTGCCGAAGAAATCTTGTTCAGATCTTGATAAGGAAATGGATTCTTCACCCAAGAAAAGAAGACGCAGCAGAAAACGGTCTGAGTGTGAAAGCAACAAAAGATCAAGACATTCTTCAGGGAGATCACCACGAAATACAGGTAAGATCCTTTTGTTAATTTTTTTTGTATTAATGGAAAGGATGATAGGAAAATTAAAAGCTGGGGAAAATTCATGAAGTTGAACATGGATCCTTATTTATCTGTATGAAGAAATACAAATAAAACAATATTATGAAAAATAAGTATAAAAATTGGGCATTTTTATATGTGTAAAATATTTCAGTTCTCTAAAAGGAGACTTCTTAAAAACTTTTGAATACACTTGCAGGCTTGCAGTGAAACTGACCTAATAATTACTGTAGAAAAACAAAATATGAATGAATGAATGAATGATTTATTCTTGTATCTGGAGTTATACAAATGTTCACCCCTGGTGTTACAGAAAGTTTTTTTCACCAAGGGGCGTCTTCATACATAAAAGCTCAGACATCGGAAATCAGTACTAATACTAATAATGTTGACCTTTTGTAAGTATATCCGTTTACCATTTTTACCCAATTTTCTGTAAGCAACTAATTTGTTTTTCCCATTTTATTTTAACTATATATAAAAAGTTTCCCAGTTCCTTTATTGTTTTTGTGTTTTTTGGCACAGTTAATTTCTTATATGCCACTGAAGGAAGGTACAGATATAGAAGTAAAAATTGATAAACAGGTAAATAGTTACTGCAAGGAAAAGGACATAGAAATAGTAATTAATGAAGTTAAAACAAAAGGCAAACAACTGGATATAATAGGATTATATAGGTCTCCAAGTGGTAATATAGAATTATTCCTCATTAGATTAGGGAAAATATTAAGCAAAAGAATAAAATCAAATAGGAACGTTATCATATGTGGTGATTTTAACATCGACGTAAGTACTGATAATCCAAATCATCAAAAACTTAAAGAATTAATGCTAGAACATAACCTATACACCACTATAACAACACCGACAAGAATAACAGAACATTCATATACCACTATTGATAATATTATAACAAATATAAATAAGAATGAATGCAAATCATACACTATAAATACTGCAATATCTGATCACTTTGGACAGGTTTGTGAATTAAAATTAAACTCAGCACTGCAAACTAATAAGAAAGAAAAATATGAAAATAAAAGAAAATTCAGCCTAACAAACATAAAGGAACTTGAACATCATCTTAGGTTAGAAAATTGGGTAGATGTATTAAATGCTAAAAACACAAATGAGAAATATGATAAATTCAATGAAACGTTAATGCATTATCTTGACATTGCTTGTCCCAGAATTAGGCAAAAAATAACTAATAGAAACATCAGTAACACCAGAGATTTTAACACATAGAGAAAAATTAAAATACTACAGTAAATATTGTAGGGGTACTCAGCTATATAAAAATAGTAAAAAAGCATACTCAAAGTTGATTAATACAGCAAACGCAGAACATATTAAGGAGAGTATTAACAAAGCTGAAAATAAAATGAAAGTAACCTGGGACATTATCAATAAAGAAAGAGGCCAATGCATCACCGATAAAACAGAGCCTTTTGGTGGGATAAAAATAAATAACATAGAAATAACAGATATAAACCAAATTGTAAACATATTTAATAACACATTTATTAGTACAGTAGAACAGTTGATAAATAGGGAGACAAACATCTATGAAAAAGTAGAACAGAAAACACAGATAAGTCAATCACTATACTTACATCCAGTGAATGAGAGAGAATTGAGAAGAGTTATAAATAAATTAAAACCAAAAAAATCATATGGAAAGGATGAATTCTCAAATTATGCCATAAGACAATGCCAAGAAGGTCTCATTACACCATTAGGGCCCGGTTGCATAAAAGCTCCAGATATCTTCTAGACAGCTAATCGTTCTATACATTTATAGACTCGATAAACACCTTCCCATTTCCGAAAGCGAATTTGCTCAAGAAATAGCTAATGTCAGATAAATGAGTTGAGCACTTTGTCAATAGATGGAGACACGGTGCTTACTCTAATATCAAGTTGGCCGTGATTGACTAGCAACCAATCGGAGCGCTTCTTGCTATTCTATTCAAAATGGCTGAATTATCTTTCTGATTTTTCTTGTCTGCTGTTTCTCTGCTAAAATGAATGTAAAACGTGAGATAAACTACGGTAATTTCGATTTTGAGACTTGTGCATTAGAGAAAAATGTCACCCATCACAATCTGACAACATAATGCGTAAAACGTAACACATTAATTAAGCTATAGCTAATTTACCACAGAAAGGAATGCTTCGATGGTTGTTCCCAATTCTAATGATGGGCAATTTAACGCTGAAAAAGGCATGCTTGAAGTTGTTCCTTATTTAATATGATGGCCTATTTATCCATAGGTCATTGCTTTGACAGCCTGATTCTTTCCGAAACTCAATATCGTCAAAGATCTAATTCTTTCAGGGAATACTTTTTGCTTTACACATCTCTAGGCCTAATTATTGCCTCAGGATGAAGATGACGAGAAAGATGATGATTATGTATTAATATTCGTGCTGTAAAATGGTAATATTTTCTTCATAAAGTGTTGCATCAGAAAATAAAATTAATATACTTACGCTACATTTTTTCCGAATCTGAATATCATCGTAGGCTACTTCTTGAAAGGATTGCTGTATTTCTTTCAGGGAATATTTACTTCTGTATAGACCTAGGCCTTATACGATCTGGCATTGAAGATGACCAGCAAGAAAATATGATGTGAATTAATATTCGCGATGTTTTCTTAAAGTATTAACTTACAACAGAAAATGAAATTAATACAAATAAACGATGGATACATTAATAGCCTAGGCTATAACAAAGTTCATCTAACCGATAATATACAATTTTTCTAGTGCAGTATTATGAATTATTTCACACACAAATTAATAACCAATGCCAGCTTCATTACTACTTTTAATTTTAATACCATAACAAGCTAGTAACATAATGTAAGATTAAATGCTAATATAATAACGAAACATACATCAACATAAATATTTCGCATTTCCGCCATGTTGCGTGTTGATCTACCGTTTCGTCAGATATCTAGTGATTTTTGGTGCGATAGTTTGTAGGGCGTTTTATCGAACGATTAGCCGCCATCGAACGTTTCAGAAATGCTTACGGATTGAATAATGCCATCTAGTAGATATCGTACGTTTCGGAAACCCGGCGTAATAGACATAATAAACAGCTTCTTTAGAGAGGGGATATTCCCAGAGGCATTAAAGATAGTTAAGGTAATACCTGTCTATAAAAAAGGAAACAAAAAAGACCCTGGTAACTACAGACCAATTTCGCTTATATCAGGTATATAAAAAATTATAGGAACAATAGTACAAAGTAGATTAAGTAAGTTCCTAGACAAACATGATGTGTTAATTAAAGAACAACATGGGTTTAGAAAAAACAGCTCAACAGAAATGGCATTAGAAGGGTTTATAGATAATATAAGAAAAATATTAGACAAGAAAAAAATTGCAGCAGGCATGGACCTTACAAAGGCATTTGACAAGGTGCAACATCAGCGGCTGGTAGAGATACTAGGAAAATATGGAATAAGAGGACATGCAGGAAAATGGATACAGAGTTACTTGGTAGGCAGGACACAATACGTGCAAATAAATGATCATAAATCAAATATCAAAAGGGTAAAACAAGGTGTACCCCAAGGTTCAGTATTGGGGCCAATACTTTTCAATATATACATCAGTAGTATAAAAGAAATTATCACTAACAGCAAAATTTTACTTTATGCAGATGATTCAACTCTGATAGTAGAAGAAGACAGCAAAGAAAATCTAGAGATTAAAACATTCATAGAAGTCAACAGAATTTATCAATGGCTACAAAGTAACTCTCTATTCATCAATGCTAATAAAACAATGTGCATGATATTCTCCAATAAACTGATAAATGAACCTAATGATAAATGGTGACAGGATCAAAGAAATTCAAGTAGTAAAATACCTAGGAATAAACATCGATTCAAAATTAAACTGGGGAGAACAAACCAATTCTATATGCAATAAATTAAACTGTTATATTTATACTCAAACTAATGTCCAGATATGCTGACACATCATTACTTTTAACAATATATCATAGTTTATTTGAAAGTTATATTAGATATGGTATCACTGTTTGGGGTAATTCATCAGAATACAATAATGACAGAATAAGAAAACTACAAAAAAAAGCAATTAGAGTCATAGCACAAATAAAACAAACAGAATCATGCAGGGAACACTTTAGAAAATTAGGTATACTCACATACACATCAATATATATCTACAAGACCATAATGAGTTTAATAAAGAAACAAGGAAATATTGTAACAAATAAAGACATTCATTCACACAACACAAGACAAAAGAATGACTATAGAATAGAAACACATAATCTAAAAAGTTTTGAGAAAAGTCCAAATTATGCAGGAATAAAACTATGGTCCAAGCTGCCTAACTCGCTTAAATTAATATAACAACAGAAATGCTTTAAAACAAGCTCAAGCGATTCCTATTAGAATAAGCATACTATACTATAAAAGAATACACTGATGAGTAATATAGTTGAGTAGCATCATTATTTAGCAATAAGACAATCTGTATAGGAATAAGATAAGATAATTTGTGTAGTACTAAAATAAGTTAGGTAGCCATAAGATAAGTCATATAGCCATAAGATAAGTCATATAGCTATAAGATAAAATTTGCAACTTAAATGTTAGTAAACTCAGTAGAATTGTTTGTAGAATAGACTAGATTTAATTATTGACAAGTCCTACCGTATATCATGTAACAATGGAAATTGTTACCAAATGATCAATGGGATGCTAATAAACTAAACTAAACTTTATTTAACTTTAAAAAGTTTTATTTGAAAACTAAAGTCTTAGGCCAGTATTCATAGTCGCAATAAGTCGTACTTATATCCAAGTCGAACTTTAATCTCGTCTTAAGTTGAGTTTCTGACACAAACAAGTCGGACTTATGACGTATTTACTTTATAAAGTCAGACTTGACAAAGTCGAGCTTATTGCTATTCATAGTCACTAAAGTACGACTTATTTGTCGAAATAAGTCGTACTTTATCAAGTCAAGGGTCCCCCTGACTTATTTCAGTTTAAGCCAGAACCATGGACAGTGATTTTTGGGATCTTGGCGAGGTATTAGAATAAACTCGTTCCCCAAAGCATTATTTGAGATAGATGATGAATCTATTCAAATTCTACAGTGACAATGAATTTATTAAGAGATTTCGTTTCAAGAAGACACAATTTTGGAAATATCAATCGCCTATATTTCATCGGTATTTCTCTCTGATGGTATTTCATATCGGCCCAAAGCTTCCTAAGCTGTATTTAATCTATCTAGAACTCATTTAATATTGAAATAAATACATAAGCGTACCGGTCTTAATTCAGAACAATGTCCAAGCTAATATATACACAGAATATTGTAAAGAAACTATTGATCAGCTTACTTACACGCCGCATAATATGACTGGATGAATTGAATCCTTTGTTTACAATGAACAGCGCCGTCTGTATTCTTATATCACAACAGCGAAATACGTACTCAGACGGCTTAGCTTTACATAAAATCTGAAAAAATCTTAAACACGATTGGCTAATTCAATTGTTATGGCAGTGAACGCATGATTTTTCATATTATTGAGTTCGACTTTAATAGGTAGAACAAGTAGAGCTTTATGAAGTCAGACTTAATAAAGTACGACTTGAAAGAAGACTATGAATACGAAAAACATATAAGTCGACTTGTCAAATAAGTTCAGCTTTATAAAGTCGGTTCTTAAGTCACCGACTATGAATACCGGCCTTAGTGTTTCAGTTTCGGGACAGCTTAAAATTATATGCTCTGCATCTTCATTACTAAGGTATAATGGGCAACGACCTTTCTTGAAATTTCTTCTTGCCCCTCTTAAGCTTCCATATCCCTAATCTCCACCATGCCAGCCCAGATTTTAAAACAAAATATAGTATGAGTAAAACCTCTTTACTGTGAACTTACTTAATAGGAATTTCTGTTGGCATAAAAATCTGGTTCCAGGAGGGATGTATTGTTTCTTAATAGAAAGTTTTATGGATTACCACACATTATAAACTGATTTTTAATCCCTTGTATCATTAAAGCTTCAAATCTTTTCATACTGTTCTTTCCTGTTATTCCTTTGCTTGGCTTGTAAGAAAAATGAAGTAAAAGGTAAACCATTACTCCATTCTCAGTTATTTAGGTGCTTGAGATAGGAGTAATAGAATTAACACTATTGGTACAGTCACGAGCATCCTGCCAACAGTCACATTATAACATACCGTAGAACTTGTTACAGCAACATCAAGGTACTGAGAAAATTGTGTTGTTGTAAACGAGTGTAAACGACAAAGCGACATATACATTGTTAATTCCAGTGCATTGTATAAATTTATTTTGTATTTTCTTAAAATTCACATATTTATTTTCCTTTGCATTAATTGGAAAATCTATTTAAAAATCATGTTTTTCTGCAAAAGTCCTCTTTAGACCCTGGTTTTTCAGCAAAAGTCCTCGTTATCCCCTAGTTTTTCAGCAAAATTCCTCGTTATCCCCTAGTTTTTCAGCAAAAGTCCTCCTTAGCCCCATTTAGGCCCTTAAGTCCGATTTAACCCCTTTTAGGTTCTATAAGATTCATATATTCGGAAGCAAGGGGCATAGAACGGAAAAATACGTTAAAATGTTCTAATTAGGAAGCTGGGGAAAAAAATAGGTTAAAACCTTCAAATCCGGGCCCTATTCGTAAGTAAAATTTGCAGATTATTTATAAACAACTGAGAAATTTAAACAAGGTTGTATTAAAACTTGTACAGAGTCAACATTTATTTAATATTTACACTTCTTGCTCCACTTACATTTAATTTGCAGGACTAGTTTCCAGGGATTACTCCCTCATCCTCAGCTAGTGGTTGACATGTCCTAACTCAGATGGGTTTTTGACATGTTTTAAAACATGTCAAAAATCCATCTGAGTTAGGAGTTTGGGAGAAGGTATTCATCATTAAGAACCAAAACAAGATCTTGAATTTTGATGTCCCAGCAGCAGATGGGATATTTAGTTTTTTAGGTCATAGGAGTGGTAACACTGTAAGAGCAGATACATCAGATCAACAAGACATTGGTATCAGTCAACCACCAGCTGAGGATGAGGGAGTAATCCCTGGAAACTAGTCCTACAAATTAAATGTAAGTGGAGCAAGAAATGTGAATATTAAATAAATGTTGACTCTGTACAAGTTTTACAACATGCTCTACTGTATATATTTCTTCAATTAATTATTTTAACACTTGAAGGTTGAAGAAATACGGTCGCCGATTATTTCCTCAGCTATTTGTGAAACTCTCTCAGGGATTTCGTGTGGTCGATATTTTAAATAATACACACTTATGATGTTGATTGTAGTTTATTTAAAGCTTGTACGCCGATATTAGCCACTGTAATATTATAATAAAGCTAATGCAATGAGGCGGCAGTTTGGTGAATCCGGAGGATGTCTGTACTCGGCGAGTGGCGATCTAATAATACATTGTTATTATGGCGACTGATGAGTGAATAATCATCCCGGGTGCTGAAGGATTGCCATTTATATAGCCTCCCTTTTAGTTCTCGTGAGCCGCGATATCTCGCGTATAAAAGGGTTTACAACTTTAAATCCATAATAAATCTGGCTCTGCCATTGGCTAATTATTCAACTTTAACCAGCGTCCTTCTTTGAAAATTCTGTTAAGCGGACTCAATGGGGATTTCCCTTCACACACGTTACTAGTTATACCTTAGGACATAACAGGCACAAGTACAGCATCATCCTGATTGCAACATGATAAAATCTCGAAATTGAACTTTTCTGACTTACTAATCAAAATTCTAATATTGAAATCATAATTTCTGAATTAAAATATGCCTATAGGCTATTGTAATATCTTATTACAGCTTCAAGGTTGTATTATTTTCTGTTTCACTCAAAACTGAATATGCTGTCAGATGTTTGTGTTAATTTAAAATAAAACTGTCCAGTAAGCCTATTAATTTGTATTTGATCTTTTTTTACATTGAAGGCAAAATTGCATAATCAAGACGTGATTACCATCTAAAAATGATTTCCACAAAATTTTAAAAGTGTTCTCGGATCCATTGGAAAAATCAGGTAATCATATCTTTAGAGGAAGACCTTTTGTAGTAAAATTTGCAGATTATGTATAAACGGCTGAGAAATTTAAGAACCAAGGTTGCATTATTTTCTGTTTCACTCGAAACTGAATATACCATCAGATGTTTCAGTTGATTTAAAATGAAATTGTGTCCAGTAGGCCTATTAATTTGTATTTGATTTTTTTTACATTAAAGAGAAAACTGCTAAATATTGTTAGAAATGGAGCATAATCAATACATCTATTCCCATCTAAAAAATTACTTCCACAAAATTTTGAAATTGTTCCTGGATCCTTCGAAAAAATCAGGTAATCTTACCTTTAGGGGAAGATCTTTTTGTAGATTGGAGGACAGTGTTCATGTTGATTTTAGAGAAATTGAAATAAGATTGAAGGAACTAGGGAAACTTGCATGATAAACTGAGTACATAATTTTTTAAAAAAACATTGTTTTATTGATTCATTTCATTTTCAGGTGGTGGAGGAGGAAGTGACAGTGATGATACTTCAGAAAATTCTGCTGTAGGTGGTTGCACACCACTAACTAGTTCAGAAAATGTTCTGTCCTCTAGGTCACCAAGACCTTCCAAGTACAATTTCTATGTTGAATTAGGTGAGTTAAGAGTTACTTTACTACTTTTTAAATCTGTATACTCTGGGGGGGGGGGGGGGAACTTCTTTAAAAAAACAATAGAATAGATCATTTCTTACATAATCAAATTTTCTTAAGGGGGCCAGGACAACTTTTAAGAAGTTTCAGAATGTATAATAGGTTTAATATTAATATTAAATGGAAATCTACAGTGAAGTGTTGATATCTGTAGCAAGATTGAGCTCGGAAATATACTCACTAAACTTCACTAAAAGGTATATTTACGATGATCATTTCAATGGGTCTTCCTGCCATCGGAATCAGCTGATGATGGCGGGAAGACCCATTGAAATGATCATCGTAAATATTCCTTTTAGTGAAGTTTAGTGTGTATATTTCTGAGCTCAATCTTGCTACAGATATAATAGGTTATTTCAAGTACAAGCAATCAAATTTTCATGAGGCTTCCAGGACCCTCCTATCTTGAAATGGCTTAAATTAATGATTTTCGGGATATCTTTTCTTAGAAAATATTGCAGAAATTAAAATGTTAAAACTTATACCTGGAATATTAGAAAGTAATTTGACATGGGATTTTGGAAAATATGAATTAACTAGTGGCCTGTAGCAACTGCAATCACCATTAAAAACAAACTGACATATTTCGAACACCTGCTAGAAAATTTTAATAATATTGGAAAAAGACATGATGATAGGCACCACAGAAGGCAGCAGGAAGCAAGGCAGTTGAAGACTGAGATGGTTGGATGGAATGAAAGTGTGCAGCTGTCTCTGTCACTAAAAGGAACAAGCAAACTTTGTTTTAAGGTATTTCGTTTTTAAAAAGTAAGCAGTTTCTTCTCAATGGAGCATCGTACAGATATGGGGTTTGGACAGTCGGTTTCCAAATAAATACAGCTTCCTAATGGTGATTTCAGATAAGACCTATATGTAATAGATTTTGAGCACGCAAAAAAAAAAAAATAAAGTAAAGTAAAGTTCATCTCTTAGCAAGGCAGCACGTTCTGTTAACTATACAAAACCGCAACAACCTCATCCACTTGTCACTCGTCACATGACTCTACCTGCTCCATCTCATGTTCAGAGTTGTTCTGTGTTTACTTGGAGGTTAGTTAAACACCCACCAGGAGACACAGCTGCTGTTCCTACCTCAGATGGAATATAGCTGAGGATGAGTCATGATGTTGGCTCAAAACATGTTCAGATTAGTTTGAATTAAGTGAAGTTATGATTGTTAAATCTCCATCTCCATATAAACTTCCTATAATTTAACTCGGAAATGACAAAATACAGGAGGTGAATGAATTCTGCTACTTGGGGAGCAAAATTGCTAAAGATGGACGAAGCAAAGAAGATGTGAAAAGCAGGATATTACAAGCAAAAAGGGCTTTCTTTAACAAGAAAAGTCTATTGGTGTCAAATATTGACCTAAAAGTCAGAAAAAAAATTTCTAAGTTATATGTTTGGAGCATAGCCCTCTATGGCAGTGAGACGTGGACTTTAGGAAAAAGTGAAAGGCGTAAAATAGAAGCTTTTGAGATGTGGTGCTATAGACGAATGTTGAAAATCAGATGGACTGACAGAATATCTGACAAAGAGGTCTTAGAAAGAATAGAGGAGCAAAGAAGTCTATGGACGACACTCATTAGAAGAAGGGCCAGACTAGTGGGGCACATTATGAGGCATCCAGGCTTGGTCAACACTATATTAGAAGGAACAATAGAGGGGAAAAATTGTAAGGGAAGACCATGATTAGAATTTGCAAAACAGATTATTGGCGATTTTGGTTGTAAAAAATATGTAGACATGAAGAGACTGGCTCAAGATAGGAAGAACTGGAGAATTGCATCAAACCAGTTGTAAAACTGATGACTGCAGAGAGACTACAGAGAGAAATTTGGTGGGATAGCTGGAGTACAGAATGAATTTACAGCAAATTGCTCATGTCAACAATAATCCATTATTTTTACTAAAACATCTGAAGGTGTACAAATATTCAGTCAAAACCTTATGAAATTTTTCCTTTTTGAGGATAAAAATTTTTAATTTGAACTTTTTGGAATTTTCCCATCGGTTATAGGCTAAAAGTTATGTCTGCCAAATTTCAAGATTCTAGCTCATGTACAAGTGGTAAATATCAGTGTTAATGAGTAGATTATCTGGACTGTTATAGGTGAGAGTGACACTCGCCATGGCTATCCAACCAGGTTTTCCATACTTGTAGGGCAGCTAGAAACACTAAATTTTGCACGCTGATGGCAGTTGGATGTACAGTCGGTCAAATAAAAAACGTCGGGCGGTATTTGATTAAGTATCACGAACGAGCATATGCGCATGTACAGGAAGACTTAAGGTTAGGTTCACACACGCCTCTTGTCTATCCATGTATTTTCTTGATTATTTGGTCAGTTTTGTTCCAAAACAAACATGTATAGAAGGCTGTGGCTATATGTCTCACATCCGCCATATTCTTGGTTGCAAATTCTTATAATACTAATAATTAATAAATTCGCAAGGAATATGATTATTCAAGGAGCATTTTTTAAAGATTTTATTTTATAATACCGGTACTTGTAGTGCAAAACCAATAACTTACGTTCAATTTCTGCAACCAATGTAGCATCGAAATACGCGGCCGGCCAGATCGACGATTCCTATGAAAACTTCCGGTCGCATTAAGAAATATGGTCTTTAAGAAATATGGAACCTTCTCGATGCTTCAGAGGCCGAAAAATGCTGGTCAGTTAAGCTCTATCCACAATGCGCAGTCGGCAGTTGTTAGTCGGTAGACGGTAGTTTGTAGTCGAAGTATAACGTGTGGTGATCAATGGACGCCATTCACAATGTGCAGTTGCAGACGACAGCAGACAATCGTCAGTTGGTAGACAGTAGCCGGCAGACGAGAAATTCATCTCTGACTACGAACTGAACGACTGCAAGTAACATATTGCGCGAATGAAAATTATTTACTAGTGCAAATACACAGATTAGCATACTACGAGAAAGCAAGATGTGTTTATAACATATATTATCTAATTATAAAGCGATTCCTCCACCTTTTTTATTCTGTAAAATGTTTCCCTAACCTCAATGTCGACAGCATATTGTAGACAACTCGAGTGCTGCTCCCAAGCGGCCGATTGCAACAGCAAACTGCCGACTACTGACTAACAACTGCCGACTGCGTATTGTGGATAGAGCTTTACAACCCTAACTACACTTTCTTTCAAGCTAGCATTTGTAGGCCTATGTGGCACGATGACACACAGCAAAATGAATTATGACAATACATTAAGTTGAATATCGTATGTTGTGCTTTCCGCGTAGTTCATTTTTTTCCCTCCTGCCGCATGGCCTCATATGTTCCGAGAATGTCCTGTATTTTATGTTTTTTATAGGAAACTTGTGAACTAATGCGTTAAAACTTTAATTTTAACTGCATACGAGTCCCGACGTTTTTTATTTGACCGACTGTACAAATATTCCTGCCAGATTGTACACTTCTATCTGTCCTATAAGTTTCTAAAAATGATGCGAGAAAAATATACAAAATTTGCTAAAAATAAAAAATCTAGCTCTATCTAAGGTATAAGAGATTGAGTTACCGGTACGAGAAAAGTCATAGGACCAAACTTATAGATCTTTCAAAATCCGTTACTGCTGGTGCAGTTGGGTTTTTATATGACTTACCGTCTAGCTACTATAAGCCTCCAAAGACCTTAAAGTTGTGTCTGCCATTTTGATTGTTTTTCAGGGGTAAAAAATTAAGAATAGGACTTTTTGGAATATTTCCATCAGTTAGAGACTGTAATGTTGATAATGTTGATTTTAGATTCATAGAGACTGTAAGCTTTAAGTATGCCAAATTTCATGTTTCTAGCTCATCTGGAAGTGATCAAACGATTAGGTCACGCAGCTTGGTAGTATAGTGATGACTTGCTATTTAAACCATTAATTGGTCGTTCCTCCAATACCGGTCTACTGATTTGGTCCAAAATCAATAGTGTTCGTCCTATGGAAGATGTATATATTAAGTTTTATGACAATGTGATAAAGCATATTCGATTCTCGCAGTTAATAATTTATTACAGAAAAATATACAATACATGGAGTTTCTATTTAAGTATTTGATTATCAAGCAGATGCTCTTCCATTATTCTGTCTTTATGTTAATGTTTGCAATCATCCATGATTTTTTGTGTCTGTGTAAACTTTTAGTTTTTACAGTTGGTGCAGCAGTGATGAAGAGACCTCAGATCCAGAATTGTGGGATTTCTGAAAGTGTCTTCTTTTTACTTATATATTTACATGTATTTAATTTTTTAATGCTAGTTTACTGCAGCTTCATTTCACAGGTTCACTAAGAAAGAATTTATATTGATTATATAAGTTTATGTCTTTATGTTATTGTTAATTTTTTTTTACAAATAGGCCTTAAATGTAGATTTGGATCAACAATATTTGTCAAATTTCCCCCTTTTTTACAGGAAAAATAAAATACAAAATATCACAACATGCAAAATCAATGCTTAAAATAAAAATTAAATGTATGTAAATCTAAGTAGTGTAGGACTATCTTTAATTTTCATTTAAGCATTAAAGCTTTGTTCGATTTTGTAACGTTTTGTCTTTTATATTTCCTATAAGAGGGAGGAATTTATAAATAATGTTGTTCTGTGGCTTAATATTCATTTATATTATGTCTGTTCAGAACATGTTTTAAACAAAAACTATGTTTATAGATCCTGAACTGGATGGCACACAGCGTATTGCTTTGCTGCAACAAAAACTTCAGGAACTAAGGAAAACATACATGAATGTTAAAGCTGAACTGGCATGCATTGATAGGCGGAGAAAGAAATTAAGAAGAAGAGAACGAGAAGGTGAGATGCCAAAAATAATTAAAAACTGAGAAAAGTGGAATATCAGTTTTGTAATTTTAATTTTTTACATTGTACAGTGTATTTTCTAATAATCTTATCATTGAGAGTGATTCAGAATTCGGATCGGTAGTTGATATTTATAATTTTTATATTATATAACTCCAATTATACGTTTTAAAAATTAAGTATCTTTTATTTTCATTCATTCACTCATTGATCAACTTTTTTACAACATGAAATTTTCTAGGCTGTAACTAGGAAGAATTATTGTCATGAACCCCTAAATTGAGATACAAACTACTGTTTATTTGTTAAAATGTCCTAAGTTTGAATGTACATTTTTAATATGGATTTATAGATGGGACAAAGATACATTATGGTAAGAAAATATTGAACATATGTATAATTTGAAGCTGCTTTGAACATATGTATAATTTGAGGCTTAAGTTATCTGTGTATATGGGAGGACTAATACTTATTTCATATTTTAAGCAAAAAATGTTTGGTTTTATATATATGTTATGTATATTGTGATGATTGTGACATTAATTTTGGATAAACTTTTAACACATCTTCATATGTTAATGAATTCTCATTTTGTCATCTCATTATTTAAAATGTTGGTAAAAATTTTATAAACTTGGAAAACCAAGACAAGTACAGTAATTCAGTAGATCTAACTTTTAAATTCAGAGAATGAAAAGTATGTTTTCTGGAGGGTTTTGAATGTATGGAATAAGAAGTTCACGTTCTATGATGGCAATACAGCATATTTTAGTCTAGTTATACAAAACGCAAAATGATTGTGAAATATTCACAATTTTTTAAAACACAACATTTATATATTTTTTCTTTCTAAAATACTATATCTTTTTATATGATATATTATTTCCCAGTCTTCATTCTTTTGCAAAATTAAGAAGCCACTCTTCTGCCTGCATGTGCATCTATCTTGCATTTATGCCTCTTTTGACTACCAGTTAACTATTGTAGTTTCCTCTTTCATCTGTTATCATCAATGGTGAAGCCTTCATATCAGAAACAAAAATCTGTTGCTTCGGTCATGATCTTTGCTTTTGATCATTCTTTGAAGATCTCGGTTTTCTATTTATGTTCTAGCCTCAGGTTCTTTCTACTACATTTCCATCTTCTTGGTTCCTGTCTGTTTTTGCACAGCTTTTCAGCTAGCATAAAGTCTCCAGACCTTGAAGTTGTTTCAACAAATCCAATACCCTTTCCTTGTGTTAGTTTTAATGATCAATACACAAGCAGTTGATAGTTGTAAATTAAACTTTTTATCTTACATTCTCCTTTCTTTCAAAATCCCAGGATGTATACTAGCATGAGAGATATGAATGTCTAGAAAACCATTCTTCACCTAACCAAGTCAGAATAATATTGAAATAGTTTTGTGGTAATTTAAAATTAGACTTGATAGATCCTTAAGCATAATGGAAATTGTCAACACTATGTCAACAGTGTGAATTGACCTTTACCCTCAGAATTGGTTCTTGTACTCATTTATGGTAGAGCGTGATTCCATACAAGGTCCATAGAGCTGCATGAGGAATTAGACCAAAGAAATCCTTTTCAAAGAAATTTGGGGGAGAAAAAAAAAATATGTTGAAAATTCCATTAACCTCATTTGGGATTTTGGGATAGCCTACTAGTTTCTTGCATGACTACTCATCAATTTCAGGTCATTATAGATTATTTACCAATTTACTTACGTACTTATACCCAATTTTGAGTAGGTGGAATGTAAATTTCTATATTGCATTTCCCCTTGTTATTAAGGAAAAGCCCTAAAAATTTCTACGCTGATTGGCAGGTTGGAACTGTAAATGTGACTTCCCAAATGAGAGTCTTTGATGTCAGCCCCTTAGCTTATCTGTTCTTATACCAACCAACTGTACTAGAATCTATCGTTTCCACTAATCACCATTCAATGTTTCTCCTCAGGAGGAGAATACCATGCAGCCGTTTGTGAAAAATGGCATGATAACCAGTGGCAACTTGTAACTAAAATTAGTGAGGGTGCTGCTTCAGAAAATTTTTAGCCTTTGTTTTAAAATTGTGTAAAAGGAAACATACATATATATAAAAAGAAAATTTATTCTGAAACTTGATAAAACTCTAAAAGACCAAAATCAAAATTTTTTACTTTCTTTAATCTAAATTGTTACAGTTCAAGCTTGATCTATTCAAGATAGATATATAAGCTTTCATGAGCCACAGATTATTGTCTCTGTTGGACACTACATGAGAATATTATAGGAGAAAAATTCCTCCGACACTGGGACTTGAACCCAGGACCCCTGGCTATTCGCGCCAATGCTCTACCAACTGAGCTAAGCCGGAGTTCAATTCACAGCGCCGGAAGGAACCTCTCTCCTATGACTGACTGCCCTAATTGATCTATTCGTTTAAAAATGAAATCCATTCTTCTTATCCAATAATACTCGAGATGGAGATTTTACATACATACTTCACTAATTACAGAAAACTAACCTGCTTTCAGGTTAGTGTATGACCGATACACAAGCATTATTATTAGATATTTTGTAACTTCACTATATAAACTTCCTATTTGTTATAAGATCCATTCTTCTGGTTTTAATTTCCATGAGATGATCAATAATTTTTTCCTAGATCTGCCATGTTTAAAGTTTTCTGTTAAATAAAAGAACCGAAAAAAATGAATCGAATAGAATAGCTGGAAACAAGATAATAATCTAGTTCTACACTTTATAACATTCAAGAATATGTTACATCCTTTTTAAGCACAACACGTTTGGAGCAAAAATAAAAAATATAAAAAACACTACCTTCCACCAGTATGCCAGCATTGGCACTGTGGAAGTGCGCATGCACACAACAGTCAAACACACCACTGGTGTTCCATACAAACATTTTTTTTCTCTTTTTAATAAACTTGGGGGATGGCTATTGGCATATAGCTTAAGGATTATAATATAGTGTACAAGTATAAAGAAAAAAGGACTCATTATATTAAATGTAATCAATAATATCAAGTGGAAATAGGGGGTGTTGCAGTTCCACAGTGCCTACACACAAGCCGCCCCTGATGATAACTGTACTGATAAGTAAATTTCTCCTTTTTGTCAGACTTAACAAAATTTAAATCCAACAGTATTGTCATAAGGTAGCTCTGCAGAATGATATTGTTAAATCGTTAATCATCATCATCATCATCTTCTTCTTCTTCTTCTTCTTCTTCTTCTTCTTCTTCAGGCACTACAACTTTTTTAACTTAAATTTTTTACCTTTTCAACAAGTTTCTTCCATTGCTTCCTCTAACCAATTTCTAACTTTTACCTCTTGTTGATAAAGAATTCCAGTTGTATATTTTCTTCTATTCTGTCACTTTCCATTCTATTGGCCAAACCACCTTAATGTTTGGAATTTGATTAAGTTGATGATGTTTTTATTCTGTATTAATTTATTTAGTTCAATGTTTGTTTTAATTTTCCATGTGCCATTAGGGTCTTATGTTGGTCCATGTATTTTCCTTAGAATTCTTCTTTCTAAAATCATTAGCTTTTGTCTTACTGTTTCCTTTATGACCCGTGTTTCACAGCCTTAAGTTACCACTGATCTTATTACCGATGTGTAGATTTTCATGTTACAACACTAATTGTACATAATTGTATGCTGGAAAAGCATTAAACAAATTTTTAAAGAGCTAATGTCCATATGGTGGAGGTTTTCCAGGCTAGAATGTCATGCTCGGTTGGTGTTGCATGACATTTCGTCTGATTGTGTGGCAGACATCTTCAGGAGCTGGGATTTATATTAATAATAAAAATATATTTTTTCAAATTTTATTTAGAATGGAAATACTTAAAATGTAATTGCACGACATTTCGGTTCAGTCTTCGAACCCTCCTCAGGTGACTCGCCTGCTAAAAACTGTCTGCTGGAAAGATTCCATATCGTCCATGAATCTTCTTTCCAGCAGACAGTTTTTATTTAGCAGTGGATTTTTATTTACGGTGGAGATACACTTAAAACGTAATTGCACGACATTTGGTTCAGCCCTCGAACCTTTCTCAGGTGCCTCTGCTAAAAACTGTCAGCTGGAAAGAAGATTCATGGACGATACGGAATCTTTCCAGCAGACAGTTTTTAGCAGGTGAGTCACCTGAGGAAGGTTCAAAGACTGAACCGAAATGTCATGCAATTACATTTTAAGTATTTCCATTCTAAATAAAATTTGAAAAATATATTTTTATTATTATTCGGGTATATACAGTGGAATTCCGGGACAAGCCACGATAAGCTGTTTTAAGGGATTTATATTCTTTGCTGATTCAATGTAATATTTAGTCTGGTCACTTTGTCTCCCCTTGTATGAGGACTTGTGCTGTAAACCTGACATCTGATCAGCTACTTGCCTCGCTTCCTTAATAGTCATTGTGACTGGAGTTTTTTTATATGAATATCGCCTTGCGGTTCAGCCTGGCATAATAGTACTTGCCAGAAGATTTATTTCTTCGAGTAGTATTTAGTGTTCATATTCCGCTCCCAATAGCTTAAAAAGGGAGGAAGAACCTTGCATGGATAATCCACAAACTGGATAATATGACGAGATTAAAAAACCTTAACCCATTGGCATGTTATTTTTGTTTATTTTATTTTTTTTAACACTTTGCTTACCCATAAATACTAATATTTTCATGAAAAAATGGGAATTCTGTTCATTTATAATTTATTCCATTTTATTGACTTCAGTACAGGCCCTGCAATGCTGTTTTGTTGGGTTTTAAGTTAAGAATTAGTATAACACGTCTCGTTGCATCCATTCAAAGATAAATGGTAAAAGGCATATAATGTCATCTGCTGACAGTAAGCTAGAATTAAAAGAAAAGGTGTCTGTGGCCCAAACCGATCTATGGCAACCGGGATGGTGTAAATTGATTTGTATTATGATCGTGGCTCAGAAATAGCTTAAGGGGTTGACACATGTTTACTCTAAATATTATGCTCTCTATTCTGGTAACCAGTTCATGCATAAATGACAGAGTCAATAACGCTTCACAAAATGAATAGGTTAACTTCTATAAAGTATGTAATACATAGAATAGAATGAAAATAATTAATTTAGCTATAATGAATGTAAGATTGGATTTGAATATTAAAACGAAAAGCAAATCAAGTTCCAGCCAAATTGATGCACATAAGAAACAAAATATTTACAAGAGAAATTAAGGAATAATAAGATAGCCAGCTGAAAGTGGCGTATGCTCCGCCACTACCATCCATGCCCCTCCAAGCCACAAACAAATAAAGAGGAATAGTTGTCGCAGTAGTAAAATTTCCCATCGCAGGAAGAGATTCAGCATGGCATATAACGAACTCTGCTATTCAGTATATTGCTGCTAAACTAATATCACTTTTCCTACCCAAACATTACCTATCACTGGCCCTAAATGTCACAGACCTAGTGATTTATTATTTAAACAATTATCATAATGAATATTTGTTATAAATCCAAATATATTTTGCTTACTGACTTACTGTACAGATTTCAGTTTATGAAAATATTTTGTAAATAAGCAATCAAAGTAGTACACTGCTTCAAGTATTTCAAATGGTTGTAGTAAGACATAGCTTTTGACAATGTGGATGAATTAATTTACTCAGGTTGGTTCATTAAGTTTTATTCTAACGAAAAGCCATTTACTTGCTTAAGTCTGTGTTTTCCTAACACATTTGTCATTTATTTGTATTTTTTTATTAATATTTTTACTTCTGCCAGCTGTTGTAGGTGACCAAAAAATCAGGTATACAATTGAAACATGGAGGTTAATAACAAGAATGTACAGTTACAATTATTATAAACATCTGTTTACCGAAGTATGTGCAGTGCATTTAAAAAGTAGTTTTAATTCAGTCATTCTACTATACAACACTCAAATTGAACTTAAAATTAAATTACAATTATTGTTACAGTATAAGTGATTATTAATGATTTTAATTGAATTTAGTATAACAGACATGTCTTTGAGGGCTGCGATAGTAAATTAAATTCTTTGAAAAATGAGTGCAAAAATTTACATTTATATTATTTTGTTAACAAAATAAAAAACCAGTTTTTAATTGAAGAGCGTTTTTTCAAAAGCCGATATCTACATGGATGGCTCAGTGCCAGAGGTGACTAAGTGCCATCAAGAAAAGTGCTAATATTTGTGTGTATTGACCAGCAAAGATCGTATTTTATCTACGCCAAACATGACTAGCAGCCATTACTGTGTCTGTAACTGATACAGCAACTCTGTTTGTCATGTTTGGCTTAGAATACGATCTTTGCTGGTCAATACACACAAATATTAGCACTTTTCTTGATGGCACTTAGTCACTTCTGGCACTGAGCCATCCATGTAGATCTCGGCTTTTGAAAAAACGCTCTTCAAAATTGTAGAATATTCCTTTAAATACCTCACTTTATATTTTATTATACCAATAAATACCCACACATTTTTCTTTGCTTTCGTCATTTAATTGTAATTCTCATTTAATTGTAATTTTCGTTAAAGAGACATTTTTTTTATTTGTAAAATGTTTAAATACCATCATGTGTTATACATCAATATTTTGGTCATGGAAACCAGGGGGAAGATTGATCTGATACTATCGAATGACTGCATCATCTCTGGCATTGTGCATTAAGCAGTCATTCAACAATAATACTGCCAATCCCTTCTGTTATCAAAATGTGAAGCCTAGTATTGAATGTCATCCAGTGGTATCTCATGGCGTGTGTGTATATATACAGTGAGTCTCAGACAGATTAGTGCTGCTTGTCGTGGTGCCGGGGAGTTCCTTTGCCGCATACCGGGGATAGGAGCGTCATCTGCAGGGAACCCAACGCACGGCGCGGCGGCACCCATTTGCCTGAGACTCACTGTATATATATGTATTAAACCTGCATGGTTTTGTGGTTTGTGCTGTCCATATGCTCCCACTCCTGCCATCTGCCTATGGTAGATGACACAGCAGTTGAATGGTAGGCCTAGTCCCTCAAGGGATGCAGTGCCATGGAGTTTTAATTTTTTAAAAAGGTCATAGAAAATTACCACTATTACTGCCAATAAAATGACCTTACTTTTACTTGAATAGAAAATGGCTCAACTTAAAATTTTCTATGAAGAAAATTCAGTCTATTACTATGGTAAAGCATGACACCATATTTAACTTATCTTGTTTTTTAAAATATTTTATTTCTCGTTAGGGTACTGGAATCACCTTTCAGATTTAGCTGTTACTACTAAAGACTATCGAAGTGCAGTAATTAATGTTAGGGATCCAGATCTTGTTTATAAAGATATTTTATTTATTTCTACCTTTCAGAATTTAGCTGTTACTCTTGAAGAGCATTTAATTAATGTTAGTGATCCAGATTGGGCCCTCTTGATTTTTTGTAATAGAAAGATGAAATTCAATTGACAAAATGAGTAAATTAAATTAACAGAACGAAGTTTTCATTTGTTCAGAGAAAATATTGACTAGACAACTGAACTAATTTTATAAAAACAAATTTCCACTTTATGCCACCACTTCTCAAATGTGATCTCAGGCCAGTTAATAGGTAAATGTAATTGATTGTTAATGCCCCAAAGCCAAGTGTAGTATCAGTTTAGGTCTGTATGCGTGTACTTCATGCTGAGCACATGAGATGCTTTTTGTCCAGTATTCGTCTACTGTTCACATGAAATAAAATTTGATCGCTGTATTAACTGATACAAACAAGGCATGCATTCTCTGTACATTTGGTTGCTGACCTTACAATCTGCACAATCTTTTCCAGAATATCTTTGTTTAAATTCAGAGGTAGTCCTGCCCTAGGGAAAATCATACAAAAGTAAAATAGGTTTTCATATGACCATGGCAGTGTAGGGAGAAGTTTTTCCCCAAGTCAAGTAAGCCATATTAAAGAATTTCTTTCAAGACAGCCGAAAGTACATGTTAAGTCAAGAGCTATGATTCTTATAAGTTCCTAAATTTAAAAAAAAAATTGTCATGGCTCTTGTCTCATAAGTTTCAACAGGGGTCTCCAGACTATGAAGGAGTTTAATCAGTCCCACAGTTTATGAAGAATTAAATTTCATCATAAACGTTTTTTTTATTTATTTATTATTATTTTTTTTAATGAGACTCAAACTTCTCTCAGTGCTCAGTGAAACTCATTGAACTGCTAGCTGATGACACCATGAAGGACAAGGTCAAAGGTGGCAATCTTCTTAACTTTTACAGTGTCCTTTCAGAAGAAAACGTCGCTTGCTTGTAGTTTCTTCCTGTATTTAAGACTACCTACAGGTGTGAAAAAACCTTGTGTATATTGAAGTTCAGAAAATCAAAATATTGAGACAACTTTAGAATCAGTATTCGCAAGACATTTTAGATATTCAAACAGACCAGATTAGACTCACAAATTGATCAAATTATAGATTCAGAAAATAAATTTCATACTCTAGTATAGTTTTATAAAATGTGTTCATTCAGCACCCAATGAAACTCATGGTACAAAATTTACAGACCCCTGAGTTATAATGTACTTTCAGACTTGCATGCTTGTTCTTTCTGTATGGTTTGTTCTAATGCTAGCATATATTCTGTTCTCTGTTTTTCTCATGTTCGTGTTAATTTCTACTGTATTTTCGTTGCGTATTACTGTTACGATTTTTTCAAACTTTTCGTGGTATCATTTTTGTCATATATGCATTTATATTATCATATGAATGCAAGTGAATGATTTTTTTTTATTAGAAATGAATTGATCTCTATGTCAATAATATGGATGAAATTTGTCAAATTTTGCATTGTTTCCATTTTCACATTCCTGTAATTATTTATTTTAATGGAAAGATGTGATTTTTATTTTAAGAGTAATTGTGAATCACTCTCAAAACATGTTTTATATGTACAAGAGTGCGGTGTCATAAATAATGTGTTTTCCTAACTCCTATAGAGAAAGCAACATTGAAGGAAGTTGTATGTGTGTTTGTGTGAATGTTAAGTGAGGTGAATAAGTGCACAAACCGTAGTTTTGTATTTAAAAATGGCAAAAATATTTTCATGGCAATTGTACAAAGACATTTTACTAGGGTTGATGTATCGAAAAGCAATAGGAATTGCTAAATTGTAACAATCTGTAAAAAGTTTTAAAAAAAACTGAAAGAATGTGTGGGAGTTTGTAAGTTGGAAGAGTCTGGTTATTTGTACAGCGAATTGTGAACTCTATGTTGAATAAGATTAAGAGGGTATTAAAACAATGAATAATGTTGTGCTTAACTTTGACAAGAAGTGAGATTTTAAAAATGGCCATGATGTAATATTTTATAAATTTCTATTTTTATGCAATGCCGCTTTTACACCCAATAATTGATTGGCATTTATTGATGTTTTTATTTATTTCTTGTGTAGAACATATTCAAAGATTTATTAGAGACCATTCTCTCTGTCTTGTCAACTGATACAGTGCAACATAAGACAGTGTACAGAAAAAAAAAAAAAAGCAGAGAACTGTAACTTCGTAAGCTCAGAGATTTATTAGATTTATTGACACAGCTGTTCAAAATTTATTTGACTTTAATTTTGTTATGTTTTTCTTTAGATTTATGATTTACAGCAATCCAAGTAATTCTTTCTTTCTTTCTCTCCCCTGGATTCAGTTTCATTCTGTGTTGATAGCAAATTATAAGCAAGTAAAAACAAAACATATTAAGAACACAACTTGGTTGATCTCCTTCCCCTCCCTCCTCGAACTTCAATGAAATATTCCTGAATCGGTGCAGTGGATGATGTAGACAAATCAACTAAATAAATATATCAAGAGATAGAAGTTTGTTTCTGTGCACAGATATTTTTATAGGCAGTATAATAAAATGCCTATTTCTTTAAAGCATGTTGTATGCTTTGATACAAAGTTAAATTTTTATCCTTGCATTAATGCCCATAGCTAACTTTAGGCATATTTTAGCATCAAAATCCATTAGGTTTCCAAAAGTGAAAATCTCAGTGACATTTCGGCAAAAAACAAAAACACAGTGCTAGCTAGAATCATCAAATGTATGTGTCAATAGCATTTGATCATCAATAGATCTGCTGCTTTCTTTCTAATTATAGACAGTGACGCCATCTTCAAAGTAGTCAACAGTTTTCTGCTTGGTGTATTTACACACCAGTTGAAAATCACTCTTAAGTGTCGTTTTCATCTACATTGTGAATGACAGCTATGTAAATGTTTCCTAAAAGGTTAATATGTAAATAAAATATATTGTTGATAAAGAAAAATAAATTAAGTTATTTCATATTCTTCCAGGTTTATACCATGTCCTTGGAATCCAAACCACTCCTCTCCAATTCTAATGCAAGAGATGATAGACCTACATGTGGAACCTTTTCTTACTGTTCCTTCAGTGTATCCAGTTCACCAGTAAGGAAATCCTATAGTTCCTTTTCGGTTCCTCATTCATTGTGTCCAGTTGAAATATCGTGTCCTATGTACAAGACAGTAACTCCTGAAGGGACAGCCTTCAATAAATGCAATTACAATAATATCTTCAAGCAGGACATTTAAATGCATCAGCAGGTATGGATCATTATACTTTTTTAGGTTATTGAGCATGATACATTTTTTTAGAAACATAGGTCAGAGAGCAGTTTTTGTTTCAGTGTAACTCATGTTGTCTTGTAAATAGGTACTTCCATGATCTTAGTCAGAGAAATAAATGTCTACATTAAAAAGAATTTTTGTGATGTGTTAAAATGAAGTTGCAGATGAGTTATTCCCACTGCCTTCCAGACTAAATTACTCGTGTATACACTGCCTGTCCTATACGGCTAATTTTGCGTACGCGGCGACATTACAGATGGCAGCACCTACCACACCCAGCTGCAATACTCTTTACATTACCGTATGCTCTGTGTTGCCCTCTAGAGTGTAAACTCGGAAACTGAAATATGCTGGAATTTCATGCTATCTGGGTGTGGACTGTGTCGCCTCTACTGGAGAAATTAGGCAATTTAACAATACTCTGAACTCCATGTTAAAATTAAGCATAGGACAGGCAGTGTAATTCTCGAGACGGCGGTGGTTATTCCACATCAAACAGATCCTATGTACAAGAAAGGACTGAACTGAAGGGGCAGCCTTCACTTGAAGCAGGATGTGTATTACTTTATTTTACAGACCATAAGACACACTTTTTTACCTTGAAAACAGAGCCTTAAAGTTGGGTGCATCTAATGGTCCAAAGTACACTAAAAAAAATTATGGTAAATATTGCTGGAATACCATAGTGAAACACAAGGTGTAAACGATAAGACAGTTACAAATTTTAGCACAGACTACATCAATGCACTTGTCACAATCGTAAAATGAGTGCAGCTGGAAGCCAGGTATACAATCTAAAAAGAGGAATATTGAGTTCTTTTATACAAAAGGGGTGTCTTCACTGGGTGGTTTAAATGAATACAATGACCTCTAAACAGTCTTGTCCCTTTGCACTTACCTTATGCTGACGTGAAGGTTAGAGGGTGTAAAAGTATTTTCAGTCTCATGAGAAATCAGTTCAGTTAAAATTTACGTAATGCCTTATGTACAGAAGATATTTTCGTACAATGCAGGTATTAAATAAAAGTGATTTACACCGATTCCATTGTACAAGGTTATAATTTGCTTATATAATGAAGTATATTATTCCCTTCAATATATTTTGTTTAGAGTCACATTAAATTTATTTTCCTTTAAATTTCCATCCTAAAATTAAGGTGCGTCTTATGCTCCCTAAAATATGGTATATGTAGAGCCTGGATTTGAAGGTTTTAACCTATTTTTTCCCCAACTTCCTAATTAGAACATTTTAACATATTTTTCCATTTCATATCCCTTGCTTCCGAATATATGAATCTTATAGAACCTAAAAGGGGTTAAATCAGACTGAAGGGTCTAAGGAGGACTTTTGCTGAAAAACTAGGGCTAAAGAGGACTTTTGCTGAAAAACTAGGGCTAAAGAGGACTTTTGCAGAAAAACGCGATTTTTAAATAGCTTTTCCAATGCGAAGGAAATTTGTGTATTTGTGCATTTTAAGAAAAGACATAATAAAATTAATTTATTCAATGCACTGAAATTATCAATGTATATGTCGCATTGTTCCTGTCTTTGTAACTCCAAAATGTGCCGCCTCGCCGTCGAAGGAAATGAAACTTGAGCCATCTGCAACTAATACATTGTCGTTTCAACTTTAAAATAACAAGTATGTGAAAGGAACAAATTCGTGACACTCATTCTACTTATTTTTGTAGATTGGAAGAGAATTTAATAGTGTATCAAATAATTGTATAATTAAAGAGTAAATATCTCAATAGTTTATATAAAAGGCTAAAATACCTCTTATAGAAGCCTAAAAATCCAGGTCGTAATTATATTATGATAGTATCAGTAGTTATGGAGCATGATTGTTTTTATATATATACATACACATTGCATGCCGCTTATTGTGATCACTTCGGGACGCAGCTAATCTGATAATATTAACCAATTGATAACAGTACCGAAGGAATTATATGAAGGATATTTATTCAAATATAATCTACTCTTATACAATTCAACGGCCCTAAATAGCGTGCTCACTCGCTCGCCCGCTTCGTGAAACATCGGGCATACTCGGCGATGTTCGTCTCAGTCTAAACTGTCACGAAAAGTACAAAATTAGGAAAACCGTCTCTTTATTATATAAGGCCTAAGTGAAATGAACACAATGAAAAAATATTATAATTTTATTTTTACTTACAATTTTCATAGCTCTGAACCCAAACATTTTTAATAAGCTGCCACTGCAAATTTCTTAAAAATCCTGGAGTCAATTAATAATGGCGGGCGAAACCGCTGGCACCAGCTGTAAAATATTGATAGTTTAACCAAGGAAGTATCGCAGACAATAAAAATCCAAACAAACCATTCCTTCCCTTGAAAAATTATATAATTTCTGAAAATTACACCGAATTTATCAAATAAAATTCACATCATATTCATCTGTCAACAAACAGTTGAGAAACAATACTTATTATGTGTTCACAGGTTCCTTTGGAACTGCATAATCGAATCTGAGATCGTTTTCCCAGGGGGCGCTTTCTAATCGTGGAATGTACTCTGAAGCCGAAATTTTAGCTGTTTCATTAATTACTAATGGTTTAGTTTATGAATGATTCGCATGCAAGTGTTAATAAATATAATGCTTTAATAATTATTATACTCTTAATTTTTAATTTTTCAATTAATTATCGTGGGCGAAGCCACGGGCACCTCCTAGTACACTACAAAACAGAATTAAAAATATTTATTCATAAAATAATATGTAACTGGGAATCATTGAACCACTCATAGCCTAATACAGTAATAGACTGCAAGCAACTATTTTTTAACCAGTAACAAAATTTTTAATTGTTTTTCCTTTCCTTTAGGAGTCCATTAACCAATACTCCTTACTCAGTTACGAGTATTTTTGGAAGTCTATACTAATCTATGGTGAACACCGCTTAGCAAAACATCTAACGCCTGTCTGTTCAAGTCTCTTAATTTTCCACTAGCCATCACTCCACTGTTATCTTCATAAATGAAAAGCATCAGCTTAACTGTGAGGTGAAACATATTTTATTGCTTAAAAGAGAAAGTTAGGTAATGTCATCCCCTCACACTGGTCATCGTGTGAGCTGGGAACAGAATTGCTATCTCCAGTACAACACAATACAGTTGACTTAGAAACAAAACCCATAAGAACAAAATTTAGAATGATGTACAATACAGTAGAACCCCGATAATTCGAGCTAATTGGGGCTGAGGCTACCTCGAATTACAAAAACTCGGATTATACGGAAATATCACTAAATCAATGGGAAAATCGCAAATAAATGTTTAATGAGCACAATAATGGTTTAAATAATAAATAAATAAACAATATAGTAGGCCTACATACCTAAACGGTTTCTGTCAATCTGTAATAGAAATGCATTAGCAGTCTGAAGTCAAGGTTATTTCTGTGTATTATGAACAAAAACCCTAAGTGGGACAGTTTTACCTGCATTTTTGTACATGGAAAAATTGAAAGAAAGCTCAAAATGTAACACATTCGGAAGTGCGTAAAACTTACATGCGGACACCGTATAAAAATGGGATTTTACTCTAGTTTTAGGGAAAATTTTAATTTTCTTAAGACCAGCTTGAATTACACGGAACCTCGAAATACTGGGGCTCGAATTACCAAGGCTCTACTGTACTTGGAAATAAAGTCACAAAAAGGAAATTGTGACAACATATACCAAATCTTTGATCACAATAATCTGTACGGGGACTTCATAAAAGTGATAACATCATCCGCGATTACATTAAGCTGTGTTCACTGTGTATATATGTATAGAAACATTGCAGATAACAGTTGTCAGAAATTCAGTGTAGCTCTTGTTCCTCTGTATATAGTTACTTACGATATTAGAGAAATAAATGTCTAAATTTTGACTAAGAATTTTTGTAATATGTTAAAATGAGGTTACAGACAAGCCATTCCACGTAGAACCGGAAAAAATTCTAACTTATGTTTTCAGGATTGATTGAAACTTTTTGAACACTTGCCAATATTTAGTAAATAAAAGATACTCATGTTCTTACTTGGGCCATACGCCATTATATTTTATTTTATACTAACTGAATTATTCTCAAAAAAGTGCACACTATCTTGTAACAAATGTTTTCTCCAAATATGTTTTTCATATAAAATCAACGTTAATCTCATTTTGAAGGAAAACATAATTTTGTATCGTGTACTTAGTTTGTGTTAAAAATATATATATATATATATTCACCATACATTTTGCAATTATTATTGCAAAAATAAATTATTCTTAAAATGCTATTAGTAGGGCCCGAAGTTTGTGAAAAATCATATTTTTATTGCCTTAAATTATATGCTAGATTTAAAATACAAACAAGACAAAAAATAACACAAAAGGGATTGTTTCATTTGGCATATTTTGTTATTTTGCAATAATGCATCATATTTGCTTTACAGCTTATTTGGCTAAGTGAATGTTTTGAGAACCGACTATGCAATAATATACAGTAAATAGCCTCATTTTCCGGAACTGATTGTATAATATCAAAGTGACATTTCACTTCATTAGTTTTGAATTTTCTAAAATTTGTTACATTGACCTTATTCTTTAAAAGTTTTTGTAATATAATTTATACATTTTTTTTTTTTAATTTATGATTTAATTCAACTAACAAGAAAACATAGAATATTAAAATTACTTAAATGATAGTTGATAGAGCACACTTCATTGAATCCAGAGCATATTTTATAAATCTTAGAGTATATTTGCATGCATATTTCGTCTTCTGATAAAGCATTAACTTTCAGGCTTTTGCTATTAGTAGTAATTAATTAGTTTAATTTCAATGTGGGAAAGTAACAAATGGCAGAAGTTATTAAATAAACGAGCGCATAGTTCTCAAAGCAGGGCAGTTTAATTAATTCAAAGCAATTTAATAAAATTCCATTAAAGATAAGAAATCTTGAAAAAAAAACAACTGTACAATATTCTATCTATTTGGTTCAAAAGCAAAGCGATATACACCGTAGAAGAATTTTTAGAGAGTAATATACCAGAAAATATTATGGATATAAATTTGTATTCTTAGCTTTTTTGTTATTATATAAAACTATCCAAAAACTGACGAAGCCTATTGTACAAATATATTGTATTTAAAGGTGAATAAAGATTTGATTTGATTTGATTTGATTTTGTGGTGGTATAGATGCAGAGAAACCCTGAATGGGACATGTGTTGGGATTGTCCTGGAAGCTTTGTGTTCTTGTCTGTTATCATGCGGTATTAAAACATTTAATTCTCACCACCCAAGGTTATTGAACCAACTGGGAGACTTGGGCTGTAGTGGCAAGGTCCTTCTGCTCCCTTGGCGAGTTTGAAATATCTGCACCCTCCAATGCTGAACAATTTTTTTAAATTTCTGTAAAACTGTTTATTAATTTAATATAAAAACACTGTTATTATCAAAGAAAACCTAAACCTCAATTTGAAAATGAACCTAGTGTTAGACTTTATTTTCGGACGAATGTACTACTTACAAAAATAATTAAATCATAAAATCTAGTATCAAAAGTAAAGTACATAATAGGCCTGAGGCATACTAAAATGTTTAACACATTAATATAGGTAAAAGTATTTTTTTTTTCGAATAGTTGAACCACTTTCATCTCAATAATAACGTACATTTTAATTTTTGTTGTCGTTATATCTTTCCATACTGTTCATGATTTATGTTATCATACTCTGTCAGTAAGAAACGTGTTAATTAAAGAATGTTGCATGACTGCATTTTGTTTGTAGACAATCGTCATAATACTGCAGATAGTTCATGTGCAGTAATTTTTAATAACCTGAAATATTTCTTCCATTAACATGGAATTATTGTTGCTTGATAAATTGCACCAGTCTAAAAAAGGCGGGATTTTACATGGTTAATTTTGCGCCCTCTTTGTACCTGCGCCCTTGGCGTGGGCACATCTCGCCACCGCCAAGCTACGGCCCAGCTGGGAGAAGGTATTTTTTTCAGTTTACTTTATTCTGAGGTTTTCAATCATACCTGAGGATATGTGAGTTATTTTTATGTAAAGTTCATATTTGTGTAATCTTTTCTATAGTGGAATGGATAATATCATTCTGGTCAAAAACCCTTTCAAAATAACCACGGGTATGAATGAGGACAATTAATGCATGTGGCTTCTAGAATGCTTAAAAATTTAATATGCAACTTATGCTTTTTGTTGTAATTTAAGATAAATTTGTAGTTTTTTGAACATATTGTGCTTCAAGTGAATGTTTACATCCATCAGTTTACTTTATTGCATATAATATACTGACACTGTGTGTACCTATGCTTCTGTACAATGTAGAGACACTCCTACCTAACAGCCAGCACCCAGTTGGGTGAGTTAATTTATTATGCTCCTCATGTTTAATTTTCTTCTCAATCTCACTCTCTCATTCTCTTCACTTCTTACTTTTTTATAGGCAATTATCTTAACTTTCCTGCTGTTTATTCACTTATTTCTTACTTGTGTTACGTTATGTTGAAACATGCTTTGTTAAAACTATATTGTGTCTTGTTAACATAGTCATGAACATTGTAACTGAGATATACCTGTATGTTCATTCTTTATTAAATAAACAATTGTAAATGTCCATCTAGGGTGTTCGGATTTCACCAGAAACATCATATTTCTTTGTTTGGCATTGTAGAAACATACTACTGGACAGTTATTAATATAAATTTTTGTGCAGACTCTAGATTCATGTTGTAAACTTCTTTAGTGCATGTGTTTGAGTTACCATGTGCTGAGAACGCACGGTCTGCATGGTGGCGACCTGGAGGTTAGTCATTGGCCGGCTGGCTGGCACCCTTAAGCGGCACATTGCAAAATAATGTCTCTACTTTTTCACCTTTAATTCTTCACCTTTGAATCTTTGCATTTTTCTTTCGTCGAATGTTCAAATTATTAACAGTGTTAATAGACTCATTTTTTAAAAAATAATATTTTCTGATTTCTTTTTGAAGTGAAACTTCTTTAGCCGCACGAGGAGTAAATCGAGAGCTAACCCAAACTTGCGTTACGAACAAATTCACCACGAAAGTGTTACACACAAAATTGTCATGAAATTAGTGGGGCTGTGACGGAACGGACTGCACAGAAAACAAAAAAACTCAATGAAAAGGTTAAAATTAAAAAATCTAAAAATCCAAAATTAAAAAAAAATTTACAGGAGCGCAGAGGGGAAAGGTATTAGGCATTGAATGGAGGCTATTACTGCTCCAAGCTAGTGGCGTGGTGAGCCCTTCACCTTATAAAAAATCCAAAATTTAAAAAATTAAAAAATCTAAAAAATAAAAAATTCAAAGATCCAAAATTAAAAAATCAAAAATCCAATATTAAAAAATCTAAAAATACAAAATTAAAAAATACAAAAAAATTCAAGGATCCAAATTTTAAAAAATTCAAAATTAAAAAATCCAGAATTCCAAGATCTAATTCTAAGATCCAAAATTTAAAAATTAAAAACCCAAATTTACAACATCAAAAATTTAAAAAATCCAAAATTTTAAAATATAAAAATCCAAAATTTAAAATCGAAAATAGAAAATTAAAAAATCCAAAATAAAAATTCAAAGATCCAAAATCTTTAAAAATCCAAAATTCCAAAATTAAAAAATAAAAAATTTAAAAATTTAAAATAAAAAAGTTAAAAAACACAGTAATACAAAAGTCCAACAATCCAAAATTGAAAAATCCAATAATACAAAATTGAAAAAAATAAAAATTAAAAACAAGTTTCACTTTAGTCGCGTGGCGTTCCACGCACACTTTTTTATTTGCAAAAGAACTATTGAGCCCATAGACTTTACTTTGTGGAGGCCGTAAAATTTACTATAACTTCATTCCTTATGACTTTTCTCGTAGGATGAGCGGTTATGCGGATATTCGGCCCGAAACGAGAGCGAAACTTAAGGTGTTCATTTTTGGTGGGGAAAATTACCAATTTCTTAAACTATTGGACTTACATTACAGAGCTACAGTTGGACTTAAATTTTTGAAAATTTAATGTACTTGAAAAATTGTAATAACAACTAGTATCGAAAAATGCATCGTTTCTGAGTTATAAGACAATAGGACTAACTGAAAAAATTCCGAAAATGTCGCAGTTTTTCATATATTACTCAGCGAGCACAGGTTTTTCGAAGCTGCAAACTTGGGTTCACACTTCATACTATCTAACTGGTCCTAATAATACCAAAAGGTCAGAACTGCATCATGCTTTGCGATTTTAATGTGTAATTTGAATGGCCTATAATGCGACCCATAATCAGAGTGCAGCGAATTGACTCTTTTCACATATGCCCCCAAGCATCTTGTGATGTTACCTTGAAAGGAGGATCTCACGATATGTGTCTGTTTTATCTGACAACTGGAATAAATTCTTCTTTGAGAACCTGTTAATATATTTGCAATTCTGTAGCATTACAAGATAAAACTTTAACGTACTGTAGCATGATTTTTAAATGTTTAATATTAAAATAATGTAGACATTTTATGTGATTCATTAAATGTGTGTGTGTTTGATCATATTTTGTCTTTTTGGGGTCATATTTAGCTATTTTTAAGGTCATATTGCTTTGCATATTCCTGACTCTGTACAAGCCTTTAAGGTCATCAATCCGAATCCTATATAATCATACATCATTTATTGGAACATGAGGAAGGAACATGAGATATTCAGAAGCACAAGAGGGAAAAAACATTAAAAATTGAAATAGATTTTATTTTTTAACTGTCTTTCAATAATTTTATATATGAAAAGGAATTCAACTTTTTTTTTGTTTGCGGATTGCTGAATTTACAAGCATTTCAGTATCCAGTATTCTTAAGGTGCATTTGCTTACTTCTCTTAGCCTATCTTTTCGAAGGACACCAAGGGGACCGCTAGCTTAATATCTTCAACTGACGGAAGCCATAATCTACTTTATTCGTGATTTATGTATAGCGTGCGCATTCAGTTTTATAAAGCTAGTAAAAACAAATACACTTATTTTGATGGAAGTTAAATTTATCATAATCAATTCTGACAGGAGAGCTGAAGGTGGGATGTGCAACGAAAGATGAACCAAGACATTCTTAAAAAAATCCTTTAATAAAGTTTTGAAAATGTTCAATGCCGCGTACATTAAATCATAAAGGTTGTACAGCTATTTTTCCCCTTGGAGGTAAAACCTATTTAGCCCCACCCAAAAAATAATTCTTTTTAAATTCGGCTGTTGTTATTCTATGCGTTTAAAGATTTGTGTTAATATGAGAGTTGCTTTTAATATTGTCAGTCTGAATGATCTGTAATTTTGGCCATATTAAATTGTTTTTAGAGTTACAAAAAAGAGTTTAATCATTAACCCATTATAGGCACCAATAGGTAAATTTTATATTGTGTGTTGGTAACAGCATTTAGGTTTAGCATTTTCTTTGTTTGTGTATAAAAAGTTGATGGACTTCAAGCACATTCAATATGGCGGGACATCGTCTTGTATGCATGTAAACTAAAATTATGTGGAATAATATCGTTCTTTCAATAATTGAGCAGTGTTTTTAAAGGAAATAATTATCATAACGTTATGGGCAGGAATTTCTAATTTATACAGAAGATGTGCGATGTATGCGCTGAATTTTTGGATCTACTACAGTCCTGTAAGTATTATGAATTGAAAATAAGGTCGTGAATATAGTAAAACCAGGGTTTTTTTTATTATTGAAGTATTCATTAGTTAATAAGAGCGTTAGAAAATCTTGTTGAATTTAAACGTTTAGGTTATGTTATCTGGATGGGTGGAATCATGGATATGTTGGAATGTATTTCCTGAATTTAAAAAGCGATATAACGCGAATTCCAATGGCTTTCTTCATCTTGTATTTCACCGGTAATATCTTATTCATTACCTCTTCTTAATATAGGTTCTAATGCTATTAAAACGTAATTAAGGCAAAATGGCTTGTACCTGCCCTGATTTGTTATACGTTAGGGTATTGTACATCATGTATTCTGATGGGATCATTTGAGTTAAATAGCCTACTACTGTACTATAAACAGATTAGTTCGAACTCTTAGGAAACAAGATTAGTGTCCCACAAGATTAAAGCAGGACTTGGGGAATAATAAATAGAGTAAATTTAGGTAATGTTTGATTCCGGTAATGTCGGTCTCATACTTCGTCCCTCTATGGTAAGGTCACTATATTTCTGGGAGTCGAAGCTGGGACCAATTGAATAACTTCTCACGATAGTTACAGTTACAGTTACAGTTGTATATTTTTGTAGCAAGATTTGCTAATTCCCATTACAATTGTTATTTATACATATTCCTCTTTTCTCATCTAAGTTTCGTAACTGTCTTTGAACTTCTGAATAATACTGTTTCTAAAACTATTAACCGATGTAGAGGTTCTTGTTTCAAAACTAAGTTTGTTGTATTTAGACACACTGTCATAAAATATTGATTTCGTTGCTTTTGCACTAGAAGGCCAACTCAAGAAAAAATTTGCTGCACGTAGCCTATTTTTGACTGGTTCATCATAACACTTATTCAAAACTGCATGCATCCCCTCGTTTAAAATCACTTGGATTCTTCTTATAGTGTCTCATTACTAGCTCTCACAAACAGTGTACTACAATATTGCATATGTGGCCTAACTGTTGTATCAAATAAGCACGTCTTAGTTTTTTTTGGTAAACAGTAATGCACCCTTCTGAGAACCGAAGTCTTCTTCAATTTCTTGATAACATTTTCAGAATGACTTGTAAACTGTAGTTCATCATCAATTGTTACACCCAGATATTTAAACTCTGTTACTAATTCCAGCTGTGCATTGTTTATTTTCACTTCAGCGCTCCTATTTAGTATTTTATTTCTTTTCTTGATTATCATAGCTTTTGTCTTCATTACATTTAAGCACAACTTGTTCATTTGTAGCCACATATTCACAGTCTCTAAATGTTCATTTATTTTGACAATACCATTATCCAGATTTTCGGTTCTAATGTAAATCAAGGTATCATCTGCGAACAACTGTATTGATGAATACTTAAGGATTTTGGGCAGCTCATTAATAAACAGTAGAGCTGGGAAAATTAGTAGTTTCTAGATAACGGTTGCAGCCGAAACTGTTACATGTACATAACAGTTTTATGAAACGGTTGCAAAATATCAGTTTCGCTTGCAGTTTTGTTGATACAGTTTCGGCTAGCAAGAAGCTGTTTCTTGGAAAACTACTCCACGGGTGGGAGCAACACATAACAATCCTCCACAAAAGAAAGAGCAAACAGGAAATGGTCTCAATGCCATCTCTCACCCTTCGTTTAAAGGGTTTGCTACGACGACCCTTGTTAAACTTATTACTTGGGTTGTTGTTGTTGTTGTATTTTAGATAGCAATTAATGCTAATAATAAAAACATCATTATTCAATAAAAATCAGTCTTCTCATAAGAACATTAATACTCTTGTTGGATTGCACTCTTAAGTTTCTTTCTAAATGTATATGTTGAAGAAGATGATTTGATATGAGTCTTAATTTTATTATATTTAGATACACTTTCCATGAATTGAGATTTCCTGTTTCTCACATAATCCAAAAAGTAGTTTTTTCCTGTTCGTGTGCTGTATGAATGAACTTCTTCATTCTTCTTTAACCACTCCTTAAAAGTGTTTGGTAATAAATTGTTTTCAATTTTGAAGATAAAAGTCATCATGTCAATATACACTTGATCTTTGAAGTATACCATATCAAGCTCCAGAAGCATATCTTTAATCGAAATCCAAGAATAAGTAGGATTTAAAATAGATCTTAGGCCTGAATTAATAATTACTTGTATTCTTGATATAACTTCAACATTTGCGTTTGCAAAAACAAAATTACAGTACTGAATATGTGGCTTAACAATAGCATTGAAGATATTAAGTTTAACTCTTCTAGGCACAATATATCTTATTCTTCGTAATATAGAAACTTTTTGCTTTAACTTGTGTATAGTATTTTCATAATGTTCTTTAAAATTTAACTTTTCATCAATTTGAACACCAAGATATTTGATTGATTTCACAATTTCCAGTTTGTCACTATTAATCTTTATATCATCAATTTGATCTTCAGGTTTCTTTCCAAATATTATGACTTTAGTCTTTTTTACGTTTAAACAAAGTTTATTTTCTTCCAGCCAATTTGAAAAAGTCACCAAATCTTCATTAATTAACTGAGTTCCACTTTTCAGACATTTGCTTTTAAGATAGATTAAGGTGTCATCAGCAAACATGTGTACTGATGAATATTTGAGAATTTTAGATAGATCATTAATAAAGAGAATAAAAAGTAGGGGACCTAGTTTGCTCCCTTGAGGCACACCAATATCTATTGGAACACTATTTGATATCGAGTTTCTAATCTTCACACACTGTTGACGGTCCTCTAAATAGTTCTTGGTTAATGGCGAGACAGCTAGTCTTTTTTAAAATTTACGATACCTTCTAATTACCTTAGAAAAACTGTTACAATGATACAATACCGGTACATTGAAATTCTTAATCAATACCTGAATTAATCGTTACATGTAACAGAAAAAGAATAAGTAACTATAAGAAAATAACATGCAAAGAAAACACGTTTGAAATATATTTGGTACTGTTAATAGCGTTCTAAGTTTTATTTTATAAATGTATATGATATGTGCAAAACACTGCACATTTTTAATCAGTAAGACAAAATTATAATTAGGGCTCGGAAGTTCATGACTTAAAAATGCCTGAAAAATGACCTATAATAATAAATTACTTTTTAAGTTCGAAACTGTAGACCGATAGGTCATAGTTAGACCACACATCACATTTTGCTGTTTTGTTGTCACAATTTACTATCGTAAAATAAGACCACATTGAACTAGTTCTGTTACGCTTACTGGGACTCATGATGAACTGGCACTATTTTATAACAGTCAGCATAACACCCTGAAACGACAACCGATTCTACAGACGAAAACTGGTAACGCACCTGCGCGACTGCTTGCAAGTTGCAACGTCTTCTGCTGATCAGTTTCAGCCAGTAGAAATGTAACAGCTTAACGTTTAACACCCTAGTGGTGTGGAACCGAAACTGCTATAAGTTATTCTCGAAACGGTTATCTAGCATAACCATTTCGATCCTGAAACGGTTTCAAAATAACGGTTGCGTTATATTTGCCCCACCTCTAATAAACAGTATAAACAACAAAGGTCCCAATTTGCTTCCCTGTGGTACACCATTATCATTAATCATTTCTTTAGATACAGTACTTCCTAACATTACTTTTTGTTTTCTTCCACTAAGATAACTCTCAAACCATTTCAGAGGACCCTTTCTTATTCCCAGCTTATCAAGTTTCTGGCACAGTATACTTCGATTTATTGTTTCAAATGCTCTTTTCAGATCTAAAAAAACTGCCACCACAAAATCACCTTCACCTATACTTCTTGTCCAGTCCTCGATGACAAAATTGATTGCAGACTCCGTTGAATGCTTTTCTCTAAATCCAGCTTGATAGTCACTTAATAAATTATTGTCTTTTACAAACTGCAACACTTGATTATATAGGCCTACTACGTTTTCAATTACTTTTTCCAAACCTGGTAGAACATTTATTGGTCTCATTTCACTCATTTGCTGAGTTCCTTTTATTTTTGGCACTGGCGTTATTTTAGAAGTTTTTAGATCATTAGGAACTTCATACTTAGTAAGAGATTTTCTAACTATATTGCACACTTCAGGTCCCAGTATATCCCGAATTATAATATAACACTGAACTTCTATACATGACACAGTACTTTAACACTGGCACGAGTTCTTAATGCCTCTTGATTCCATCTGTAAGCAGTCCTAGTAATTTAATTTTTCTACCAAAGTAAGTTATTATAATTAGCTATATTTTGAAATACGTACGGTATGCTTGAATGATGGATGACTGGATGGATTGTTGATTGTATGGGTGGGTGGGTGGGAGAGTGGATGTATATTGGGCTGGTGGATGGAATAATGTACAGAATGGTGGATGGATTAAAGAATTGATAGGTATCTTCAAACTTCAAACCCCACAGCCCCTAATTCATAATTAATATATGAAATTTATAGTGCCACTGGTCCTTTTTAGTATGGTACATTAAAAATAAAGTACCGTATAATAGAAGAAGAAAAATTGCACGTGAACCCTGATAAGCCAGAATAAGTTGGCTTGATGATCTCTAGATTGGGGTGGAATTTAAAAAATGATGATCTCTACAAAGGAGCAGAACTTTAAAAATCTAAAATCCTCGAATAAAACTACAGCATCGGTACTGAACGCACTATTATAAAGTCAACTGAAACTGAACTAATTGTAAGTTAAAGTAATCTTTAAACACTACACTGCTTGCATCCATTTACCGATATAATAATATATATATACCGTATAAGATAAGCTCAGTCCCATACTATTTAACATCGCCACAGCGGACGCGATACCAGCAATCCGAGAAAGATCTAAGGATGCAGTGGTATGTACATGTACGCGGACGACATTATACTAGGGTCGCCGAGCAAAGAAGAACTCCAGCACGCCTTCTCGGCATTGATGGAGTGGGCAAAAAAAACAGCCTAAAAGTAAACTGGGCAAAAACCCAACAGATGGTCTTCTGGAAAGGCGGACGCACAGCAGCAGATGATAACCTGAAGTACGAGGGGGAGAAAATCGATATAGTTAACTCATTCAAATACTTAGGAATTATCTTACAAACTACTGGAACATTCAGACTACACATAAAAGACAAAGCAGTGGCAGCCATGAAAGCAATGCATGATATTGGTAATTTACAATGCCTATCAGTAAAAACAGCTCTACTACTTTTTGAAACAAAAATCTTACCCATACTCACTTATGGGATACACCTGAAATGGGAAAAACTGACAAAGAAGGACCTAACCACCATAGAAGGAATCAAAGCAAAATTCTTGAAAGCCATAATGGGCATCTCAAAGTACACGCGCTCCCGCCTAACATACGAATTAGCATGGGAACCCTTCCTCATTGAAGAACTAAGGACAAAACTGCAACTGCCATCCACAAGCAACATAAAAGCGCTCCTAGAAGAAAGAAGGAAGAGAGAAGAAATCCCCTTAGAATTCTACAGCACGGATGCCATGTTAGACAGGAGTTGGACCAACGCAAACCAGAAACTATGACATGTCATAATAAAACTGGCAGTAGGCCTACGCGGGTATCACCATAAAATATGCAAAAATATGGCGTATCACAACCCAGATGGAAACTGTGTATGCTCATTATGTGAACAATTCTGTGATATGTACCATATCACAAGATGTAAAACAATCATAAATCCCTGTGTGATTACAGCAAAAGCTAACTACCAAGCTATGCTATGCACATTCGTGCACTTTCCTATTATTAAATAAGATAAGTGCATAAAATATGCATAGTTTATCTTAATGATTATTCTCCACAGAATTTCTTACGGGTGTCCTTTTGCTGACAGATCATTACATGAAAACACTAATAACGATCACAGGTCACTCCACACAATTCACAGATACAGTTTGCAATGGACTGGTAGTAGGATATTTCTTGTTTGCACATATCTTGTGGTGGAAGCTGTGAACTTCAAATTGAGTCATTAGGCTATGTATCTTAGTTTGTGGTTCCCTTGAGTCCATTCCACTTTGATATTGTATCTGTGCTGTAAAATTCTATCCAGATGCCCTCGTTTGCATATTAACAACTAGCAGGTGCCTGCGGCTTCGCCCACGATAATTAATTCAAAAATTGAAAATTAAGAGCATAATAATTAAAGCATTATAGCCTACTTATTAACACTTACATTGAAGCATTAATAAACTAAACGATTTTTAATTATGAGACAGTCAAAAATCCGCCTTTCAAGTAGGCCTACATTCCACAATTAGAAAGTACAGATTCGAGTTTCCTGGCTCAGAAAATCTCTGAATAGTGAATTCTGTCCAAATGGATCAATGTTTGCCCTACATTCGTTATCCCTCTTCTGTCTAGGTTGAAAATTTCAGCTGTCTGCTTGCCTTGACATTATAAACAAATTAATCAACCTGGTGGGCTTACAAAATTGAAGCGATCGATAATTCATGCTTTTTGTTGAAAAAATCGTGATGCTTTAATTTCCAAATTATGACAAAAAAGGCAAAGCTACCTGCAATTAAAATGTATTACTGAAAACTGATTCTTCAATAGCACAAAACTTCACATTTTCTGCCAATGTTTTACTCATAATGAAAGTGAAAATTAAAAATCAGCTTCGAGGTGCATTTGGCCACCCTTCAGGCCATTTATGTTTAGAATTTTAGATCTCTGCACGCAGTAGATTTTGCTGGGCACCGTGCACAGATAGACAGACAGACAGACAAACTTCTTATTAGCATTATGGATTCTATGAGGCTTTCGTAGATGTAAGGTAGGTTGCAGTTGTAGTCATAGGTCCTAGACGAGGAAGTTCCTCTACTTTCCCTGTAATTAGCTTCCTTTATTAACCCTTTCACTGCTAACATATAAGTTAATTATTCACTGTGCAAACTGGTGACGCTGAATTAATTTGCAGATTTCTTTTATAATCGTAAATGGACAAACAATTGCAAATAATTTGTCAGTTTCCTCTTAAACAAGAGCATAGCATGTATTTATTGAAGTTTAGACTAACTTATGCAACCCTGGGGAAACCCGCATGACATCACAACACAGCAGTGTTATAATGTATTTTAATGCACGGTGCAATACATGCCTTGAAATATTTAGCTACAAATGGGAGCTTAAGGCCGAGAACATGGAACTGATGGTGTCAGAATGTAGACAACACATGACACTATATGCTCACACACTTTGAATTGCTCTCAAATAAATAATTTCTTTTGTTAGGCATTCAAAGCGGTGCATTTATATCGTATATATTCGCCAATAGCAGTGCCAGCATTGGTGTGTGCTGACATATATAGACCTACAGCTGTAGCAGTGAAGAGATTGAAAGGTAGGCTTATGACTTGAATAGACAAAGTTAAATAAGATTGATATTATAAAAGGGGAGGCAAATTGATATTAGCTAGACTTTAATCACATTGTAATTTGTATCACTTAGTTTAAAGCTAAATAAGTACGGTATATGCTAAGAAGCTAATCTAAATTTGAAGGGAACCTTTATTGTTGAAATTGTGATTACTGGTAGCAGTTTTATGAAAATACCTATCTAGATATATATCTAAACATGTTTTAAGAACAATGGATGATATGGTTCCCCTTGCCCCAACCATGAAACCAGAAACATCAGTGTTATCAAGATGGTAGGCCTACTTAGGGAACTGTTGGATTGCATTAAACTGTATTCTGTTTTTCATATGTACTTTTTGCAGTTGTTCAGCATAAACTTAATGATGGTGTCCAGGATATAGGTTACCAGTAGCCTACATTATTTCTAGGGTTCGGATGTTTATGACTGAAAATATGACCTTAAAAATGACCAAATATGACCCAAAAATCCTAAATATGACCTCATATTTTCTAAAGAAAAATGTTTCGCTTTAAAACATTTAATGACACTAAATTATTACATCACATTAATTCAATCATATAATTGCTTTTTAACAATTTTACAGTTGTAAAGAATTTATAATCTGTTAATGTTTCCAGATCTACTGCAAATGTACCTAAACTGAAAATATTTTAAAAACATGATTATTGGAAGTTGTTAACAATAAGGAGGAAGAGGTAATGTGCTAATACTTTTTATTGTTCCTTCTTACTTCAGTTAAAGCCGGGGGACCCCCGGGGGTCCGCAGGCGGCTTAAGAAGAAATAGGATACCCGTAATTTTCTCAAATTACGTATCTTCTAAAGCAGCTTCACTGTTCACATTAAGGAGTAAACTCTGTTTGTTACCATTGATAGTGTTATTTTGTCTATTGAATTTAATACATTTGAATCAAAGTATTTAGCCTATTTACCGGTAGTTAGTTTTTTTTTTCAGAACCCAGAGGGGGTCCGCGAATTTTTAATTTTTTTCAAGGGGTCCGCGGACTGAAAAGTTTGGGAACCACTGAGTTAAAGTAAAACCAAAATATTCGTGACACTTTTTTGGAAAAATTTTTATCGAATTTGTAACTGAAATATGACGTTAAATTAGACATCTGACTGAAATATGACTGAGACCATAAAAACGACCAAAATATGACTTTGTAACTTATGGAAAATAAAAATGGTCCTATTGGGATAACAAATGTGCAATTCCTGTTTAATTTGTGTTTGCGGCAAGAATGGAGGTCAGAATAAAAATGACATGTCATAAACATTCCAAACTCTCCAGATATGCTACTGATGGTTCCTTTTGGGCACCTCTAAGGCAGATCGATGGACCACGTAGGAAGTACCATTACTGGAAATTAGGGCTTTGTCTTTCTCTTTGGAGGGCCTTAGCTTAGCAGCATTCTGATTATCTGCTCTCATTTCACAGCACTGTTATCAAATTACAGTTTCGGATTGTGTCTGCCATATGTTGCTTGTCATTCTCACTTATTCTTTCCACTGTTATTTCTTGTGCGAGCTTGGCTGAGCCATTGGCTGGTTGTTTGTTTTCCATATGCTTCCTGAACTTAGTTTCAACTGCTTTCTGACTGTTGTTTTTAATATTTCCTTGGGTACAGGTACAATGTTTTTCATGTTTGTGAAGACCAGGTCAATAGTGATGGAACCATTACAACAAAAGTTTGTTTCATTTTCTTTTTTGTTTATCAGGGAGAGCCCATCTTCTTCCATGTATTCCAAAACAGAATTTGTCTTCTGGGATTGAAGTCTTTGTGCTAGTTTAGGTCTTTTGCTAAAATAACTCAGTCCTCACATTTTTGTTAAGAACAAAGCCAATTTTTGCAATAATTTTGCAAGCTAATAATTCTGGGTGAAAGTAGACCACAGCAGTCCAATGTAGGCTATCAGTATATGGGCTTTAACAAATAGGATGTTGTTTGCATCTTGAATTATTTTGAATGGGTGCAAGGTTTCCTTCTATGAAACCAGCGATCTGCATTTTTATCTTCTAAAGTTCCCTTGTTCAGCAAGCAAATTCAGGGAATATAGGTATTATGTCTGTCAGAATTACAAAGTCATAATTAAGAAAAATCTTTCAATACCAGTGTTGTGAAATTTGCTAATTCTTCTGCATTTCATAATAAGATGCTTAAGTCTTTCGAACTGTGTTTTGGTATATACCGTATTTGTTTCTCTGGGTTTCCAAGTAGATCCCATTTTGAGGAAACTGTTTGGGAAAGCGAAAACATCTGACTAGAATGCCTCTTGGTTAGAATTACACCCATTTTCAGAAGCATATCTAAGTGTACTGGTGCATATGTTTGTTGCATTGGTTACAATGTTACCTACCTTGCTTGTCTCCCCACTTCAGGGATGACTAAAGGAATCTTTGCTATTTGTTGCATATGTCTGTAAACTTTCTGTCTTAGAAAATCCTCGAGATATGTATTTTCATTTTTATTTGAGATTTTGATAGTTGGTTTTGTGGCTAAGTTTTGTATTTTTCACTTTTATCAGCTTGTCTTGAATATACCGATGATTTCTTAAATATACCAATAATTCCTTGAAATTATTAATACCGGTAACATAGAAATATTTACACAATTTTACCTTCAAAATAGTTCCCTTCCAATGTAAAACACTTCTTCCTATGAATTGTATGGAAGCATTGTTGGATACCATTTCAGCATTCTTTATAATAATATTTTCAGTAATTTTTTCAGTGCTTTCAAATTGTTGCTCCTGTAGGTGACTTTTTAGCCATAGTAAATGAAGTCAGATAGTAAGAGGAAGAATATGGAAGATACTCCAAAACGAGCTGTGCTCTGCAACAAACACTTGTCCGCTAGGTATTTATTGTGGAATGTATTAGATCTAACATAATAAATTTACATCCAGACACTGGGTTTTGTAAATGTCATCAAGTTCTATCTCGAGACACTTGGCTGTATACATTTCAAGTTATATCTCAAATGATTAGAGTCAACACCTTCAGGTACCACTAGCACTGATGGATAGGTGACACACATGGGGTGATAAAGGATCTTGAGAAGGGAAGGTAGTGTATATAACCCACTTGTGAAAACATATCCAGACAGCAGCAGTTTATGTTTTTGCTGCATTTCACAGACCTCACATCCAAGTTATGAGTTATGGGAAGACTGTAAATTTGGATCTTCTTGAACCATACTTGGCCACTATACACAATATTGTGAATGTAGCAAAGGGAGTGTATTTTGCTCTCATCTATTCACACATATCATATGGGATTGAGTTGTGGGGATGTACCTCTAAAACTAATTTGAACAAAATCTTAGTATTACAGAAGAGAGCAGTCAGATATATAGACAAAATACCATACAATATTACGTGTAGGGAAACATTAAAAAAACTTAATTTATTAACAGTTCCATGCATCTATATATTTAGAACCATTCTATTTGTTCATAATAATACACTACCACAATTGAACTCTTGACACACATGGGTACAATACCAGAAGAACGTGTGACCTAGCAATATATAGACATAGAATAAAGTTATTTGAGAAAAAACCCAGCTATAGTGGCACTAAGTTTTTTAATAAATTACCAAAATCTATTAAATCATTAGTACAAAATAAATTAAAATTAAAAAACACACTAATGAAATACCTAACACAGAAAGCGCATTATAACGTAGAGGAATTTTTGGAGGACAACCATTAAGGAAATTCGCTATGATATCAAGTGTGCGGACAGCAAAATGAACAATATGTGAGTATTAAATTAAACTGCAAAATGGTTATATGTATTGGATGTGAGTAAATGAAGATACCATCTTTTAGTTATGTATCTGTATTAAACTTAGGAAGTAAGGGTATGACTTTGTTTCACTTGCATGTCGACAAATGAATAATTGTATATATGGGAACGTGTTGATTTTTTATGTTTTAGTAGGGACTGACTTAATCCACTTGTGTATTCTACACTGTATTGGACAGAAATAAATTATTATTATTATTATGTGCAATCTTAGACTTAAAAATATATATGACAGCAAACAAAAAACACAAGAATTTAAACAAAGTAATTTTATTTAAATTAAACATATGCACAATACAATTAACACTGACTTGTAGAATTCAATATACAGTATAACAGTTATGGTACTGAAACACATCTATAGCGAGATGACATAAATAACAAGCATGTGAATATTTGGATTGTACATTGACCATATCTTTGGTTCTGTTTCGCTTTGCCTACTACCAAGCCGATGTAAAAATATAACTGTCTGTGTGATAGTTCATCTGTTTTCTATAAGCTTCTTACAGCTTGCAGCCTGTGTCCCATTAGGCCTACTCCTAAATTTAAAATTATAGTTTCTTTCCATGATTGGCAACGTCACATTTGTTTCCTGTTTTACTTGGACAATTAAGCTAAGTGCAATAATTGAAACTATCACATTGTTTTACCTCTGTCACATTAGTTTTCCTCTCGAATGGATAATGCTGTCGGTCAGAAATTAGAATTTAGTTAAAACTTATTTGCCTGCCCCCAAACATCATTATCTGAAGTGCCCATTTTTTTGAGATGCTTGAACTTTAAAATAAATAAGTATTGTTTTATACTTCTAGAAATATGAAATCCTACAGTTCAGAGAGACCCAGTGAACTACGAATCAGTTGCATGGTGGTTTTCCGGTTTGTGATGGTGGTGTGTGGCGTTACTTACTTATGAAAGGAGGTGCTGAAACTGGCCGCAGCCGTCCATACATTTTGGCACCTCTTTAAGAAATCGTCCAATATTCGCTGTATGCTGTTGGTCAGAAATTGGAATTGGAATAGTTATAAAGCTTGTTTGCCTGTTCCCAAGCATCATTATCTGAAGTGCCCATTTTTTTTAGATGCTAGGACTTGAAAATAAATATCTATCCTTCATAGCAAATCAAGTCAATACCGGTAAGCGTTTGTTTTTTACTTCTAGAAATATGAAATCCTACAGTTCAGGGAGACCCAGTGAACTATGAACCAGCTGCTTGGTGTTTTTCCGGTTTGCGATGGTGGTGTGCATTGTTGTGTGCAGCTTTACTTACCAATGTTATGAAAGGAGGTGCTGCAACTGGGCATCGTTGTCCATACATTTTTGGCACCTCTTTAAGAAACCATCCATTATTCACTGTATTCACATTACGAAATGCTGGCAATTTCCAGGCAGGTATTTTGTTTTAATTCTTCCAGGGTGTGTGGATTTGTCTTGGAGTACATTTCACGATTAGAAAGTGTCGCCTGGAAAAAAAAAACGAGGCAAGATTCGAAACCTATGAAACCCCTGCGTAGTGAGTTCCGTCCAAATCGATCAATGTTTGCCCATTTAGGCCTATATTCATTATCCCTCCTCGGCCTTTGTTGAAAATTTCAGATGTCTGCGTGCTTTGACTTTATAAACAAATGAATCGATCAGGGTGGGCTTACAAAATTCAAGCGATCGCGATGCCTTTATTTCCAAGGTACAACAAAAATAGGCAAAGCTTGACAATTGAAATGTATTACTGAAAACTGATGGTTTGGAAGTGCAAAAAAATGCATGTTTTCAACTCATAACTCACAAACGAATGCGAAAATAAAAATTCGGGCTTCGAGGTGCATTTTCTCACCCTTCAGTCCATGTATGTTAAAATTTCAAATCTCTGCCTCAGTAGATTTCGCTGGGCATCGCATACAGACAGACATGTAGTTGTGAATTCTGAATGTGAGTCCTCATTATTGCTGCTTTTATCACTTAACTTGTGACTGTATTGCATACCAAGTGTTTTAGGTGCAGTAACAGAAAAGTTCTGGCAGATCCAAACAGCTATTGTCCACGTTCCCTTAATGAGAACTTCTAATACCAATCAATGCAAGTGTTACCTTTTTTTCATTACAGATGAAGAAAAAGTTTCCAAAGAATCAGATGAGCGTCCAGTACTTCGAAAAGATGAAGTCGAGACTGTTTTTGTGTATATTCAGACATGGTCACAAAGGTAAGTCCTCATGTTGTTTTGGATTCCATTTTGTAATTCTGTTAACTGTAAAATCAGCTTCATTAAGCAACAGTGGGATCATCTTTAATCCTTCCTATATTATTATTTAGCCTACTTTATTTGTGATAATCAGGGCTAGTTTTTTTTTAATGTTGATTTTTTAAAAATGTCGTGAGAAATACTTAAACTGTTTTATTTTTAGTTGAAAATATGGTAGAAATTTTGTGAAAATTTTCCTGGTAATTTTTAATGTCATCGGCCTAAGCTTCTTCTCATAAAATAACACGTATTTAATTGATGTATTAGAAAAAGTTGACAGCAAAAAAAATTGTATACAAAATAATGTGCCTCTCATTACTTTTATTATTGCGGCTAATAATACCAAACCAGGCCCTAGTGATTAATATTGATAAAAAAACCGTTAACATTTAACAAAATTATAGTCTGTTCATTGCTTTAATACAGGGTCGTTTTCTTTAAAAAAAAACTGATTAAGTGATTAATATTGATAAAAAAAACCGTTAACATTTAACAAAATTATAGTCTGTTCATTGCTTTAATACAGGGTCGTTTTCTTTTTAAAAAAACTAACTTAATAGTGGGAGCTCTCTCACCACGTTCCTACATCACCTCTCAACAGGCTATATACTTTGTAGTAGGCCTAATATGTATTGATTCAATTAATTAGCCTATTTTGAGAAAGGCTTGTATTTATGAAGACATTAAATTATAACATAATATGGATAGTATGGGGATTTAATAAAAAATATATTTAAGTGAGAAGATTCCTTTTATATTTAACAAGAAACAAGAAACTATGTCATAGATAAGTTTATATTCTAAATGTTGCCACCCTTAAATGTTTCTAAAAATTTGTTGCCCCAGGCCTGCCAATTTGCCTATGTGGATATGGCTCAAGTAGAGAACGTTTTCACCTATTGTGAGCAAGGTAAGTAGGCCTACAATATAAGCACAAAAAACCAGAATGAGATGGCCGAGATGATAGCGTCTTGGACTCACATTTGGGAGGTCCCATTTTCAAATTTGGCTTATTTGACTTGCATTTTTTCATGATTTTCCCAGTTGACAAAGGAAACTTCGAATTGAATATTTACTCATCATGACTCATTGCTGCTATTTCGTCCTGTATCACAATCATTAAAATTGAATGTTGGTTAAAATTAACAAAAGCCATAAACAGATGTACGTCAGTAGCTATATGTCCTACTGGTATACACATATGCTCTGACAAGTGATATGACCTTGATGTTGAAGTATGTATACATTAAGCTAATTAAAAAATAAATGATATATACAGTGCTTACAGAATTGTGTTCCGATCTGGTAGGAGATGGGGTGGGAGCAGGGCAGTATACTAATGGGATTACTAATTGGGATGGGGAAAAAAAGTTGTTTTATAATGTTGATTTGCATTAATAGGCATGATGTTTTTAAGTAGGAAGGTTTCTGTCAGTACCAATTTATTATTTTTCATGGATGTGCATTCTTTACATAAGTACTGTAAGACTTGCCCTAATGTTTCAGCAGAAACTTTTAAGTATTTTTCTAGCCCCAGGAATTTAGGACAGAATAACATGTTAAATCCCATGGATTTTTTGGAAACTAATAAGGAAATAAAAAGCAAAATAAATGTTTTTTGTGGAAAATTTCCAATCTTCCACAAGAATCATTTAGGTAAATCGTAAGCACTCTGTATAATCTACAGAAATTTGTCCTGTTAGGATAGCTGCTTTAATTTAAGGGTGCCAATATAACATAGCCTAATGAAAACAATTCTAAGAACCGTATATTTTTAATATGACTATTCAACTCATATGCCGAGTGTTTGATATTGACCAATAACATTTACCAATTCCTCGGATATAGACCAATCACGGCCATTTATCTTGCAATATTCTTGTGGGAATTGCGAGGAGGGTGTTTTTCGCGATAAAACCGTCTGCTCGTTACTGGAGATGCGAGTATCCGTGTGCAGTGATTAATAGTCAGATGCTGCCACTAAATGGCCCGAAAACAGATTGTTTTATCTAACATAACTTGTTTGAATGTTGAAATAATAGAAATGTACATTGATTAAGAACACAATTTCGATCCAGTGCAAGCCAGTTCAAGTGCTTTTATTCTGTTCTGCTGTTAGCGTACCTGAATGAAGCTAACTATGTCATATATATATATATATGCAATATTGGTACCACTGATTACACCACAGTAGCTCAAATCGATTCATTGATGGTTGATTCACAGTATGCCGTGATCTCGCAACTGTTAGTATTGTTTTTATACAACAAAGCACGAAAGTAATTACTATTTATATAATCCGTTTCATTTTATTCATGGAATAGTCTTAATAAATCCAACTCTCGTGGGATTACCTATGATAATTTATTTTTCTAATTATCAATATTCATGTATTTTTATTTGAAAAAAGAGAAAAGAATACTGTATTGATTTTATAGATTGTTCTATTCATAGGCATAACCAAAGTGTGCCTAACATTATAAACCCCACTACTTGATGCACAAAAATTTGTAAAAAGAATAACACAGCTACCAGGCTGCACTTACATTAAGTTGATTTGTCTGAGGAATTTATTTAAGAAATATAAAAAATTACAAAAAAGTAACCCCACCTTAGCCAGTGTAAAAGAATTATCGTTGAACCCCGAAAATGACTGTGTCATAAGATTGGGGTTTCATATTATTTGAAAGTTTGCACCTTGTTAATACTACCGTTATCAAATAAAATATTTGAAGTGTATTTTATAGGCTACTATTAAGAGCATTCCACATTTGAAACAAACATTCCCTTCTTGCATATAATTAGATTCATAAATAAATCTCCATTTGTATTGTGATTTGTAACACACTTAAACTTCACTTTTATAAATATTACCTTAGGACTACGTAGTTTCAATCACCATTGTGATCATTCTCAGCTACTTCTGAAATTTTGTTCAGATGTGATTGAAACTACATAGACCTAAGTAATAACTAGGGGGCGGATTTTTATGACATGTCATATTTTTCCCCTTTTCATTATTTCAGGTTCCCGACTGATTTAAACCCGATTCCAAGCATCCTGGTGAAAATGTAACGGCTTTTATTGTGCATATAACTGCATATTTAGGAAGTGTTCAACTATTGTAGCATATTTAATATGAATATGCATATTTAGGTCATATTTTGGCATATTTGTGTGCATATTAAAGACATTTTGAAGTTTCATATCATATTTTGTAAATTTTTCATTATAATGATACTTTTTGAGAATTTACAGATATTTTAAATAATTAACATTATATTTTAATAAAATTAATTATAATGAAACTTAAAAAAAATATACACAATGTGTAAGTGGTAAGTCATATTTTAAATTTTATTGGTCATATTTTAATGTTTTTTAGGTCATAAATGCATGCATATATCCTATTTTTAGGTCATAGAAATCCGCCCCCTAGTAATAACTATAAGGTGAAGTTAAGTGTGTTACAAACCATAATATCATGTTATGACTTCACTTCCTTTTCGTTTCCTTTTATTGTAGTAGTACGTAATGTTTCAATTTATAATGCAGAAATGCTCAACAGAAAACATTAAAATCCGTGTGTTTCTCAAGTGAATAAATAATTAACAATTAATTAATTCATTCATTAAACTGGCAAATTATGGCTTTTGGAGGGTAGTCAGCATCCCATAGTGGCACTATAGTTCCGTTATTTTAAGAAGAGTTGAAATGTTAAATCAGGCAAATTTCTCTTGTCTTTGTTATATAATTCTGGGTGGTAGTATATTCATGATGTAATTAGTGCTTCTTTATTGTTATCCACATTTCTCCCATACCATGCTAATGGCTTGTCAAATCACCTTGAGAATTCAGTTTTACCTGGAAGACCTCTAATCCCTCTTAAAATTATTTCTTTTCTATTTCCATGCTCACAACCTCTCAATCACCTTTCCAATCCAGATTCTAATGGTACTGGAGTGAAGTTTGTCCCTTCAGGGCCTTGCACACTGCAGTTGTCATTATGGCTTTAAAGACAAAAGTTGTGCTTGATCTTAACGCAAGAATAAATGTGATTCTTGTGAGTGAGCGACTTTATCTGTGAAGCAAATTAACCCATGAGTGGTCGCCTGCATGAATGAAACCCCAGTGGTTGCATGTGAGATATTCTCTCACACTCAAATATTTCCAGGAACATTTTGCCATAACTCTTCAACAGTAGGCCTACAATTAAAATTTTGGGGAGCTGTGCATTGTGTTCCTTAAGAATCGGTTTTCAGTTTGACATGAAATACAAAGCCTTTTGTACATAAAGAATCCCTATACCTGTGGTTCAAGTTGCTGATCTTATTGCTTTATCTTGTACTTGGAAATCTTTTCACTGTTGTGTGAGCTCTCTTATCAGAAAACGTGTTACTTGTCACAATAACTAAGGGTAAGCATTAGGAAAAACACAGCTGCCAAAAATAAATGTATAAAGAGTTAAGATAATATTAGAAAATAGAATTTTCTTTTCACAGCATAGGCCTGCCTACATGTTAATTTATATGTCACTCTTGCATTTTGCATTCAGGGCATATATTGGATGAATGTTCACTCAAATTAATTTCCTGCAAGTGTTGCAATTTTTGTTTGTTTGTTCTTTGGTTTTCACATTAACAAACTCAATATTTGGTTATATAATAGGCCCCATAATAAAAAACTATCCCATTACAGGTCTGGACATAGAGTAGTGTGCGTCACCATGTTCCCTCATATGATATAAATGCAAATAAATATAGGTCTACATAAAACTGTACCTATCTTAGCATATCCTCTACATAATAACAATAATAAAAACAATAATTTTTAATAATGTTAATATCAATAATAATGAAATTATGTTGGTATAGGCCTGATAAATGAAAATGAAAATGAAAATAAGATCTGGATCTGGCCTGAATTAACTTAATTTAAAATTTTGCATTTTAGTTCAGTAGTGCATATTCAGAATATTTCTGGCTAGAAACATCGTAAGAAAGTAATGTCACCGATCGCGTGATGAGAGAAATTCTCACACCATAGCGCACGTTCGGACAACAGTGCATATATATAGTGAAATACAAATAGTGAATACGAATATTTACCGTCACATGAAAGGAGGCATTTCAAAAGTCAGGTAGACAAATCTTAATCTTTGTAAAAAAGGTATGAACTTTCGTGTGAGAAGAATGCTTATAAGGCAACCACTCGCGGGTGAAGAAGATGTTCAGTATCAGTAAGACTCAAATATAGAAGTTTCTGCTTCCACTTGCTTATAATTACAGTGTGAATGAAAGGTATTGTGGCTTTTTATTTATAACTTTTATATGCACGTCTATAAACTTTTTTATGGTCACACTTTCATTACAGAAACCCGACTTATTGCAAAAAAAATACCCGTTCCTTTGCAGTTTCCTTAAAGGTAGATTTTACTGTAGCAACTATAAAGAACATCCGGGATGCAAAATGGAAACATACTATTAGGTCACTACTATAAATAGGTTACTGGAACTATAGTAGGCCTACATTGGATAAATCTAGGTTATTTTGTCTAAACATTTACATGTGTTTTCTTAGATTTATCACTTTGTCATTTTAAATCATTTTATTTGTTTACAGACAATGCATGTGCTGTTTTCGTGATCCCAAGAACTTTGAGAGGTTTAACTTGATCACTCAAAGTATAATATGCCTGGCCGTGTGTCAGCTGAAAGAACTAAGGGAGGACCTACTTAAAGCTAAATCAGTAACAAGATGTGAAAAAGATGGTAATAGTGAAAGTTGCACAGACAGCAATAATGGCTCTGCAAAAGATGGTTCAAGCAGTGTTGCAGGAGAGGAAACTTCAGATGAATCTAAAATAAAAATAGATGTTTGTGAGAATGGTGGGGACGAAAAAGAAGTCAGTGAAGAAAAAGATGCTTCTAAGAAGAGTGGTGGCTGTAGTAATGAGAATGTTAAAACAGATGTAGAAAAAGTAAACTCAAACCAATTAAAAAGATCAGATGACAAGCAAGAAGGTAAAGATAAAGAAGAAGAGGAGGAGGAAGAAGAAGTTTGGAGCTTACAAGAAAAAGAAAAGTTGCTTCATTTTCTATCCAAGGTGTTTCTTCTGAATTTTCCTTTATATGTAGCATATAAACACAGTGTTCAGTCAAAACTTGAAGAAATATCACCCCAAGAAGCTGGTAATTTAAATGTTTTCTGTGATCTACATGATCCTGAGATACCGGTTTACCTGTTGCGTAATGTTTGTCTATTCTGTAAGAGTGGTGGTGTGCATGCCATGACTTTCTGTTTTGAACGTCAAACCCCAGACACTCTGCCTGTTTCTGTTGCTCATGCCATCATTGCAATTGTGTGCAATTTGAAGCTGTGGCTCAACTTTCGCTCCATCATGCAGCTGTTTGTTCCTCTGAGGTCAAAAGTGCTGAGGTACATGTGCAACTTAGGAGATAAGGATCTTCGAATGCCAGGAATCAAAACTATGGCAGGTGAGTTCTGAAAGTTTTTGTGCCTTTTTGCTCATTTATTAATAGAGACCTGCATTTGTTTTGGTATAAAGTGTTGCTATTTTTAGTTTACTTTGATACCATGTTTTATAAATTTGATACCATCCATTGATTATGATATATGTTTTACAACAAAAGCCTTTCATGTAATAATTTAAAATATTACTCTTTGAGACATACAAAGTCCAGTGCGTCTGGAATGGGCAAGTAAGAATCAATGTCAGGCTGCAAAAACAACAATAGTTTCAGCTCAGTGATTTTTATCATAAGATAAGATTTATTGTTGTTCTGTATTATGTTGTGATAACATTTCAGAACATAGTCAATGGTGTGTTTACATATGAGTATTCAAAATAAAGCAAACTGTGACATGTAACATAACATACATACCATACGACATACACCCAGCATGTATACCCTGTTTACCATACAGTGTTAAATAATTGGTGTGAGCAATTACCTAGAACATTAACAACAATATTAGCAGTATTTATTGTTGAGTGCAGTAGGTTACAATATTGTATGTTGATTTTGCCTTTAGGCATTTTATCAACATGCAACATTCTGAATTTTGATATATACCTGTACTATGTACCGTATGTTCATATCGCTTTGATAAATGTGTCATTTCTTTTTTGTAGAATTTTAATTAAACTTAATTCGTAGGTCACATTTTAGTTCTCACCTAGTCTGCAAACAGTTAATTCACATCACTTTTACTTAAAAACACCACAGAAATATAGATTAAAAAAAATATATATATATACAGGGAATCCATTTTATGCGGAGACTTTTTAACAGCGTTGCTCCTGCTCACACTTTCCCCGCTGTTGCGCTTGCACTGGCCGGGACCGTGTTCCGTTACTACCAGCAAATCGGCAAATCAAGACTTTAGAAACAATACAAATAGAATAACTCAACCAATTTATTATCAAAATAGGCCTACATGTAGAGGCTTATTACTCACCATTTTGTACGGATGGTACAGTCAGGATATTTACGAGAAAATCTCCGAACGCGCCTTCTATGGTTATTTCTCAATAAGTAACATTCCACCAAATAAATTCGCTGTTCAACCGTATACATTTTCGATTATTGTCTTACGTAACACACAACAATAGACAAGCGTCTCACTACAAGACACTACAAGACACCGAAGCAACTAACCGCTTGTAGGGTGATGCGAGGCAGTGATCCGAGGTTTCCTCATAAAATGAACTCACTGTATAATGAGCTTTGGAAATAAAATAATTATTTCGTCATGATATTGTAACTCTTATTAGATTCGGACAGTGCTGCCTAGAACATTAATTAATGTCTTCTATGAATTGTTTCATGGTATAGTATATTTTAGATATTAGATATTTAGCAAGCATTGTTTTAAATCATTTTTGGTTGCCGTGGTCTTTTGGTTTTTGTGGCAACTTGTTGAATAGCTTGGCACCTTGGTACTTAGGTATTTTTTCATGTACAGCAGAACTCGAATTACTGAACTCAAAGTATCCGGATCGCCAATTTTCCAGATTCCTTTGAGTCTGTATTCAAGTGTTTTTTTTTTTGCACCATCGAGCTTGGAAAACCCTCTTTCAGGGCCGATTATTTGCGAAAAAGCAAAACTTTTAGCCAACAAAATTGAGTTTCTCAGCAAAACAACAGACCCTGACTTGATATGTTCAAGATTTGACACTTCACGTAAATACAGGACTGTACAATGTAATTTTTTTTAAAGGAAATTATCTTTTTTTATGATTTATCTAATTATCTGGATTGGGCCTGGTCCTAATTAATCTGGATAATCTGGATAATTGTAGTTTTAGTGTAAGGCTAGTTGCTGCAAATTGTTTTTATTTTTTGTATAATAATTGTGTGTCTAAATTTTTAATCAGAATCTCATGTTTCATAGTGTGGAAAATGATTTTGAAAATGTACAGACTGGTTGACGTCATTATTTGCAGCTCCCTGAAGACCTTTCTGCAAGAGTCTCTTTATCCGAGTTTTGCAATATGTCTAATGACACTTTTCCGAAGAGCAAATATTTTGGTAAAGTTTTCCAAAGATATATCTTAAATATGAGATTCTATGAAAGAAAAGTAAATGATCTTTGCAGTGGCTGTAGGGACAAGTCTGCTAAGATTTCTTAAAGTAGGGCCTATATTGGTCTTTAGAAATTTTTGAGCTAAGAACTTCAACATATTGAGCCCAATGTAAATTTTTTGTCAATTGTTACTTCTATTTTGTTTATGGCTGTTTTATGTTCATTAGGTGGGGTGACAATTTTATTTCATTTTATTTTTTAGTGGTTAATATTCTTCACGTATACATACTCATCGGCAGGAAAAAAAGTTTAAAAGGAAAGAACTTTTTGTTTTGTCGATAAATGCATCAGAATTTATAAAACCGGGGCATGGGACAGGACATGTGAATGACATTTAAATTAAATTTGGTTTTGGAATATCAGAATTGAAAGTTACTGGCAGTGACATTTCAAGGCCATAATTGTGGTAGGAAAGTAGTAGAAAAAAATTAAATTTTTTAAAAATGTTGAATTTGAAGGGAAATAGGCCTATTACTCTGGAACACAAAATTTTCCTGTATTTGAAGAATCATCCATATAGCCTATATCTGTAGTTGATGGGTAGTGTTGTATCCAATGGTTATGAGTTCACATTTAGAAGGATTGGTATTTAATTTTAGGTTTGCAAAGTATTCTAGCATATGTATATATGTTTATGTTTTATGTTTAAATATAAGTGTTGTGCATTAGCGTACAATATAATATCACTTATATGGGAAAGAGCATTTTCAGTATCGTGGATGTAAAGTATAAACAATATGGAGCCTTGAGGCACACCCATGGCTATATCGTTGATGTCAGATTGATCAATACCTTCATTTGTTAATATTACCAGTTGTTTTCTGTTTGGCATGTAAGATTTAATTAAATCATATCCAATTCCTTTCATCCCTAATTGGAACAGCTGATTCATTAATAAGCTTGTATCTGTACAGTCAAATACTTTTGTTAGATCTACTCCTGCTGTATAGTTGTCAACAATATCTATTATAATTTTAGTAACAATTTGAGATAGAGCAGTTACTGTAGATTTATTTCTATTGAATCCCTGCTGTTTATGTGGGAGTAGTTTAAATATACTAGGAAACAAAGATTTTGGAGATGGAAGGTAGAATCGAGATTGGCCGGTAATTATTGATATTATCTCTCTCTCCTTCTTTGAAGATGGGAATAATCTTAGCAATCTTTAATTTGTCAGGAAAAATTGCTTTAGACAGAAGTTAATTGTATGCACAAGCAGTACTACAAAATTTAAAAACTGTAATAGGAATATTATCGATTCCTGGAAAGGTGAAGTCAGAATGAAAAATTCAATGCCATAGCCGGGATTTGAACCAGGATCTTCGGCTCTCCGTGCCGATGCTCTAAACAACTGAGCTACCATGGCAACGTGCCGGTACAAATTAAATTCTCCAACTGACTCCCAATCCCAGTATACTACCAGGTGTTCTTAATATGAGATACGAACCCAGTGGTGACTTACAACCTGTAAGTACTTTAAGTCCCAGGCTTCATAGTAAACCACTAGTAGGTCACAGTGGAATGATAATTCTTTCACACTGGCCGTGTGTAGGCTAAGATGGAAAGGTGAAGTCAGAATGAAAAATTCAATGCCATGGTAGCTCAGTTGGTTAGAGCATCGGCACGGAGAGTCGAAGATCCTGGTTCAAATCCCGGCTATGGCATTGAATTTTTCATTCTGACTTCACCTTTCCTTCTTAGCCTACACACGGCCAGTGTGAAAGAATTATCATTACACTGTGACCTATCGATTCCTGTTGTGGTGATTTCTTTTTCATTTTTAGGGTGTATGAAAATACTATTCATTGTTAGGCTGCTGTTGTCAATATATTTTCTTCCTAGTGGACTAGAGCATATTGCGTTCATTGTGATCATTGAATTCAGTTGCAACATTTAAAGGTTTACTTATGATAGAGTTGCAGATAGACCTTTCTTTATCTGAATTGGATGTGAGTTATTTAAATTTGTATTGTTTCTGATACTATTTATAATGTATCTCTATCTCTGTCTGTGCTAACTTCTGTTTCCAGGCGGTACATTTCTGTATGCACAGTGGCTTGAGATATTCATGTATGACTGTCTCAGCCAATAAGCTTCAGTCATGTCACCAGTCGAACCTCGTACTGCATGGAGGTCTTATCATGCTACTGTTCACATAAATGCTAAATAAAGTATCTCCATCTCTGTCTGCAGTAACTGCTCTTTCCCTCCTCCGTTCTTGCTCTCCAGTCTATTAGAGCAAATTAATGGCTTTATCTTGATAGTGATTCAGATTCTAACTTGTTCAGGTTTTCAAAATGCTATGTGTTAATAATGTTTAGTTCAACATGTGTATGTGAAGTATATTTTCCAACATTAAATTTGTGAACTAAAGAACGCTTGAGTGACTGCTGGAACTTAATCCACTCTAGCCTTCAAAATGCTGTCTTATAATTTAGGTTGGGGTTCTGCCATGAAGTCATTTTTTGTTGGTTTCTATTTTTTTTTTTTGTCAATCAGCATGTGAATTAAATTTATAAAAATGACATTACTTTGTTCAAGGTCAGTCACAATGGGCCCTCAGTCACTGACAGCAAAGAAGTTACCCATAATCTTATTTCTCTGCGGAATATAACTCAAGTTGCAAGATTTTGTCTTAGTAGTGAAAGAAATTATAACTTTCTGATCTTAATTTTTCAGATTTTATGTGGAGTGCTGTAAAAGATCCTTTGGATTCACCTTTAACTTTTGATCGAGATGGATTGGATCTAGCATTTAAATATTTTACAAGTTCAACACTAACCATGCGATTGGCTGGAATTTCACAGATTAATAGTCATATCAACATGTTTAATGAACTTTGTAATAGTGAAAGTGTCATAGAAGTTGCAAATGTTGGGCAAAACTTAGCCAACTGGTTGATTGATAACCAGATAATATCTCATATATTTGGGCCTAATCTTCATGTAGAGGTGGGTACATTACAATTTAAAACTGTCTAGTATTCATGTAGTTTTTCTTTCTTTATTCCATAGATACTTTGTTAATGTAACTAAAAAGTTTTTCCCAAATCATGTAGAGAGCGTAGCGGTTCCAGGTACATTACAATTTAGAACTGTCAGGTATTTACGTAGTTTTTCTTAGTTTCTTCCATAGATACTCCTTTAAACTGACTCGTTCCTGTAACCCCTATGGTGGGACATAGGGTCTCCAAAGTGGAGGTTTCATTAACTACACTAATTTGTTACACTTATTTTCCGAGAGAGGGCAGAGGGACAGGTGATAAGCCCATCACCTCTCACTCCTTTAAACACCATATTTTTATTAATTTAGCCAGAAAGATTACCCATAACATTGTGGAGAGCATAGCAGTTTCAGTTATTTAGAATTGTCGTATTTACCCATATTTACATGAATGTAATGTGCACCTTTCTTTGTTCATTTGTAGCGTTCAAAACTGGAGTGCATATTAGATTCAATGGCACATTAGACTCGAATGCAAATCTGTTTCATAGTTTGGCAGTAACTTTGATCGCTTATACAACAATGTATTGCTGAAATTCTTGACTTTGTTACATTTATCGTTGGTATATTATTGGTATGCCCAAACACAGGCTGAAAGTACTACTGTTTTGACACCCAAGCTCAACACCAAGCATGTGGAAAGGCGGTGGGGTTTCATGCAGAGGTATCTATTGTCCAGCACTCTCTACTAAATCATTATGCGAACCTTTATTCATCAGCACTCAGCCTCTAACATAAATGAGTACCGGGAGCATTCCTGGGGGTAAAGGCGGCCGGTGCGTAAGGCTGACAACCTTACCACCTTCATGTGCCGATTGTCAAAAAATCTGGGAGCCTCATCCTCTTGGAACCCTCTGGGCCTCCATGGCCTGTAATAGGGAGCACTTTACTTTTTATTCACAAATCCATTGTTGTTAAAAGATTAAATACTAAAGTATAAAAAAAGATCTAAAATAAATAAAAATATCCTACCACTAATGCACATTGGATTCACCAACAAACTATTAGGGTGCGCATTAGATTCGAGTAAATATGCTAGTTTTTTCATTGTTTGTTCCACATATACTCCTTTAAAGGCCATCATTTTATTAAATTGGCCTAATAAGTTTTTGCAAATCGTTGTAGAGAGCGTAGTAGTTCCAGTTCCTGCTTAAGCTTCAGGCACTCTGATGATTTTGCTGTTTACGTTGTAATTTCTACTAAGTGTACAGACCATGTCACGTTTCATACAGTTAAAAGTAACTGGTGATATTTACATAAGATTTTATTTATCGACATATATTGCTTAAATAATATAAAATTATGTTGAATTAGGTTTTTGTTGTATGTTGTATGTTGTACCAGGCACCATCTCCTTTGTCAGGTTTGCAAGGCTACCTGTAAATTTACACTGACATGGCCATTGAAACCTTGAGTAACAATAATAGGAGTAATAAGTTCATTGAGTCCTGTTTCCACTGATTGACACTATAATTCAAAACTTAGATAATAAAAACTTTGCTTCAGTGGATAATTTAATCTTCTAAAACAAGGTTTCAACCACTCCGTCTGGCCTTCCTCAGGTTACTACCTCAGCATGAACTGCCAAGGGGTGGACGAGGTTGTAGAAAACCCATGCACCTTCATTTAATAATAAATGGGAAGTAACTTAGAAATCACTGAGGAAAATTTCATTATAGCGCTGTGTTTTGTGAATTACATCTTTAATACATTGAACAAATAAACAGGGCAAAATTATTGCACAAATTTTCTCACAATATATGTGCTAAGATTTTAACTACTACGGTTTTTAGGTTGATGGAAGAAACTGGTATGTACCGTTCAAAAATGCAAAACTCCAACTTAATACAGTTTTTCAAATGAGGAAACCATGCTAAGTTTTCATGTATCACTACTGTTATGGAGATGGCCTAGGAAATTAAAAAATGGGTACAAGTAAAGTACCCCCAAAGTAATTTTTCCAGAAAAATTAATATAACCATTTTATTAGTTGTAGACAGGTGTTTCAAAACTTACATTTTTATTAAAATTGTTAGAGCCATTTTTTCAAAAAAATTTATTTAAAAAAAAACTCTTAATGAAAAGTCTCTTTAAATTTTTTTATAGAAACCAAATTCTGGGTGGTTAGATAGATTTCCAAAAATGTACTTTTTACAAAAAATGAAGTGATTACAATGATTTGTTTAGCTGTTACAGATGTACATGGATAGACAGATAGATAGTCGTTCCAAAAACCCGTTTTTTGGTTTCTGGGCATTGTGAAACATGCTTTCCCAGTGTTTTCTCGATTTCCATTTTTTGTCATGATCATAATACTTGCTCTATACTACGAGGGTCGGTCAATAAGTAATGCCTCCTATTTTTTTTCTCCTGAACCAAGTTAGTTATGTGAATAATTTTAATTTGGCGAAATTCCTCAAACCTTCTTCTACACTCCACTGCAATAGCAACTTCCTACGTCAAGCGGTGGCAGCACTGCTGCCTATTGCAAAATGGCTGACATCGAAGTCCGTATAAGACAGCGTTCTGTCTCTTTCACGGTGGGTACCCCGAATGTTAACCGACCAGAATGAGGAGTCACGAAAAACAATAGCCTCCGAACACTTGCAGCGCTTCAATTTGCAGGGAGAGGAGTTCCTGCACAAAATTGTGACTGGAGATGAAACGTGGGTTCATTTTTTTGAACCAGAATCAAAGAGACAGTCTATGGAATGGCATCGCATAACCTCACCGAGGAAGAAAAAATTGTTTTTCGTGACTCCTTATTCTGGTCGGGTAACATTCGGGGTACCCACCATGAAAGAGACAGAACGCTGTCTTATACGGACTTCGATGTCAGCCATTTTGCAATAGGCAGCAGTGCTGCCACCGCTTGACGTAGGAAGTTGCTATTGCAGTGGAGTGTAGAAGAAGGTTTGAGGAATTTCGCCGAATTAAAATTATTCACATAACTAACTTGGTTCAGGAGAAAAAAAATAGGAGGCATTACTTATTGACCGACCCTCGTACGTACATGTGAGAAAGTAATATGCATGTGTTAACTTATTACAATCTACTAATATTTTTCAATTCTCGCCTGTATGAGGACATATTTAGGCAAATTTTACTTGCCGTCACAGTCACAGCGTTCATAGTCAGAAAGGTTAAGAATCAATGCAGTAGACCAGTGGTTCCCAAACTATGGGCCATAGGAGCAATTTTGGTGGGTTGCAAAAAGGACAGGAAAAATTAAACTTGTTTTCAATATAAGCAATATAAGACATTTGAACACAATAAAACTATTGAAAAGCATTTGAAAAACATGTGCTGTATTTCATATAGCCTATTTTGGTTATCGTTATGTAGTAGTGGGTTGCGACAAATTTTTTATATAGCCTATATTGGTTATCGTTATCTAGTAGTGGGTCGCGAAAAAATTTCTAGGTGAAGGTGGGTCCCAGGACAAAAAAGTTAGGGAACTGCTGCTCTAGACTATACATTAAACTAATAATACCTTGACTTTGTTTGTTTTAGGTTATTAAACAGAGCCACATAGTATTAAGTTTTTTAGCAATGGAGTGCAAAATTACTAATGAACACATAGACATCATTTGGCAAGCTGCACAGTTAAAGCATTGTAGCAAACAAGTTCACGATCTACTTCCTCCTCTCATTAAAAATCTCGAAGCTGGTCCAGTGCTACATCTGTATAGTCTTTTGTGCAAACTAGAACCTAAAGATCATACCGAACAGGTAAGCATATAGTAATAAGATATTAAGATTTTTATTTTAAACTCATACCATAATGAATAGACCTCCTAAAAACAAATTAGAATTTTCTAAGTGGGTGAAAGCAATTCTCTGTAAAAACATGGATCTTACGTATAAGTGTTTTATTTATGACTCACACTTTTCCAAAGAATTTATAATAAAACCTAATTGTTTTCTGGAAGAGGGTAAATAAGTGGAAATACTGAGAAAGATAGGTGGGTGCTAAAAGCTGGATCAGTTCCTCACATATTCCTGGGTTTGCTGAGGTATTTATCTCGCAATTTAAGAATCGGAAAGCACCTGCCAAAATATCATTACATTAATCCTCAAGTGGAAATGTGTTTGGCGGAAAGTGAAAACTGTTCCAGACTTCCATCCCAGGTAGAAACATCTCAGGCAACAGGGCGGAGCATTATGAAAATTAAGTACTTTATAACTCTTCTTTTATGCAATTTTTTTGGTGATGTATATATATATATATGACAGTAGCAGTGAAAAGTTTACAAATCATATATAATGCAAGTTCTATAATTTATCAATAAATTAACATTATTACTTGAAAATTGAATTATTGGTTTTGTTGTGGATTTTCTTAGTAGACAGTCTTGATGAATTAAAAATTCAGTTGCATTTATTTGTATTTTTTCGTCATAAAAAATGGCTTTGCCAAAGAGCTTAGAATTTAATGAACTAATGGACTATGACAGTGCCAGAGTGTACTTTGTGTGTTTTGCATTGTACGTTGTCTTTCTTTTTGACTTTCTCAGTGAGCTGTTCCTTTTGGAGCGAAAACCTTAGCATGAAAAATATTCTTCTATGCCAACATGTCGTAATCTTTTGTTGTCATCATCACGAGGAAGTCATAGATATTTGAGAAATATTGTTTAAAAATGGCTTAATTTGTCCAACTAAAACAATTTTTGCCGAAATTCATCAACAGGTACAAGGGCACAGAGAATTAATCAGTGTTTCTTTGCTGATGATGAAGATAAGAGCCTTTAAAACTTGTTCGGTTATAACTGAGTAGTTACTTATAACAATAGAGTTCAGTGTTTTAAAGTTTTTTGTGTAATATTAACACTTTGTTGTGTTTTCTCGGATGTTCTATTTTTCAGAGCTTATATCTCGCTTCAGCCCTTATAAAATTCATTTGGACAAGTGGTGGTACATACAGCCAAATAACAAGTGAAGGACCATTTCTTGGTTTAGGAAAATCTTCGATGGTCAGTCTAAAGGGACGGCACAGGGAGATGACTAGCAGTGAGAACAGTGTTAGTATGGAGCCGAGTAATTCAGAAGATGAACAGGTAAATTGGCTTTCTGTTGCTGTTTATTTTATGTGCATATTTGTATTCACTAAATGTTTTGATAATGAAGTTGTTAGAATATAATCTAATTGTAATAAATATATAAAACGGGAGAAGTGGTATAAACAGTAAAGCTATTGATTCATTAATTACAATGGACAATTTTTAAACACTTGTAGCTCTACTTACGTCACAATTTTCGGACTAGTTTCGGGGAAGAGACTCATCCCCATCATCGGCGGTTGGTAGACTGGCATTCGCACGGCTCTGGTTGGTAGTGCTGGTCTGTCTAGAGGTGACTTCTTTGTTTCTATTGGTCATCCTAATGACGTCTACTGGCGGAATTTCAAAGTTCATAACACTTGGGAAAAGATCTTCATACTGAAAAACCAAGACAATGTTATGAACTTCGAAATTCCGCCAGTAGACAATGTCATTAGGATGACCAATAGAAACAAAGAAGTCACCTCTAGACAGACCAGCACTACCAACCAGAGCCGCGCGAATGCCAGTCTACCAACCGCCGATGATGGGGATGAGAGTCTTCCCCGAAACTAGTCCGAAAATTGTGACGTAAGTAGAGCTACAAGTGTTTAAAAATTGTCCATTGTAATTAATGAATAATCTAATTGGTTAATTCCCTAATACATTATAATAAGTATAACTGTTTATATGAAATAAAATAGAAATATAGCAAAAAAAATTATTTTTGTTCGTCCATTCTGTAATACGTTCATTGCATGTGATGTAATGGTATCATATTGATATCCATTACAAAACCGATTTTCATTATGTCACAAGTGTGGTATTATTATCAAATATGGAACAATCTTGAAACTTGAAACCTTGAGAGCAGTAAATCAAACTGCATAGTAATCAACCTCTATTTAAAATAAAATCAATTCCGTTCATGCTAATTTTAATATTATACTAAATTGCGATCATTTCATGTGTTTTTAATGTGCGTTGTTCGACGCTAAAGCTCAAGCAATATAAGCCCTACAGCCTGCATGCCTTGTAGCCTGCCATCTGTCAGAAAAAATGAGAACTACTAACAACTTTTGTCCGAGAGTAGTTGGCTTCATCAATTACAAGGTATTCTAAAAACTCAAACCTTAAACATTTAATTATGGTAGAACAAAAACGGTCTTTTGTGTGCCAATCTGTTGGAAATGCCTAGGTTTTCTGTTTTTGGGTGCTTAAACACCACAAATGTAGATTTAGGAATAAATGTACATAAGTTTCCAAATCAAGATCACCAAACAGATTCAAAGCATGGCTGGATAGAATAAATTGATGTAATTTCAAGCCTACTCGGAATTCCATTGTTTGTTCTGAGCATTCAACCCAGAAGACTTTGAAATTACTTCCCAGCTTAAAAATGAACTTCTGGATATAAAAACATGTAGACCGATTTTAAAGAAAACCACACTTCCTGTTTTGAAATTGAAACCAGGCGAACAATACAAGTCTCAGAGAGCGTTTAGAACCTAGGTAAGAAAGAAGATTGTTAAAGAATATGACCGATCGCTAGGGGGTCGTTGAATTGGCCTAGAGTTGGGTGACCAATTTATAACCGTTGGTTAAGGTGGGTGTCGATTTATGTGGGCACCTTTCTTCTTTATTATTATATTATTATAAAATAAATATAATGTCCAGCTAGTGCTTTCTCAGTGGGTAGAGCGAGAGTTCTTTCTAGGGCCGTGCTCGACGAAGTTAATATAGGATATGAGTTTAGGGAACGCTGGGTAGTAAAATAATGTCAATTAGTTATGTACTTGAATAATAATATTTGTAAGTTTATTTTGTTCTTAATTTTGTCGCTTAGTCTGTAATTATCGTAATATGTCGGGAGGAAGAATACAGTTACTTCAAATAATGTCTTTATCTATTCACTTCGTCGTCGCCAAAATCACTTTAGGTTATTTATTATTCTCATAACATCTGCACGTTTTATCGCAGGAATTTAAGTTATTTATCTTATGGCGGTATATATTCTTTTCACTTCACAATATAAAAATTAATATATATATAATCTTTCTTATTTCGTTATATAAATTTCTATCCTCGACCGTATTACTTGAAAAGTCGGTATAAAAACAATATTCGTATTCGTCACTATTTCACTGTATAAAAGTCAATATTTCTAACTCCTGTTTCGTCTACAAAATAACGTCCGTATCTTCTCGATCAGTGTCTTCAAGTCCGCGTCCGTTGCTCATGTTTCTGTTAATATGTTCCTGTGTTAAAATATCCTAACATTTTCATTGGTTCTGTCAGGTAGCTTTGTCTCTTGTGATTGGGAATTAGCTAAGTCTTCTGCTATGGTTTTAAATATTTATCGTTAAAGTGGAGTGAGGTTTGGGGAGGAACCTATCTGTCAAACGTCAAGCCAAGTGTTGGCGTCAAAAGTCTTTCCAGACAGTCGAGTACCGCCTCCAATACATTGTATCCCTCTATTTAGTTTAATAATTCATAAAGTATTTGTCACTATTGTCTGTAATAAGTGTAGTTGTATAGCTTTCTTGATTACGCGTTGAATGATGTCATTTTCTAGGTTGTCATGTTAATAATTAATCGTTTGATTAATTATTTGTAATTGCCGGTAATGTCTTTTGATTCAGATGGTCGTGTTGCATATCAAATTGTCCGTGTAAATGTCCTCTGTCTCGTCATGTAATTTGTTTTATGATCATTGTAATAGTCTAGGCGTAATGGTAGTTTTTAATAGTCGATAATGTTGCGGGAAGTTCAAATATTGTCCGTGAAATGTATTTTCTTGTATTTAATTCCTTATTTTATATAAGCCTATATGAACTGACCTGCTACAAGAAGCAGTAGCAGATTCCTCAATAAGTGTGTGCGCTGAATTTTGCGAGACAGTGTATGAAGAAGCAGGTAAAGTCGCCTCGCTCAATTCGTTTACAGTTAATATCAAAGAACTCGCCGCCCGACCTTGTTGCTTCGCGTAGTTGTCATACTGCGTAGTGTTAGAAAAGAGAGCGAGACGATATAGATGCAGCTGAACACTTGTGGCAATGGCATTTTGAGCAATGAGAGAATTGGCAACACAAATTCAGTCTGCGGTTTCTTTTGAGAAAACCTTTTACAATAACAACAAACATTGTAATATGAGAACAAAGCGAGCCGCCTGTCAACTCTATGAGCGAGGCAACTATAACAGCAATATCAAAGAGCACACTAATAATGACAATGTAAATGTATCACCCAAATTATTAGGAGAGCAGAGTGAGCTGAGTAGTGAAGTTCTTAGGGATATTTTATATTCTGAAAATGAATTGGAAAATAATTATATGGATAGCCTATGTCTTTTTGTGAAACAGCTAGTAATAGCAGTAATAATTCTATTGGTTCTATATGACAAAAAGTGTCACAGAAACAAAAATAGGTCAAGGTGTTTTTTTGTTGTGTGGGAATGTTTGCTATCTGTTTACCTTTTGTTGTAAAGGGAGCAAAACTGTGTTTAATGTGCAGCCGAGGGTTAGGGGGCCTTAACTTTCTGTGAAAACTGAATGCATTAATGGCAATAAATTTATATGGCGTTTGAAAAATAATATTCTGGATTCCCAGTATTTTCTTTTCCTGGTCTTATAATTAGACCTTTCTTGGGCTTGAGTTGATATTGCCTGTTTCCAGACATGAATTGAGAAACTAATACATTTTATAATAATGTTAAGATACAATACATCACCAATAGTGAACTAGGAGACAAAGGCTGGTGTGTTGGTATGCATGACATTCCAATGCATTTCCTTAGTGGAGTGGACCTATGATGCCAGACTGAATTGCAGGCATATGTATAAACGTAGACAGCTCTGGTTTTCCCACAAATAATTCTCTAAAGATCTTCTATTTAAATCAGTTTTCACCTGAAAATGCTTTTTTTAAGTTAGCCGGGCCTTAAAGGCATTCATATAAAAATTATGAAACTCGCTTTATTTGCTTCTTAAAACATACTCAAGTCTTAATAAATGCCATAATAAATCGTTACATAATGTACTACAGTGCGCCTGAGAATATTCTCCGCAGCGGCTACTTGTTGGAGAGGCAGCTAGCTGCAGCAGTTAAGTTGGTACTCACCACAGCCGATCATTGCAGGTGCTGGAAGTGCTGTCACAATATTCGATCTAAATACTTGCACACTGCAATATGTACTGATTAGTAATTAGACAATGCACCCATTGATAAAGTGACAATGACCTCTGCCTGCCTGCATATACAGCTGGCGGTTTGTTTTTATAAAAGCTCGTGTTGCCAACGCAACTGCTGCAGCTAGCCATCTCTCCAGCAAATAGCAACTGCGGAGAATGTTCTCGGGCGCACTGTATTTCAATGTTTTTTTTCCCCCCACATAAAGCGAGTTTTTTTTGCCAGTGCATTGCTAATGTACCCTGTCACCTTCCACACTTGCCATACATCGTTTATTTTCATGGGCCCTCCCCACCCTTTACCACAGGCAAGTTAGTACAGCACTGACCGGAGATTTGAACGTGCAGTGTTCTGGCTATTGTTCACCCTGGCTCAAAGAAAGTGATACCTTACACCACATGACCACTCCTGAAAATTCTCTTGCTCTAGTAGATATTAATTATGTGCAGTTCACCTGTATTGATCTTAGGCTTGTTGAATACAAGCTATAGAACAGGGATGTCCAATTTAAAGTTAGCTAACGACCTTATTTTATATCTCTTGACAGTGCAAGAGCTGCAGACATGGACAGAGCTGTATATAAGGTTACCATAATTCAGGAGTGAAAAGCCAAGGCAAAATTCATAAAATCAATAGTTGAATTAATACCATTTGCTGAAATGCCTTATATCTGATATATAGGGGCCGTATTTTTTGGTAACAACGATAAGCGCGAAATTTTATAAAACAACCTCCCTTAGCTATATTTTGCTTTTATATGCTTAAAATACCAATATGAACCAAATTGAATCCACAAAATATCGCAAAATTTACTCGATTCCGCGAAATGTGTCTATAAGCGCGAAATATGCCCCTTCTGTCCGTAAAGTGAGAAATGAGGACGAAAATGTGCCTTAAAATCACAATATTGTGTTTTGGTGTACTGTATTTTTATTTCTTAGCAGCATGCTTTTTTTTCTGCTGTTTCTGTGGCTGTCGAAGATTTACCGATGTATCGATATTTGTGATCGATTACAAAGATTGCAGAATTTACGCAAAGATTGTCTGTGACCTGGTTTGTACTGTTGAGTACTCTTCTTTCCTTCTATATCTTTGCCAAGTTAACGATGCCTATGATCGATTACAGCAGAAGAGAGTAGAATGTTTGTTACTTGTATTCAACAGATTTCTCCTTTTATCCACAGTAGTATGGTTGGCACTTCTATTTGTAAATGGCTATCTGATGGTGTTTAGTAGAAATTACGATAATATTTCTCGTCATTATATTTGAACATAAACTCTAATCATGTCTAAATTGAAAGTTACTTCAGTTCATACATGGAGAGAACAATATAGAAATGAGGGGGTGGGGGTGTTAGTTCATGTAAATAAAGAAGCAAAGTTTATCATTGCGCAATGTTCCCAATGTAGTGTAAGTAATTTATTTCACGAAATACCCACCGAAATAGAAGGAAGTTAAGACCGAAATCAGCCATTTTATTTCACCAATAAATCAGGGCCCTAATGATATAGTATACTAGTAGCACCTAGAGTTTCAGATCCGGTTTCGACCCTTGGACCCTCCTTGCCATTTTACTAAAAGCCACTTAACAAAAGTGGCTCGTGCTTAGGGTTTTGTACGCATTATTACCATTCAAACTTTGTTCTCATGACTTCACATTTATACCAGCAACTTGTAACAGCATGTCCAATTACAAAAATCTTCTCCAAAGCTCATCATAGATTTCAGTCACGTTGCTCGCTTAACTAACCTTCAGGTTTCCATGCCGATGCTCCACCATCTGGGCTAGCCATTATTCAACTCAAATCACCAGATGGAATAAGCTATAAATGCAAAAATTCACCTTATATCCCCTTTAATATTGTAGTCTTATGTTTCACCTAAGAACTCTAGGCCTAGGAATGAGTAAGATCACCAGGTAATAAGTGTTAATTTTAGGAGATTGGCATTAAAAATTATATGCTCTTTATTTATTTATTTATTTATTTATGCTCGAAATTATTACCATATAAATAGCAAAAACTTGAATTTTATATTTTTTATTTAATGTGTAAAAGAATAAACCTTAAAATTGTAAAACAAAATATAGCATGAATCCAAGTGCACTTTGATAAAGGTTAAAATATATTATTGAGAATAAGTTATTGTTAACATTTACAAGATTGCTCAGAAAACTAAAAATACAAATTTATAAGACAATTATCCTGCCGGTTGTATTATATGGATGTGAGACATGGTTGCTTACTCTTCGGGAAGAACATAATCTTAGTGTGTTCGAAAACAGGGTGCTTAGGAAAATATTTTGACCTAAGAGAGATGAAAATGGGGACTAGAGAAAACTGCATAGTGATGAGCTTCATAACCTTTTACTTGCCACCGGATACAGTAAGGGTAATTAAATCATGTAGGATGAAATGGGCTAGACATGTTGCATGCATGGGGGAGGAAAGACATATCTAAAAAATATTGATGGGGAGACTCGAAGGGAAAAGACCACTTGGAAGACCTAGACGCAGGTGGGAGAACAATATTAGGTTAGATTTAAGCGAAGTCGGATTTGCGAGGGATGGTAGGATGGAGTTGCACTGAATAGGGTTCAATGGCGGGCTCCTTTAGCTTACTTAGGATTTGTCTATATAAGTAAGTAAGTAACATTCGATACACTAACCTGCAGGTTACCGATATTTATGTGGTAATAATTTCTACAAACTCTAGTTTGCCTGAATATAGACCATATGATTTTTAATGTCAGTCTCCTAAAATTAACTCTCATTACCTGGTATTCTTACTCATTCCTAGGCCTAGAGTTCTTAGGTTAAACCAGTGCTTTAGTTGAGCCGGTACGCACCGGTACTGCGTACCGGTATAAAATTATTTTCCTTCTACCATACCGGGAAAAATATGTGCTCCGGTATGTCGTACTGGCAGTACAGGAACGAGATTGTCCTAAAATACTTATTAAATGTCTAATTCAATACCAAAAATGACAAGCACTATTAAATTCGCCACAGATATGCGTTCTAATCTTCCCCTTCGTGCGCATTTCTACAGTTACTTTCTCCTTAGATCACATGTTGGCTAGCCACCTTGTTTTCATAAAATGTGTGGGACCACCACTAGACGTTTTTGATCCTGCTCCATACGTCAGGTCATGACTACAAGCAGGCAATAGGTCAGCAGAAGAAACTGCATGCAGAAAATGTCAACCGAAGGATTACATTCAGTATGAGGCGATATGGAAAATTTTGAAGTAAGGTGAGTACCCCCAAAAAATATTTTCCAACTAAAGCACTGGGTTAAACATAAGACTACTATATTAAAGGGTGTATAAGGTGGCTTTTCGCATTTACAGCTTATGTTAGCCCCTCGGTCAAGATGAAATTCATTAATAGTAGATGGAATTTTCCTCTCAGCTTGGAAAGCCTAGGTCACAGGTTCAAATCCCGGTGTCAGAGGGGATATTAATATTCAACAGGAACAATATTCTGTGGAATCCTGAATACATATCTGTATCTAAAATGACACTTTACGATAACAATGAAACCTGGTGGTCAAAAACTCCTAAATTAGTTGTGCCACAGTAATATACAGGGCGCACCAATAAAATGTACCTGTTTTTAAATGCACATAAGTTCGAGAATAAATGACATAAATCAATTGTAAAAATACAGACATGGAGAACAAAGATGGGAGAATGATCTGTTAAGAACAACATGTTCTATATGTCCACCTGCAAGGCCCATACAACGATTCAAACGAAACCCAAAATTGTATATCACACTAGCACACATTTCCACCGGAATTGCATGAATGAATTCTTCGATTCTTGTCTTGAGCTGGCAGATTGTGTTCGGGTGTCGTGTATACACATTGTCTTTTGTGTAGCCCCACAAGAGAAAATCTGTAAATTGTCTATGGTGTTGGAGCTTCTCGAACATGGAAGTGATTGCGGAATCTCCCTGAGTCTCTACTATACATTTTGTTTCCAAATAAAATTTACCTATTATAATTCTCTCTGGCGTAGTGAAAACCGTTGTGGAATTTTCTCCCAGGCTTGCAGAACAATGTGTAGAAAAGAAGAGAAAGGTATATTACCAACTTCACGAAATATTAAACGAGAAAAACAGGTACATTTTATTGGCGCGCGCTGTACATGGTGATGTGTAACAAAAGCTTGCGGAGGAGATGCTGCTATTATTATGAATTCATATACTGAAGGAAACAGTGTGATGTTGTTGGATTGCAGGCAGACAGTTCACAGCAGAGTGATGCTCATAAAACTCCTAGTGAAACAAGTGAAGGTCCTACTCCATGTAAACGAGCAAGAAAACATCATAAAAAGCACATGCATCACAATCTTGCAGATGCTGATAGTTCAGATGGTAAGTTTCTTAAATCTGCTTATTGAATGAGTTTGAATTTTTTATTGAGCAATAAAAATAGCACTATTTTATATAATATTTACAGAGTGCATATTTGTTCTTTTTATGCTTATTGCTAATATTTTCTTTAATGTTTCAACAAACACTGCAAATTGTATGTACCATTGACTCTTGCAATTAATTATATATATATATATATATAATTTATATATGTATATATATGAGGCGTGTGGATTCAAAACCCGTTTAGTCCACAAATAATGATTTTTCAGGATTGACGAAAAACTTTGTGGCCAAACTATCAAACGAATTTGCAATATTTTTTTCTGATCAGAATCAGTAATTAATATATAGTTAAATGTATTGGGTATGTCAAATCATTCTTTTCATTTACATCTTTTATTGATAATTAAAGTTTCGAAAATAACGGACTTAACGCATTTTGACCCAACACTATAATAATAATCATTTAAAAAGATGAAAGTTAGTATTTTATTTAAGAATTACAATCACATCTGATCTCACTAATACTAAAAGTGAACTATTGCCGAAGTACCAAATTGTCAAAATTTAAATAGTTTCTGTTTTTTAAGCATGTTAAATCATGGAAAATCCATGCTCCTCTTCTTTTATTATTGACCACTAATGACATCTGTTCCGGCGTCTGGTGAATGCCGCTTTCATTAGAAGAACACATGCAACAATAGACGTCGTAAAGTTCAACGCACCACCTGTTTAGCATGTGATCGCGTCTAAAATGTGGACTCAACGTAATTTGCACCGAACCAAGTTCTGGACTGAACGCGTTTTGCATCGAAACATATTTGCATATTTCAGGCTCAATTTTAACGAGGAAAGGTTGCAATTTGAAACAAAAACGCTATGTAGTATCATGCAGAACACCTCAGAGAATGCGAATCCGCAAAATACTACATTACGATTGGAGGTGGACTTAAACGCGTTTTGACCGACTCTCACATATACATATATATATATACATATACATATATACATACATAGATATATATATATATATCTATGTAACTGCCTACGTGGTCTTGTTGCTGACCACAGTTCCATAGGCCTGGGTTCGATCCCCGGTACCTCCTCGGATTTTTCTGAGGTTGGGAGGTCTGGAATGGGATGCACTCAGCCTTTGGTAGATGACGCAGTGGTTGGGTAGTAGGCCTTGTCCCTTCACGGATGTTGCGCCATGGAGTTTCGTTTTAGTTATATACAGTACATACCCGAATACTACCACCCCCAAATTACACCTTTACCCAAATTTTGCCAAAGGAAATTTGAAAAAAATCTGTAGGCCAATATATAAATTTATTTTGCCAGTTTTATTCTTAATTAAACAGTTATAATTATATCATAACAGAATTAAAGGCTAAAATAATATGCATGGTAACACCCAGCTGAAAGCTCGCTGTCTTATACGTGCAATGTAACACTTTGAACAACAACAACACACTAAATTCATGAAGTCATCTGTTCAGTAAGAATCCACACACGATGATGTATATCAGACCCAAGGTCAAAGTCACATGGAAATTCATCGAATTTGACCGAACATTTCAGGGGTTCTGCTTGTACTGCACTGTTTGCTTGGCGTCTGTACGTGTAAAGCTTTGTTTCACTGCCAGTCATGGCGGATCATGTGCTTTAGAAAGTGTCTTCTTTGTCTCATTTTCCTTTCATTCCAGCTTCGCTACTACTATACTATACTGTGGAGGCTACTACTAATCATCGTGTTACATTGAGCCGAAATGATATAAAATGTAAAAATTCAGATGAGAGGAATCCAGTATTCAAATAACACCCGCACCCCAGTTTTTCATAAAAAAAATATGCAGATAGTATTCAAGTATATATGGTATCTGTGTTCTCGAAGGATTAACTCTATCAAGATCTAGGATCTGTCTATACAGATGGCTTCAGTAATACTGAGTAATTATGTATTTTTAACTTATTACTGGCAACTTCAATGTTCCTCACCAACTTTTTATGACAGTTCTTTACTAATGACTGATCTTCGAAAACTCAACTACTACTACGTGTGTTGTTGGTTCTGTAAATGAAACTATCGTTTCAGTCTGGCCTGCATTCTTATGATTCATTGTTGGTCATAGAGGTCCTTAGGTGATAAAGTAAGTGGAGTAGTTTCAAAATATGTTTTAAATCACTTTAATTGCAACTTCATAGTTTAAACTCCCACAGGAAGATCAAACAGTAATGTACAGTACGTGTGTTGACTTCATGTGTTCTTTTATTTAAACTTAAACTAAGCCTGTGGTATGTTTTTTAATGTGTGGAAATTAAACAATTCTAGGTAGTGTGAAGATTGAAGATCTAGACATCGAGGAAGAGGAAGAGGAGGAGGAAGAAGAGGAAGAGGAGGAGGAGGAAGAGGATGAAGACAAAGATGAGCATAGTGAAGGCGAAATAAAGGATTCAGCTCTCTGTTCTCCCAAAAGTTCATCACATCATAAACAGTAAGCAAATGGAAATGCTATATACATTTGTCTTATCAAGTTATCAGTGTTGAGTAAAATGAAAGAATACAATCAATTCTTGTCTGTCTGCAGCAGTAACAGACTACTACATAAAAAACAAATGTGATTAATCTGGAAGTGTCATAAAACTGTATAATAATCAGAAGTTCGTGCTAAGATATAAACAATGCATAATTTTTAAATGAACTCTAGTTTGCAATGTATTTTTCACCTTTTTCACTGCTAACATATTTACTGCATAGTGCAAACTGGTGGTGCTGAATTAATTTATAAATTTCTTTCATAATCATAAATGAATAAACATTGTGCAAATAATTTGTCAGTTTCCTCCGAACCAAGAACACAGTTGGATTTCTTGAAGTAAAGACCATTTTACTTAACCCTGGGGATTCCCACAAGACATTACAACCTAACAACAGCAATAGGAAGACTCAAGGATAGAGTCGAAACATCGTGTTTCCACTTTTTAATATTTATCCACTGGTTTTGAAATAATTTTAAAAACGTCTTTTTATTGCTTATGGCCTTATGGCTTATGGCCTTAACTCCGCTAGGTTAAATAAATAAATAAAAAAAAAATAAAAACAACAGTGCTTAGTGTATTATGATGAATAGTGAAATACATCACCCAATCTTACATCTTTATAGCTGTAGATGACCGACAGCTCTCCTTATTCTGTATAGTTTCAATATTTATAAATCTTATTATGTTATTGTAACCTCATGTTGACACATATTTTCAAAATTGGTGTCTGTATCCTTTTATTTGTGTACTCTTTTACTTTCAGCATGTACAGGATGAATAGATTTCATATTTACATTTCCAGAGCTTATTTGCATTTCAGTTAGGCATTGCATTTTACAGAGCAACAAAACAAGATTTTTCTCATACAGTATTTTATTGTCTTTAATCTGCATTCTGTGATTATTAACATATTTGGTCATAAAATATGTTTAAAAATTAGAATCTTGGTCCTTTTGTGAGATACACTTTTACTTCTACCGCACAACAGAATCAAAACAATTTAATTGACTGAAAATTAGGGTTACCAGATGTAAAAAATTAAAAGCAGGAGATTTTCTCTTTAAAAAAAAAATATTCCACAGAAAAGTTGGACATGCCACTAATTTTTAAAATACTTATAAGGTTAATTGTTAAACATGGTGTATAACACACTAAAATAATATGTAATGTCCAACAGAGGCAATAATCTGTGGTTCATGAATGCTTATATATCTAACACTAAAATAAGTTCACCACATGAATCTGCAACTCGTAAGCTAACAGGAAACAGAAGTTCTGGAAGTATGCAGCTAATTAATTATTGAAAGCTGCTTCAGGACCTTGTGATTGAAGCACTGCCTACTAGAGCACGCATACCAATTGAATCCAGCTTATCGAATTGTTTTTTGATCATAATAGTCCATGTGCCAGACCCCCAAAATCGACCGTGTCATTATAATTTGGGGGGACTGAATGAAACTTATACCACACGTTCCTGGGGTCATGTGGAACAAAAAAGTCGGGGGGGGGGGCCATCATGAGGAGGTAGCTTTCAAAAATGGCGGCCATTCAAAATGGCGGACGCTTGTGAATCTTTAAATTCAAATATCTCGGGACTGGGTTCATCAATCTTGAATTTTGTTTTTTCAAAATGTAGGTTATTCTTCTGGCTACATGTTTGTTCCACATGTCTGTGGCCAAGAAACCAGTATTTATTGGTCAAAACTCTAAAAATAGGAAAAATAGATTTTTTTGACATTTACGTTTTTCGGTTTATTACTCTAACCGTTGGGTATATCGAAAAAGTGTCTGAAACAAAAGTTGTAGAGACACATCTCACCTTTAAAACGCAAAAATGAAATCCAAGATCGGATCAATAGAATCCGAGATATCCAGATTCAAAGCGAGCGGAGCGGGGTTGAGCGTGTTCACCAAGCACTCGGTGCAGCCTAGTGAGAGGCGAGACTTAGCGTAAAATCCTGCACTTTATTTATTTTTAACCTCAGTAATTGCTTTATTACTAGATAAATTTACATTACCTACTAATGTGCACTATTTTTAACATGATTATTAAACACTTACTCATAAATACAATTAACAATTTATCATTTATCTGGGAAATGGACATCAACAGTTACCAACTCATATAATATACTGTCAAGGCTTTTATATCCGATTTTTAAGATAAAATCGTTAAAGGAACTACAAATAGTCGAAATAATTTAAAAAAAGGAAAAAAGTATTACAATTTAGGTATGTATCGAAGACTTTTAACAATACTTTCAGAAATGAACACAGGACGTAAGCAACTAAGAAATAAAAATTCCTATAAAATGCCTTATAGCCTATAATATTATGAACAATCTTGAAATAAGTCTTCTTCACAAGAATCACTGTAATCAGTTATTATAATTGCACTCTTCCTCATCTGCTGTTGCTTTGGTACACCCCTTGCACCCACAGCTCTCGGTGCATCGGATTTGAGTAATAAATACAATTAACAATTATACAATTTATCAGGGAAATGAACATCACTAATTATGAACTATACATCCCTTAACTCTGTACTTCAAGATGAACATGTTCAAGCCACTCTACTTGATACGTCTTCTTACAAGTAATGAAGAAATGCTGTCCTTTCGGATGAAATATATCGCCCTAGTGGAGCTACTTTCCGTTTTTCTTCGGACTAATTGAGAAGGCATTTTTTGTTATGTTTTTAGCTGCTGTTGAAAAAATTGTGCCTTGAATTTTTGCGCTGGATAGAGTGAACTACTCACATTATCTATCATAACACTTCCTTGAATTATCTAAACTAGAAGGAGAGCCCATATGTTCACCAATATTATGTAGAAAGAGGTTTTCAGTACAAATAAGAAGCAACAACCCATTTTCTAGAATTCCAGTGGACCAAGCCATCAAAGAGACTGTAAACAAAGACACCCAAACTCCTGAAGGTACTAAGGCTTTCAGTCTGAAAAAGTAGGCTGTAGTATGGTAATATGTTAATGCTGAGTAGAGCTAAAGAACCTCCTCAGCATTCTATCATCCAGAGAAACAGATCAGTGCCACCCTGACCTCCAAAGCCCAAGGACACTTAGAGATGAGAAAGACGTGACAACTCTCACTGAACTTCTAGCCGAGTGGACGAACCCCTTCGATCCCAACCCTTAAGATATTGTACATTTGCCTACTGGAATATATGTTCTTCTGATCACATTGATTCGGAAAACAAGGGGAAAATAGCTTATTAAGAGTTCACGTTTCGGCTAGCTAAAGGAGACGGGTTTCATAAACATATTAAGAAAGTGGGTCTTAAGATTAGTAGACTAAAGAAGAGCAAAAAAACCAAGGTTGAAAACAAAGAAGTAATCCTCCAGTGCAATCGAAATTTATCCAGCAAAATGACCTTTATTGCAGAAAACCAACAACTTGACATGATGGAAGGATTCAGATATCCTCTGGCACCGGCGAATGTTAATGGGCCTTTGAAGAAAACCTACAAATCAGTATTATCTAATTTTTTGGAAGTATACACCACCCCTGCCAGTCTGCCGGAAAAAGATTTGGCCTGAATCATTGATTCAATAGCCGTGCTTCAGTCCGTCAAAGGATAACAAAAAAGTTTTACGAATTCTCAACGAATTTTCTCAAGCAGGTTTTTAATATAGGTCGGAGGGTTGACGTATATTATTCAGAGGTTTCGATCAAATCTTTGGAGCGGGAAAAAAGCGGAACAGTTGAAGGTATCAAATTTAGTGAAATCAAGGGTGGCCACAGAGTGGTTTGTTAGAGGACGCTTCTAAGGAACAGTTACGGCAAAAATATAATGACAAAATTATTTTTTTGCAGTTTGTAAGAGGAGAAATTTGAAAACATAATTGGAAACCTAGAAATCTTCGTAGCAGTTGGTGAGATCTGCTTCATGATCATTTATATTAGGAGAAAAAATGTTCCTGAGCTGTTCTGCACTCAAGAATAAGCCGATTCCAGAATGATGCTGCATGCAAGGAACGCCGCTACATCATCTGAATCAGTTCTTTGCTTTTCAATCAATACAGATGTATTAGTTTTGGCTGTAGGTTTTTGCAAAACCATAAAAAGCAAAAACTTCTGAATCGGGAAACAAACAAACCAGTTTTAACAGATATGCAAGTTTCCCAGATAGTATCTGCCTTAGGCGAACAGCTTTTTACAGCTCTTATTGGGTATTACTGCTGGTCTGGCTGCGACACAATCAGTGCTTTAGCTGGCCAGGGAAAAGTTAAAAGCTTTTGTGCAAAAAGGAACAAAGATTTATTGAAGCATTCAGGAAGTTAGGCAAAGATTGGATGATGTATAATGATGTTGATGACAGCAAAGAAGAATTTGTCTTCCAGTCGTATGCCCCCAAACGCAAGGTGAAATGAGCTGCGCTACCAGATGTTCAGAGGGCCAGATTGAGAGCTTCCAAATGTCTCTTTGTAAAGACACCTTGAGAAAACACAATAGACGTGCCAACTACCAGGCCGGAATTTTGATCAACTGTGCACCAGAAAGTTACTCGTGCTTAGCAACTCAAATCTGAATAATCGAGAGCTGTTGGTGCAAGGGGTTTGCTGAAGCAACGGCAGTTGAGGACGAGAGCAATAATTATAATACCTGACTTCAGTGATTCTAGTGAAGAAGACTTAATTCAACATTGTTAATAATATTGTATAAGGCATTTTATGGGAATTTTTATTTCTTAGTTGCTTACATCCTGTGTTCATTTCTGAAAGTATTGTTAAAAGTCTCCGATACATACCTAAATTGTAATACTTTTTTCCTCTTTTAATTATTTCGACTATTTGAAGTTCCTTTGACGATTTCATCTTAAAAATCGGATATAAAAGCCTTGACAGTATATTATATGAGTTGGTAATTATTGACGTCCATTTCCCAGATAAACAATATAGTTGTTAATTGTATTTATGAGAAAGTGCTTAATAATCATGTTAAAAATAGTGCACATTAGTAGATAATGTAAATTTATCTAGTAATAAAGCAATTACTGAGGCTGAAAATAAATAAAACGCAGGATTTTACGCCAAGTCTCGCCTCTCACTAGGCTGCACCGAACGCTCGGTCAACATGCTCAACCCCGCTCCGCCCGCTTTGAATCTGGATATCTCGGATTCTATTGATCCGATCTTGCATTTCATTTTTGCGTTTTAAAGGTGAGATGTATCTCTACAACTTTTGTTTCAGACACTTTTTCGATATACCCAACGGTTAGAGTAATAAACCGCAAAACGTAAATGTCAAAAAATCTATATTTCCGATTTTTAGAATTTTGACCAATAAATATTGGTTTTTTGGCCACATACATGTTGAACAAACATGTAGCCAGAAGAATAACCTACATTTTGAAAAAACAAAATTCTAGATTGATGAACCCAGTCCCGAGATATTTGAATTTAAAAATTCACAGTCGTCCGCCATTTTGAATGGCCGCCATGTTTGAAAGCTACCTCCTCATGATGGCCCCCCCCCGACTTTTTTGCTCCACATGACCCCAGGAACGTGTGGTATAAGTTTCATTCAGTCCCCCCAAATTATAATGACCGATGGGTCTGGCACATGGACTATAAGCACTCATGTCTCATGTAGATTCAAAATCTATTTAGGATGAACTGTGTGTGGAAACACATTTTTTGCACAAAAATTTGATTAACATGTCCATTAGCATTGAAAAGCAGGACAGTGTTTGATTTTCTACAATGCCTGGCCCAACACGGGACACAAACATAAAAAACAGGTCATGTCCGGCAAAATATGCACATCTGGTAACCCTACTAAAAAAAATAAAATTACTAGGCCTAACATGAAGAATTTCAATTATCACTGAGCACTGACATTTGCTGTTTTAGTAATGTTTTGTTAATTTTATAAAAACATTATTTTCAAAACTTTGTTTGTTTAGGTTGGCAGCTGGTCTGAAACAAGAAAATAAAAAATCTGTATGCAGGAAGCTAGATCTTGCAGCCAATGCAAAATGTAAAATACAGGCTTGTAGTGATAATGAGGCTGATGCAGATGCTGAGAAATCAGGAAATGAAGACACTCCAGGGAAACTCAAGAGAAAAAAAAGGAAGATGTTAAGAAAACGGAAGAAAGCCAAGAAATGTCTTCAGGGTAAGAATGTCTGAAGACTTTCAATACCTTTTAGCTATTTTAGAAGAAAGCAATAGGGGCTGGTGAAAATGCCATTAAAAATACAGTTATCTTATATTTTGGATAAGATAGGAAACATGTAAACTTCGTGAGCTTATTCAGTATTATGGTTTCAGTCAGAATGGATGGTAAAATAAAAATGTTGTAGAACTACAAACATATTTTTGAATATAATAGTGTAATAGTGTTATAATTATTACACTAATATATTATAGTTTATAGTGTTAATTATATTTGAAGATTATTTTTTTATTTCATGGTTAGGAGGTTTTTCTAGTAATGCAATAAAGATTAAAATAATTCAGATTCAAGTATCTACGTCGTACATAGTTTGTGTAACATCATCATCAAAATTAATAAATTATTTATCAAGGCTTCACGGATTCCAGGTGGGTGGGAAGGTTTCGAGCTTTCAGCTGCTGCTTGCTGTGCAACCATTTTCTGGGAAGAAATGAGCAAAGCTGGAGAATGACTGTCTGTAATACGGTCTCCCAAATGTAGGTAATGTAGGTGGTGGGGCAGTGAGGAGCAAAGATACCAAAAAATGAAATGCAAAGATGCCATTGGTCAGAATGTAAGTGGAGGGTAGCCAGTCAGAAATGAAGGAATCAAAGAGTGAAGTCTGAAGTTGCTATTGGTCAGAATTGAAGACTGGGTTTGAATGCATTGGTTTGGATTTGGCCCGATTTTTTTGGAGCAGACTTATTGCTGAATTCCAAGCATAGTTCAAGACTGTTGTTCCTGTTGAAATGATTACTTTAAAGTATTGTTTCCAGATCCTCAGCCACAACATGTCCCCAGAAGGTGGTCTGCTTTTCAAGGATCTTAGTATCCCGGAAGTTGATTTGGTGGACATTTGCGTATAGCTGTTGTGGACTTTTCTGGGTATCCCAATCTGATGGCATTGTTTGCGTTCACTGAATCTGACCTCATTGGTGTGGCCTGTCTTCCCGATGTACCAGCTTCACGCTCGTATGGAATTTCATAAATGCCCAGGGTCTAGAGTGCAAGAAATTCTTTTGTAATTTTGGCAAGGGGGAAAGTGTTTAGTTTTTATGTTATATTTGTCCTACAATCTTTGCTGTCTTGTTAGGGATGAGTGAAGAGAATGGAATGTATGCTCTGTGAGAATTAGGTTCCAGTTTTTGAGTATATGGGTCATAGGTCTTTTTCAGGGCTTATACAATATCCTTGGAATATTAACCATGGTCACTGGAAAAGAATGTCTCACTCACTCCAAAACTAGAACCCAATTCTCATCGAGCATTATGTTCCATTCGTTCCATCCATCTCCAACAAGATAGCCAAATTGTTGGACAAGCACAACACAAAGATTGTACACTTGCCTCCACTTAAATTACAACTGATACACCCCTTTAAAAACTCTTTATGGCTTCTGACTCTGGGCATCTATGAAATCCCATGCCGGTGTGGAACAGTAAACATCTGGCAGACAAGCCACATCATCGAGGCCAGATGCAGGATGATCAGATATATAATTTTAAGGTTAGTATTTAGTATTCTTATTTTGATAATATTTAGCCGATTAGTACTGTACTACTTATTAGGTAATAAAATTAGGTAATAAATATAACACTATCACATATATGTAGTTTCTCTCAAATACGCTACCCTAAAAAGTGTGATACTTCAGTTCTATAAAATTAATAGAAGGAGTTGAATCAAGAAATAGAAATTTTAACTGTGTGGTAGGCACATGAAAGGCTTCTTGTATGCAATTTTTCAGATTTTTTGAAGGGTACCCATAAGAGATATTTAAGCCCCAAAATAGTCAAAATCTGAAAAACGCTAATATTTGAGGACAGTTTAGAAATAAGGGATGTATTTTTAGACCCTGATTTTTTCCTCACAGATAAATCACATGTAGGTTTGAACATAACAAAAATTTGAATGTTTTCAATCACTTCCTTCTCATATAAAATTTGGCCCAAAAAGTGATTTTTTTGGAAAAAATTACCCGAATTTCATACTCATATTTTCATTCGAAGAATTTTGTGTTTAAGAAAACAATAAAGTATTTCTGAAAGTACGCTTCATTACTTACAAAATGGTTCTTAATTCAAATTTCTAACTCTTATGGCTGTTGAGTTATATGTAGTTTCTCCCAAATACGATACCCTAAAAAGTGTGATATTTCAGTTCTATAAAATTAATAGAAGGATTTGGATCCAAAAATAGAAATTTTAACTGTGTGTTAGGCACATGAAAGGCTTCATTTACACAAATTTTCAGATTTTTTGAAGGGTACCCACCAGAGATATTTAAGCCAAAAAGTAGTCAAAATCTGAAAAACAGTAATATTCGAGGCCAGTTTAAAAATAAGGGATGTATTTTTAGACCATGATTTTTTCCTCACAGACAAATCACATGTAGGTTTGAACATAACAAAAATTTGAACGTTTACAATCACTTCCTTCTCATATAAAATTTGGTCCAAAAAGTGAATTTTTTGGAAAAATTTACCCGAATTTCAAACTCATATTTTCATATGAAAAATTTTGTGTTGAAGAAAACAATAAAGTATTTCTGAAAGTACGCTTCAATAGTTACAAAATGGTTCATAATTCAAATTTCTAACTCTTATGGTTGTTGAGTTATGAAAATATTCGTAATCAGCTACATTCGCAAAAAATGCATTACACCAGGATTGAAAAATGGACACCCCTGGGAAACCAAGAACACAAGATTTTTTTGAAAACTTGTTTTGATATCTTGAAACATGTATGAACTCATATACAAAAAATAATTTTTTTCTAAAATGGTCATGCAACCATTTTTAAAAATTTTGGATGATTTCATATGGAATGACCCATATGGTACATAATTAAAATTAAATGTAATACAGTGGTACCTCGAGATACGAGTGCCCTAACATACGAGCTATTTGAGATACGAGCTGTTGAGCGAGCAAAGTTTTGTTTTGAAATACGAGCGACATTTGCGATACGAGGAACGGCCAGCTGCAACGCTGCACACAGCCCACCAGTTTACTGCGCCTGCGTCTCGCGCATTATCCCACGTATTCCCCCAGTGTGCTTGTTTACCTCGCTGTCGAAGCATCTTTGCTAAGTTTTTCTAGGGCTTTGCACTTTTTGTGCATTTACATACTTTATCACATTTCTTTTTATAACCATGGGTATGAAGAAAGTGTAACAAATATGTATGTACACTTTATAAAACCAGTTTTTTTTTGCTTTACATTCTCTTTTATTATGTTTTTATACAATATTTGTCATTCATAAATACATTTTTCTTATTCAAAAACACGTAACAAAAGTAATTGGGGGTAGCATTTTTGGGGCTGGAACGGATTAATGGCATTTCAATTAATTTCAATGGGGAAAATTGCTTTGAGATACGAGCAAGGTTACGGAACGAATTATACTCGTATCTTGAGGTATCACTGTACATGATAGATTAAATAATATGGTATATACAGTCAGTCTAGTAGATCAGTCTGATCAGTATATGTACTCAAAGTCTATTAGGCCTAATAGACAGTGATACAGGATTATAAGTATATACAGTAAAACCCCCTTTTTACGTTCCTGCCATTTACATAATTTTATGCTGGTCCCGTCTTTTATCCTATACCAACAATACATAGCGTTCCTGCCATTAACAACTTTAAAACAGTTGGATATATAAGCATTCATGAACCACAGATTATTGCCTGTTTGATATTACATAAGAATATTATAGGAGAAAAATTCCTCTGACTCTGGGGGGAATTTTTCTCCTATAATATTCTTTTAAACAGTTGTTTTTCCTGCCATTTATTTTCCCTGTTAGCAGCATTGATTTTCGATTAAGAACTGCTTTCACCGAACTAAATTTTCCTTTATGTTGCCAACTCTCTTAGTTGCTATTTGCGTTAGTCCAGGTGAAGTTTGTTTCTTTTGTGACGATTTACTGTGTTTTATTATACTGTAGTTATTCATGTAGCATAATTTGTCATGATTTGAAGCAACACCAGTATTTTTGTGTTGTATAATTTTTCGGCAGTATCATGGAAGTGAAGAAAAACAAAAGAAAATGCATTTCTTTGCAAGAAAGGTCGGAAATCCTACATTATATTGATTCACATGTTGGAACACGTGTTCAGTTGGAGAAAGGGCTTGGACTATCTGTCTGAACTTTGAATACCATCTAAGTACATTGAATAGTCAGAGCAATTATTTATTCATTTAATATTTGTGATGCTATAAGGAAATATTATGTGAAAAATTTGGTAAAATCCCTAAATCTAACTAACTTGGAAGTTGCATTTTAATTTTTGAATGGTACATACTTGTTCCTTTTGTCAACCTTGATACCTCATGTGAAAAAAATTTGTGCAACGTATTTTGCATCATAGTTTAAATAGATAATGTAAGTGTATGTAGGTACCTATATTTATTTCCTTGTATTAAATTTTGCAATACAGCTTTTACACTTTTTGCAATTTACACTTCCCTGCCATTTATAATTTTTTTGCGTCAGTCGCTTGAAAAGTGAAAAAGGAGGTTTTACTGTTTATTGTTGTGTACAAAATAAATTATTGATAGCTTGTACAAAACACTTCCTCAACAGAGTATTTCCATATTCATTTAACATATAAATAAAAATATACTGCTTTTTCAGAACTACAGTATTCGAGTTATATCTCTCCTGAACATTGGACAACTAATTCTAGCAATAATTCTGCTTCAATAAAATTGAACCAATCAGGACCAATGCATTCAAACTCAGTCTCTAATTCTAATCAGTAGCAACTTCATACTTCATACTTCATTCTTCAGATTCTTTGTTCTGATTGACTGCCTTCCATCTACATTCTGACCAATAAAATAGCAGCCTCGCTCCAACTACATTTGGCAGAACATATAGAGAGCTTTGCTCACTTCTTCCCAGAAGATGGCTAAGAACAAAAAGCTGCAGAAAGCTTGGAAGCTTTCGCCTCTTCACCCGGCTGAATTCCAAAGAAGCTTTGGTATATAGCCAACGGTGTTAACGGTGTTTCCAGTCTGTTAATAAATTATTGTCTTTTGAAAGCACATTAAAAGCTGCAATAACAGTAAAGATTAGGCCTACTAAAAAAATTAATAATTAAAATTGTTTCAGTAATGAGTTTTCCCTAGTTTTTCCCATGTGGAGAAAACTAAATATTTCCCAGGATGGTAAATATCGGTTTTTACCATGATATTCATCAGGGGTGGGAAAATCGTTGCCAACCCTGCCCATGCAGCATTCTTTACTCTTCCTTTTCTTTGTTTTCCCTTTGGTGCACAGTTTGGTTCTGTTTAGGAATCCTTTCATTTGGCACCTTTTTAATGTGCCCATACCATCTAAAAGCACTTGCTTACTAGGGTTTAAGATATTTTCCCCTTTCTCTTTTTTCAGCCAAGATGAGTCTGTGTGAAAGTGCAAAACATGTTGGTGTGAGACTAGAAGAATGTTCAGATGAGGAAGACGATGCTGATACGGGTTCTGAGGATGGCCATCATCACCACCACCATCATCACCATCACCATCACCACCATCATCACCACCACCATCATAAGGAACAAATAGCTAAGACTGTTGTTACTGCAGACAAAGAGATGTTAAAGGATGTGAAGTCCAATGCATTGCAGCCAGATCAGGAAGTACCAAATGTTCTTGTTAGGTTAGTTACATGTGTGTTCAAGGAAATGTACGAGTGTACTTTTCTGTTTTCCATGTTTGTGAATAGTCAGCTTTACAATACCTAACTCGGATTTTACTAGATGCAGCAAGACATTACTAGCAAAATTGGAGAAACTGTTCATAAATTATTCTTAAGTTATCTGAATCCATCTCTAGCAAGATTGAGTATGGAAATATTTACTCTAAGGGTCAGATTTATAAAGCTCTGCCAGGTATGGCTGCTTATCCACACCCAGCTGGCAGACCCCTTGAAGTACGGTACTGAGAAAGCCCTGCCAGCAGAGGTTCCAACAGGGGTAGGCAGGGGTTTGGATTATGCAGTGATATGGCAACCGTGTAGATACATCACGGTTGAGCTAAAATGGCTACATCATAGTGACCAATATGATAGACCAATAGAAAGTCAGTATAAATTTTACAAGTTGTATTTTTTAAGAACATTTATGAGGAATGCTAAACATTTTCTGGACAAAATCATCTAGTTTTACTATTATAAAAGATTATCTTAATAGTTTTAAGCATAAGAACATTGTATTATTCAAAGTGGATGTTGGCAATATGTTAAGATGGCCATGTTGAACATCTTCACCTGCTACAAACACCTTCTTCACCTGTTACAAACACCTTCGGCAAATTTTGTTGGAAACACGTGTTCAAGGCAGAGGGGAGGGGCCAGCAGGAACTGGTCTGCATCCTTGGTTTCCTTTTCAAGTCTGAATTGCACCTTAAATTCGCGATCCCTATATTTGTGAAAAGGATCCTCCTTGTCGCTCACATAAAGCTACGGCAACCTTCTTCTCACTTCCTCGTCATGATCTTCAAGATCTGTTACATAGTTTGCAAACTCCAGCATGTCGTCAATATTGATGTGGGAAGCTCGTGCCTCATGTCTTGCTGACAGAAAGCATGTTGACAGTTCTGGGTGACCGTCTGACAGCGCTAGGGGTTTGTCAGCTAGCAGGCCTCTATCAATCGCTTGCCAGTTAAGTAGGTGAGCTTGCTTACCGTTTCAATGGGTATCCCCATCATCACCTGAAACGGCCGTACTGGGTAAATATACCTAATAGTGAAGTTATTGTGCATATTTTCTTACTGAATCTTCCTATAGATATCAACACTTCATTATGCTATTACATTTTCCCATCCCCCAGACAATCTTATAAAGTACCATTCTGGCACTTAATATAATAATGTTTTATTCTTATTTTAGGGAAGGTGGAACAGAATTAATTCAGCTGATGGATGAACATTCACAAGACAGCTCTCATGATTCTACACAAGGTGGTGTAATGACGGAATTAGCAAGCTTAGTCCAGGGATCAGAATTTCGGCATAATTCTCCGCATGAGATCCATGATTGTAGGCCGTACATCAGGAACTTTCAGGCTCATAGGTGAGTACTGAAATCTTCACAAGTCTGTTATGAACTTGATGGTTCAAATAGAATGAAATCTTAGCAGCAGTAAAGATAACTGACTTGTTCAAAATCATTGCTTAGTATATTGTATCTGAATGGAAATATAGCGTCACCTGAAAAGCCAAGAAAAGATAAATTCTTGTTTTAATTCACTTGGAATTCTTGAAATTCTTATGTTTCCTTATTAAGTTTTTTTACATTCATCACATTGATTGCTTTATAGATTTATTTTGCATAGATTAAGCTTTGTTTTTTCATCTTTAACAATCAAATACAAGCAATTTTTTGTTTCATACAAGTTTGAAAAGTATATTCAGAATAATTTTGTTCGGAATCTATCTAACCCATTCTTGGTGATTAAGAGAATTCTACTGTATTCAATAAATCACAACCACCAACTGAAATTTTCATGTTTTGCTATTTGTTCTTTATTTTTAGAGAATTGATGGATGAGATGATGAGTGGAGAGGAAGGTAGCTATTCATCCAGAATGAGCAATAAGTCTGAAAAAAATATGGCTGATTTTGATGGGGAGGAGTCTGGCTGTGATGATGAACTGGTGCAGCTGGCTGCTCAGGTAATATACCAGTATTCACACATTCTACTCTCTCTCTCTCTCTCTCTCACCAAAACTGCAAGGTTTAAGAAATTGTTCACAATTACCGAATGAGAGTTGCATTATCCTTGTCAAATGACTCGTCTGGTTTTATGATCTAACCTAACCTAAATTAAGATGATCATTATGTAAAATTGCTCGGTTTATTGTCATTTGAGAAATGAAATTAACTTCCAAATTGTATTTTTTAATTAAATAACCAACTTCTATGTAAATTAAATAAGATGTTGACATTTAAACGCTTAGATTTCACTTTTACTTACATTTTTGCACGTTTCATACGTTCACAGAACATTTTGCAAAAATGTAAGTAAAAATGAAGTCTGAAGTATTTAAATGTCAACATCTTATTTAATTTACATGGTATATTGCTTCACTGTTTAAAAGTTCTGTTATTTTACTGTTTTTTTAAACTTACTTCTAGTTAAATATTCGGGATGTTATCCTCAATCAGTGGCATATATACTACCAGATGTTTTGTTCCCGCTGAGGGGAACTTCTTCAGTGGTTGCTTCTTTATCTCTCTTAAGTTTGAAAATGGTGCCTATACCAGCAGCACATGTTTATAAAAGTTGTTATGGGTCCATTAATTTTGTTCTTGTTGCCTTATTGCAGAACTTTTTAAATTTTATTTTATTATTTTTTATTTAATGGCTTGGCTGTAGGCTTATCAGCAACTTCGTGTAAACACAGAACATAAAATATAACATGTAATCGGGTAAATTTGTATTGTGCCAATGAAGCTGGGGTCACATGTCAGGCATTGAAAACAACTTCTGGGGTTCAAAATTCCAGCACACTGGTGATGATTTCATGCCTAAGCAGTAGTATTCAACCATTGTTAAATAACTGTGACAAACAAACAACCAGATCTATTATATTTTTACAGGCACATTTATCTCCACATTCCCTACCTCAGCACTTGAGTAATATGGCTTTCCACTCAAGATTTCATCCACCAAAATTGCCTGGCAGGCCAGGTATTCATGAAGTCACTAGAATATGTTCACAGTTCAAAATGGAGAATGTCTGTAAACCGGGCAGCACTCTTCTGTGGGATTTGTTACAGGACGATAAAATTGTAAGTACACAATCTTTCCATATTTATTACCTTAATTATTGGTGGTGGTGGTGGCTTGAATTTGTACTGCATGTGAATTTTACGTAATAAATAAATCTACAATTGCAACTTTTAACAAAACTAGACATAAGACAGGTTCGTAATTTGAGTTAATAATGTACCCAATATAAAAAAAGGACTGTTAATTGAAGGGGTCTGGGGGAAGATAGTGCTAACCCACCAAACCTCATTTTGAGATGTTACATTTTTAAACTTTGCTCAAATCTGCAAATTTTATTTATTTTTGTAAATATTTGTTGCTAACAAGACTTATTTTTAGAATTAGTCTCTGCTCAGAAACATTGAAATAAATAGTGACTAGTGACTAATAGATAATGCAGTAATCTCAACTTTTACAAAATGAGGGTTAGCTCTATCTTCCCCCGACCCCTTTGGTTATTTCTTATAGGAAACAAACAGAATCAAAGAAGTGTATGCACATACAGTATAACTATTGATTATATCAATACTGTAGTTATATCCACTTACATCTTGTGTCCAAAACAGTTATTGATTCTTGACTATCATTTGTCAATTACATACAATATATTCTTAAATACCAATTTTTGAAATTCAGTTTCAACAAACTCCCTATTTTCTGTGCTAATTGGGACCATGACATTCATGAATAGTAAAAGAAACTCGGATAGTCTAAACCGGATGCGAGTTTTTTAATTTTCCGTGCTTATTTTCGAATTTCCTGCATTTTGTTGCCATATTGTGCATATGAAGGGAATTTAATAGGATCCGGTCCGTGAGGAGCATGTGACTGGAAATGCGCTACGGAGGAAAACCAATTAAATTAAATGAAGGGAGAGTGGACTGTAGGTAGCTGGAACAGAGATTTAGACCTGAGTGATTTGCAATAATATCTATTCAGGAAGCCTGAACTCTGAATATAATAATACAACACTTTACAAAATAAGATATATACAAATTACTACAGTTACTATTCTAGGAGCCTAGCAATGCTCCCGCCAGATAATATATGCAAAAGCTAGCCACAGTACTGTTCACTGCACGTGTCGGCTAGGTTACGATACAATGGAATTCTTGTAAATTACACTAAAATACAATGTGATTCCTGAAACTTCACACGCAGGCTGCCTAAACAATACAAGAGCCGATTGGTGTGGAATTAGACGAGCAATAAAGCCTGCAAACTAGCTATTGTCCTAAACACACAGGAGCAATCGTGCCAGTGTCCATTGCGAGCTGCAGCATCTATACAACTAACTTCGCACTGGCGTGGCGTGCCTAAGCAGGTGCACTCAACAGCCAGGAAATGATGAAATAGGCGGTAATTGCCGCCTATTTCATCATTTCCTGGCAGTCGCGCCAATTACCACAGAGGCTAATTTGAAACACTATAACTTATAGACTCTTGATCTAACATAACTCCCGCCTAAAATCGACAGATTTTACATAACACTTTGCGGATAGATCAAGATTTACTAATAGATTTACACTTTACTGAATAGGCAAGGGACACTTTTACAATTGGTCGCTTGTATTCACCACTGGACGTACGCACTGTCACAACATGCACTAAACCGTCGTCACCAGGATGCACTGATGAGATGATTCTCAGCTTCCACTGGAGCGGTGGAGAATTATCTTCTTTCAGGAGGACAAGAGTACCAATCTGAATGTTTTCGCTGGACGCAGACCACTTCTGCCTCTGCTGCAGGGAATGTAGGTAGTCAGCTGACCAACGCTGCCATATGTGATGTATGTAGGTTTGTAGCTGATGCCATTTAGCAACATGAGAGACATTCTCTGCCATAGGAGGAGAAGGAAGGGCTGTGAGTTTTTCTCCAATGAGAAAGTGTCCAGGAGATAGATAGGATGAGTCGCTAGGATCATCACTTAGGCGTAGGAGAGGTCGAGAGTTTAGACAGGCCTCAATCTGGGTGAGAACTGTAGAAAGCTGCTCATAAGTAAACACTTGGCTACCCATCACTCGTCGTAAATGAAATTTCATGGATTTGACAGCAGCCTCATGGAGTCCTCCAAAATGTGGGGAGGAAGCAGGGATGAAATGCCATGTGAATTCATTAGAGGATGCGTAGTCTTGGAGAACTTGTTGATGGGTGCTGGACTGAAGCAAGAGACGCAGTTCACGCAGCTTGTTGTTAGCACCAACAAAGTTCGTCCCATTATCACTAAATATTTCCTTGCAAAGTCCTCTGCGAGATGTGAATCTGCGCAGGGCGGCGATGAAGGCATCAGAAGTAAGGTCGGAAACCAGCTCGATGTGAACTGCTTTCGTAGCCAAGCATACGAAGAGAGCAATGTATGCTTTGACCTGAGTTTTGCTGCGGGGGGAGCCGTATCTTATGAAGAATGGTCCAGCGTAGTCAACCGCAGAACGTAGAAATGTTCTAGCAGGGGTCACCCTGTAGCTAGGTAGGCTGCCCATCAGCTGGTGAGCACCTTTGGCTTTCAATTTGAAACAAGTTAAACATCTATGTAGCGTAGACTTCACAATTCTACGTACACTTGGAATCCAATATCGTTCTCGCAGAGAAGATATAAGCAGTTGATGTGATGCATGAAGCAGTCGCAGATGCTCGGATTCAATTATCAATCTAGTGAGGTGGTGACCTGGAGGGAGGATAAGCTGATGTCGTGCATCATGTGGTAACTCAGCTTTCTCCAGACGTCCACCCACTCGGAGTAAGCCATCCTTGTCCACAAAAGGCACCAAGGAATGGAATCACTTGCATCTTACTCTGAAGATCGGACAGTTCATGAGAATAGGCTGCTTGCTGAGCTATTCTTATACAAAGCAACAAAGCTTGTTGTACTTCTTCAACTGTGAGAGGGCCGTGACGTTTAGCTTGGCTTCTGCAGTTGTGTATGAAGCGTAGCATATACGAAGTAACTCTGTAAACGTGTTAGCTTGGAAAAGCATAGCATAAAGTCTTCTGCAGCATGTGTGACTAGGCAAACTGTGTCACGCTGCTCACTACTGTCCTGCAGCTCAAGTTGCTGAGGCTGTTTGGGCCATGATTCAATAGGCTGTATAACTGATTGTTGTCTGGACTCACCCAATGAAGTTTTATCCTGTTTCATTGGCAGACATACTGCATCATTGCAAGTGGTATTTTCTGCATAATGCTGTTCACACCTTTTCTCTTCTTGAGTTAATATTTGTTGTGGAAAGTCTTCGAGGTCCCAAAACCGTCGTAGCTGCTTGTCCACATTGTCCGTAGAGATGAAGAAATTGCGCTGGGAACCCGCATCTAGATTACCTTTCACAGAGGATTTAGGAATGGTTCCAGACAATATCCATCCGAGTTCTGTACTAATCAGTGTAGGAAACCCAGGATTGGTCAAGATCTTTCCATGGAAAAGCTCGAAGAATAATGCTCCTCCAATCAGCAAATCAATTTCAGAAGGGATATTAAATTTAGGATCGGCTAATGGAATGTCAGAGGGAATGTTCCATGAGGATGGATCAATTCGGACTGCAGGTAGCTTCCCTGTTATGCGAGGAAGGATTAGGCAATCTAGATTCCTCCGATAGTTGTAAACCATGGATCTCACATTTATGTTTACACTATGACTAGCATTCGATGAAGTACCATTTATACCCTTGACAGGCGTATCAGCTGTCCTTGTAGGAAGTTGCAGACGCCTAGCTAGATCCGCAGACACAAAACTGGCCTGACTGGCAGAGTCTAGAAGGGCCTTACACTGTACATATTTACCATGCTTGTCTTGCACTTCGACTCTTGCAGTCGCAAGTAAGACGTGAAGCACTGGCTTTATTTTCACTGAGCAATAACTCGCAGGAGCCTCAGTCCTGTTGCTATTTACTGTATTACTGTCTTCACTGGAGTGTGAAACCGTTCTCCCGTGATCACTGCTGTGCAACATCTTGCTGTGCAGTTTACCACAGTTACAAAACGAAGAAACATTACACTGCTGCACTCGATGTGCATTAGAAAAACAGTTGAAACAGAAGTTCTTGCTTTTCACAACTTTCCATCGCTGTTCAACACTCAGCTGACGGAATTGTTTACATTTAGACAGGTTATGGCCGCTTTGACACTGAGGGCATAACTGTTCAGTTGTCGACACATATGACTGACGACTGTCATTATGCTGATTCCTAGGTTCACGACATTCATTTCTAGGTTTTGATGGGCTGGACCTGTTGCAGGAATTGTTCGACAGCACCTCTAGAGAATGAGACTTCGCTTCTAGAAATAACACCAGTTCACTCAATGAAGTAAAGGTTTGGGAATCGATTCTGGATTCCCACTCACGTTGCACACTGTCTGGCAGATGCTCCAATAACAATTGCATTAGAATGACTTCATGAAGTGGCACTTCTAATTCTAGCGCTTCAATAGCATGCAAGTTGTTTTGGAATTGATTCAACAAATTTCGCAAGTCTGCAACTGTTTCTTGTCGCGCTACAGGTAGGGACAACAGATGCTTGATGTGGGATATAGCAATTAACCGTTTATTGTTGTATCTTGCACACAATATATCCCAGGCAACTTGGAAGTTATCACTCGTCACTGGCAAATTTTCCAATAATGTTTTAGCTTCACCCTTTACTCGAAAAAGTATCAAAATAATGCTTGAATTTAGTTACATCGCCTGTAAACACTGGAATCTGAATCGTAGGCAGTTTTATCACATTACTTGACTGCGAAGCACTAGAGTTCACTGATTGTCGTGTGTCACTATTGTTTGAATTGACACTAACTGAAGTAGGCTCATGAGCATGCATCAACTCACTTAACCTTGCTTTTAGATTAATATACAACGTTGATACCTCGTCTGCATATTGTATGTGACTATCAAGTTCTGCATCAATTTCCACCATGGATTCAATCTGCATTTGCACAGCTTCAAACTTTTCAATTTCATTCAACAGTTTTTCATAATGCGCTTTGATCACAAATATACTAACATCTTCAGGTACGTCGTTGAGAAAGTTCTGTGTCAATGTAAACTTTCTTTTACATACACCTCGACGTCTGATTAAAGCCGAAATTTCCTGTTCCATGTTGAAATGAAATAATTAACACTGACAGAGGAGAAGTGATTAGACAGTCAGCTGCAAACTCGCTAGGGGCGGCAGCCGGAGGTGGTTGTCTTCTTCCTGCGTGTGACTGAAGGCGGGCACCATGAGCACGCGCGCACGGAGAGAAGCAGGTACAGCTGTCCGGCGCTCGCTGGGGCCGATGAAGGTCAACGTAGCCGAGCCGAGCCGAATACAACGACCCGCACGAATACGAAGTCTGCACGAACGCGTCACACACGAAAATCAAATATGTGTCGCACACTGTTCAATATTCAGAAAATTATTGCAAATAATATCTCAGATCGTGCCCGTGAGGACCAAAATGAAGGGAATTTAATAGGATCCGGTCCGTGAGGAGCATGTGACTGGAAATGCGCTACGGAGGAAAACCAATTAAATTAAATGAAGGGAGAGTGGACTGTAGGTAGCTAGAATAGAGATTTAGATTTGAGGATTTTGCAATAATATATTATCAGGAAGCCTGATTCTGAATAATGAAATACTAATACAAACACTTAACAAATATGATATATGCTATTCAATGCAGTTATTATTCTAGGAGCCTAGCAATGCTCCCGCCAGATAATATATGCAAAAGCTAGCCACAGTACTGTTCACTGCACGTGTCGGCTAGGTTACGAGACAATGGAATTCTTGTAAATTACACTAAAAATACAATGTGATTCCTGAAACTTCACACGCAGGCTGCCTAAACAATACAAGAGCCGATTGGTGTGGAATTAGACGAGCAATAAAGCCTGCAAACTAGCTATTGTCCTAAACACACAGGAGCAATCGTGCCAGCGTCCATTGCGGGCTGCAGCGTCTATACAACTAACTTCGCACGGCGTGGCGTGCCTAAGCAGGTGCACTCAACAGCCAGGAAATGATGAAATAGGCGGCAATTACTGGCGGTCGCGCCAATTACCACAGAGGCTAATTTGAAACACTATAACTTATAGACTCTTGATCTAACAGCATATATGGCGATATTAAGTGCAATAACTTTAAAAACTGATGAAATAATATGCGAGAAATCTGAAATATTAAAGAGCCAAAAATTCAAAAATAAGTGCTGGAAATTCAAATTTTTGCACATGGATAGTTGGGAGTTTGCTGTAATACACATTGCTCAGAAATCACTTAGAACAGAAGAGACTTGCAAGAAATTATTGTAATATTTTTAATCATGGTTTATTTAAGCGTACAATGTTAAATTGAATAATATTACAAATGTATGTATGGGGAAATTTATGTGACCAACATTATTTGTATTAAATATGAGATTTCATGAGATAGAGGTTGTCCTAATTGATTTTACTACTCTGCATGTCCTAGGTATGCCCTGTGATATAAAATATGTGATGAATAATTTTATGAAATACAGTAGAGCCTCGGTAATTCGAGCCCCGGTATTTCGAGGTTCTGTGTAATTCGAGCTGGTCTTAAGAAAATTAAAATTGTCCATAAAACTAGAGTAAAATCCCGTTTTTATATGGTGTCCGCAAGTAAGTTTTACGCACTTCCGAATGTGTTACATTTTGAGCTTTCTTTCAATTTTTCCATGTACAAAAATGCAGGTAAAACTGTCCCACTTAGGGGTTTCGTTCATAATACACAGAAATAACCTTGGCTTCAGCCTGCTAATGCATTTCTATTACAGATTGACAGAAACCGTTAGGTTAGATCTTTCTTTGTTGGGACCTCGTGTCAATCAATTGTACAGTGCATATTTCCCCATCCTTTCAGAAAAGAATACTGTATTGTTACAGTAATCCCTACAATGGTAATTAAAAGTGTTTTCCTAGTAGCATCGCTTTCCCGTTCCACTCCATTAAGGGTCAGACAATGACTTAATCCTTAAAGGATGCCGATGTAGCAAATTGGAAATGTTTGACAATGTATACATACAGGCGTAACACAGGTATGTAGGCCTACTATATTGTTTATTTATTTAATATTGAAACCATTATTGTGCTCATTAAACATTTATTTGCGATTTACCCATTGATTTAGTGAAATTTCCGTATAATCCGTGTTTTTTGTAATTCGAGGTAGCCTCAGCCCCAATTAGCTCGAATTATCGGAGTTCTACTGTACTTATATTGCAAATAGTTAAAATATGAATTTTACATTCTAGGTCCAGCTTGGGGAAGGTTTAGCTCTGGAAGCTGAAAAAGCATTGTGTAATTTATTATGCTTTAATACTGAAAGATTAATAAGAATGAAATTTATTGAAGGATGCCTTGAAAATTTAGCAAATAATTGGTGGGTATGGTTATCTTGTAATCTTTTCTTTTTGTTTGTAACAAAACAAGTGTCTGATGGGTGACATGAAAAAAATAACTCTTGTAATTGACTTTTGTTTCAGGTCTGTTGTAGTTTCTTTAAGACTGTTACCGAAGTTGTTTGCATCGTTTCAACAATTCCGAGGAATGGATACACATCAGATTACAACATGGGCTGAAAGAGAACACAACATGATGAACTGTTTTTTCAATAATTTGAAAGTTTACACAAAGGAGGGACCAAAGACTAATTTGTATTCTCATCAGACTGAAATCCAAGTGCGTTTGCAATTTTTAACTTCCATCTTCTCATCAGTTGGTTCACCAGAAAATTTTCGGTAAGATGAGTGAATCTGCTTGAAGAAGCAAGCATAGCAACCATATAAGTATATTACTTTGTAAATATTTTCATAATTAATTTGATATATTCATGACTTCTTGCCTGGAAGTTTGCTATTATCAACATATTTAGTTTTATGAAGTTTTTGATACTGTAGGTTTTTGTTTTATATGTATACTAAAGTGTTACTGAACTATTTCACTCTTTTGAAATTTTAAAGAAGCCCATGAATGTTAGTAAATATTTTGAATTTTTTCTTTTCCTTAATAGCTGAAAATGTTGTTTCTTTTATCTGTTTCTATTTCTTGAATTTCAAAATTATTTGTTTATTAGTTTTTTATTGAACCTGTTCAGTTCTTTAAATCAGGATATCAACATATACAGGAAGCTGCAGTGTATATTACCAACTTATATAGTACACTTAATTTTTTATAGTCACTTCATTGTGTAAGTTCCAGAATATCAGTGTTATTTTATAATTTAATTCGTGTTACAGCCTTAGCATAGAACAGTTGGACACATTGTGGTCTTGCCTTGCTACCGACAACCAATGCAGTGATGAACTATTTAGTTGGCTTTTAAATCAAGCAAGAGGTAAAGACCAACATGCTCTAGGAGTGGAAGCATTAAAGCATCTATACATGAAGAAATTACCGTCATTAGAACCAGAAAGCATCACTATGACAGGACTGGGATTATTTCAACACTTATGCAATCTTGCACGTATCGCAGCACATGTAGACAGCCCATTCAAAGATGTTGACATTGTGGGGATGGATCACCTTTGGAGGATTGCACTTAGGGTCAATAACACAGGTATTAATATTATGATTCTAGATATCTTTTCTCTTTCGTTGCAAGATATTAACTTAATAGAAGTCAACTCTTTTAGTTTTTCTGGGATTTATTTAAACATTGCAAACTTTTTCTTTTATTATACTACTTTATTTCATTTTCTTTTATTATACTACTAGCAGGTGTCCATGACTTTGCCTGCAATTAATTTACTCAACTGCTAGATGTTTTATTTAAGTAATATTTTTTTTAATAGAAAAATAATTAAAACATCATATTGATTAACACTGACATCGTTTTTACATAAACTGCATGGATAAATAATATTATTCTTAATTATATTGTTTTATATAGTAAATACTAGCTGACCCATCAATGCTTCGCATTGTTAGATTTAAAGTCGATTCGATGTACTTCTATAAATCATCAGCCGTCCAGCCAACACGGTGGACGTATTTATATTCCACATAACTTACTCCTTCACCCGTAGTTTACTCTGATTATGTCTTAAAAAATTTAATCTTTCTATTTCAATTTTGGCAAACATACAGTAAATAGTTGGGCGTAGGGGATGCGTTCGCTCGTCTCACGCAGCGGGCTCCGATTCGAATACTGGTCGGGACAAGTTACCTAGGTAGAGCTTTTCCCGGGATTTTTCCTCACCTGTGAGACAAAGTCTGGTAACTTTAGGCTCTGGTAACTTTAGGCCCTAGTGGTCTCCGGATATCATCTGGCAGCCATTATCATCCTCATCACATCCTCGCTTTGTTCAGAGTGAGTGTGTGAATGATGTATCTCGTCCTATATGTTTGTGTTGTCTCAGAGGTGGCCCCGGCATTTGGCTGATCACTCATCCGGGAGGCCCTCCATGTCCTTGTCTGGTCAAGAAAGTATGTATGTGAGCCATAGATAATCCCTCTCCCGACAGGTCGCGGCCCTGTAAGGCCCGGGCAACATGGGTCGCTTAAATGACCCCAAAAGTTTGGATAAAAACTAAGGTAAAAGATAGATAGATGATATGGTAAATAGAAATTAATCAGGAAATTATATCTATTGATATTGTATGAACTACCTGGTGGTAAAGGCGGCCGGTGCGTACCGCTGACAACCTTACCAACTTCACGTCCTATTGTCTAAAAATCCGGGAGCCTCAACTTCTTGGTACCCTCTGGGCCCGCATGGCCTGTAATAGGGAACACTTTACTTACTATCTTTTGCAATGCAGTCCTAGGCTGGCTATAAGAAAAGAGTTCAACTCTTAAGAATAGAACCCAGGACCTTCTAAATTTACTTCGTGCCAAAAAATAGTTAATAATAATTTATAGGATAGCCTTTCTCATAATTTTATATCCATTAGGTCTACATGAAATCCCAGTGTCATGCCAAGCCCCCTGTGTAGTTTAAAAAAATTATGTTGTCATGGGGATTGTATGCATGCAGTATGAATTCCTTTTGGTGAATTTCATAACTTTACAACCCTATTTTGGCCCTTATAGGCCCTTAGAGGCCAAAGATTTTGAAATCCTTTCTTAGTGCGCATCTAGAGCCTAGTAGCAATATGTGTACCAAGTTTCACGTTCCTAGGCTGTATAGTTTTTGAGAAACCGTGATCAGTCAGTGAGTGAGTGAGTGAGTGGGTTTTGGCTTTTATATATAGAGATAAATAATTAAAAGAATAAAACAAACCATGTGCTGCCATGTGGGCACACAGATTCGAAACGAAATGGTTTAAATGAATCGCAGATTCACAAACTTGACCCGAACCAAGCATAAACAAAAACTGCCTCAGATTTGAGTTCCCTAGCCATAGTGAGTTTTGTCCAAATCATTAAATGTTTTCTCATTTGGCATGCATTTGTGATCCACTTCTGTCTACCTATGTAAATATATTCAGCTCTCTGCGTGTCGTAATGTTATAGACAAAATCAAAGTGATCGACAAATTGATGTGTTATAATGCAAAAAATTCATTTACAACGATTCTCTTCCCCCCCCCCCTCCCAGTTGCTATGACACATTGAGCATTGCCACCTGGAGTTAATTTCACAATTTAATTTACTCTTGTTAATGGCTGGCGTTGGAAGTACACGGAAACACAAGTTCAAATATTACATTAGATACTATGAAAGTTAAGGGCAATACTGTTTTATCCCATAGTTTTGAATATTTAACTTGCCAGTTTATTGTCTGTGTTATGTTTATTCTACTGCAAATATATTGTGCATGCAGCGTCATCTAGAATTGCTAGAAATAGGAAAGGGTGCAGGCGAGTTTACAACTCGGAAAATATTTCAAAATTTAAAAATAAACTAAGCAAAACAGACTGGTTGTTCAACCCCTCAAACTCTGTAGACACAAACTACAACATTTTTCTTAGGGAACTTCTAAACTGCTTTAATGAATGCTTTCCAAAAATCACAGCCTCACGTTTCCTTAAAAAGTATTCATTAGACTGGTGCTCAAAAGGCATAAAAATATCCAGCGCAAGGAAAAGAATTCTACATACAATCTACCAGACTACCAAGGATCCTAACTTCATTCAATATTACAAAGCATACTCAAAAATATATAAGCGCATTATTAAAAAAGCTAAACAAAAGGCCATTGAAAACTATATTAGGAATGCTGAACACAAAAACAAGGCAACATGGAGAATAATAAAGGGGGAACTAGGAGTAAGTGACAGCACTAACCTTCGTAATTTAGATACAGTTGATAACAAAACAATTGAATCATTAAATAATTATTTCATTAATATTGGGAAAAAAATCAGAGAAGAACCTCCAACAATTCTTGGCTCCATGACTGAACTTTATAAAAACAACTGCCTCATGCTAACACCACTGTTTAACTTTGCTAGTGTCTCCCCTGATGAAATTAAAAAAGTAATAACAAACCTAAAAGGTAAAACTTCCAAGGGTTGGGATGAATTACCCACATTCATCATTAAAGAAATAAAACATGAAATAAGTGAGCCGTTTACCCATATAATTAATCAATCACTGTCTACGGGTATCTTTCCTGAAAGAATGAAGTACGCCACAGTTACACCAATCCATAAAGGTGGAAATGATGAATTTAAAAACTATAGGCCAATATCAATTCTTCCTACTCTCTCCATCGTATTTGAAAAGATTATACATCACCAGCTCGTCTCATATCTAGAACACTTCGGCAAACTCCATGCTTCCCAACATGGTTTTAGAGCAAACAGGTCAACCATATCTGCTCTTACTAACCTCATCAATGAGGCTTCTCATATGATAGATGAAAAAAATTACACAGCTGCTTTAATCTGTGACAACTCAAAAGCTTTTGACTGCGTTAGTCATGACATACTGCTAAAAAAACTTGAATTTTATGGTATAAGGAACATTGCTCTTCGCTGGTTTGAAAACTATCTCACAAATCGTAAACAGAAAGTAATCTTAAATAATCCAGCAGGTACCGTGCAGTCAAACTGGAACCAAATAAAAACTGGAGTCCCGCAAGGTAGTGTCCTAGGACCTCTTCTCTACATAATATACACTAATGATCTGCCAAACTGCGTGAAAGATAAAATAATAATGTATGCAGACGATACGTCAGTCTTACTAAAAGAGAAAAGCGAGGATAAATTGTCACTCAACACAACGGAAACTCTAACTACATTAAAGAAATGGTTTACCAACAACGGACTAAAACTAAATACTACAAAAACATCCATCATGCAATTCAGCACTCAAGGTAAAGGACATGAAAACAACCCTCCAAACAACACAGTAAACCACACACACACTGCAAAAATTTTAGGTGTCTACGTAAATAACCAATTAAAATGGGATGACCACATACACTATATCAGAAAAAAATTAAATAGTGCCTGTTTCAACATGCGCTGTTTATCGCAAATTACTAACCTTGAGACTAGAAAACTTGCATATTTTAGTTATTTCCATTCCGTAATGTCATACGGTATTATTCTGTGGGGAGGCGCGACAGGATGGGAAACAATTTTTAAAGCTCAGAAAAAAATAATCCGCATAATAACACAGGTAGATCCAAAAGAATCATGTAGAACTTTATTCAAAAAATTAAAGATATTAACTCAACCGTCACAATACCTATATGAACTTAACAAGTACATACATGCAAATTTTGATGATATATATAAATCACAAAACCAGCACTGTCATGAAACCAGAACAAAAAATAAAATAAAACCTCCCATGCACAGACTGAAATTATATGAAAAAAGTCCACTGTATGCTGGTATTAAGGCCTATAACAAACTGCCTGACATGATCAGGGACATTACAGAATTAAATTTATTTAATAAGAAAGTGAAGACCCTACTCTTAGATAAGGCATACTACTCAGTTGCCGAATACATGGCAGACAACTTACAACTGGTAGTGTAGTGTACCCTGAGGATGATGTCACTATTCAAACAATTTGTAATTACGGACTGCAAAGTAGTCTACAAATATTTATATTTTTTGTTATTATAATGTTTGTCCACTATTGTATTTCCTTTTCTTTTCTTTTCTTGTATTATACATTTCCTTTTTCTTTTCTAGTGTTATACATTGCTTTTCTTTTCTAGTGTTATATATTCTAATCTGACGAGTCATCTGTTTACTTGAGCAATGCTCAACCAACTGTAAGCGTTTATGACAATAAAGTATCTTATCTTATCTTATCTTATTGATATTTAAATGCAGAAACCATATACATGAACCCACAAACTGAGATTTATATATGGATCTTCAAACTTTCAAATTGTATTTTCTTCAAGTTATGGGATGATGGGTTAGGGCATTGTTATCCCGAGCCCTCCAATTGCAATTGGTATGTTCTAATCCCATGATCCTATAGAAGAAATTAATAAATCCTCCTTACTGGAAAATTGTGGGATACATAATTAAATGTTAATTATAATTCTGTTACAGACGTTAGCATGGCTGCAATACAATACCTTAATAGTTACTATGTGGGAAGACAACTGGATCATGAATCCGAGTTTGTGTCTCAGTGTATGGCTCACCTGGCAGCTGCAACAGCTGATCTTGTGGATTCTGAAGAGGCTAGTCTCCTGTGCATCCAGAGGGCTCTTCTGTTGCTCAAAACTCATTTGGAAACATTCAGGAAAAGGTAATTATGGGGATCTTTGATGCAAACAATTCCAAAATCGTGAAAATGGTTTTATTAAGTACCAGAATGATACTTTCTAAGATTGTATGGTGGATGTGAAAAATATCTGTCCATCTGTCTGTCTGTCCATGTGTCTGAATTCACAATAACTCGAATACACTTTATCAGATTTTCATGAAACTCAGTGTGCACACTTACTGATATAATGTCCATAGGACGAAGCCTTATGATTTTGAACGAAATTGGTTGATCGATACCAGAGTAATGCCCAGTTAATGGTTTAAAAATAGTAATAATGTACTACAATGCTGCATGGTTAACTCACTCATCAACTTAATTGTTTTCCCACTTCCAGGTGAGCTAGAAACTTTAAATTTGGCACACTTGTAACTTATAGCTTGTAACCAATATAAGTATTCCACAAAGCTCTGATTTCTAATTTTTTACCCCCCGAAAAACGGTAAGAAAGCATTCAAAATGGCAGATGTAGTTTTTGGGTCTGTTTAGACCTTCTTTGGAGGCTTATAGTAGCAAAAGAATAAGTCGTATAAAAACTGATTACACCAGCAGTAACGGATTTTGAGAGATCTATAGGTATGAGGTTTGGTCCTATGATTTTTTGTCATATCTCCATCGGGCATAGGTTAGATTGAGTTAGATTTTTAATTTTAATAGATTTTGTATATTTTCCTCACACTATGCAATTTTTGACACACTTATAGGACAGATAGAATCATAAAATTTGGCAGCCATATTGGTACGTACAACAGCCATAAGTGTGCAAAATGTGATGTTTCTAGCTGCCCCTTAAGTATGAAAAAATTGGCCGGATAGCCGTGATGTCATTCAAATTTACAGCAATTTAATCATCTACTAATAACATAGTGTCCACATTCTGGAAAGTCAGGAAAATTAAAATCAATCAGGGAATTTTGTAAGGTAGATGAAAAAGTGAGGAAAATATGTAAAAAAAATATGGAACAGTCAGGAAAAATAACTAACCCCAGTGAGTGAAATGAGAGGGGAATGTGTTTTGAAATGTGAGGAACCGCACAGTAGTAGTGTTGTCTTGGGCTCTTTGACCTGTTGGAAATTACCTGATGAAATCATGATTTCCTGTAAATTTCAGTGCCAGTTAATGGGACTTTAAAATTACATAAAAAAAATAATCATTCATTTATGTTGTGCCTTGAAAAAATGGGATACGCGTAAAAATGCTATAGTACAACAGGGTTATCAAACACCTAGTTCTTCACAGTATTTGTTGTGGGATTTTTTTTACGGTGAACAGTAACACTTTACAGTGAAGTTTAATGTAAATACCTTGTTTTTGCTTGTGGATGTTACAATATTTTAATTTACATTATTCAGGTATGCATATCATTTGAGAAGATGGGCTCTGGAAGGACAGTGCGTAGGTAGCCATGTGCAGTTGATGATAGGAGACAGAGGGTGCCTACCTATACGAGTAGTGATTCAGCCTGCTGGCATGGCCGAGAAAGGAACTCTTGAACTGCTTAATAGTGACTACGTAGCAGACCTAAGAGCAGAAGTAGCTAAATGGTGGGAAACATTGCAAACAAAATCTGGAGGAGACAAAAACAATGCTGCCGCTACTGGCAGCACACCTGTATTGGGATCACTTCTTACTGAAGGTCCCATCAGGATGATTACTCAGGGACAGGAGCTCACCACCGAATTTGATGAGAAAACTCTACAGGAAATGGGTTTTAAAGATTTGCAGGTAAATGAATTTATTCTCATGTCCTGTAGATCACTGTTGTATTTGATACTAAAACTAGTTGAACTGAAATGGGTAGTCTTCCTATAAATAATATATATCGTATAGATAAAAAAAAAAAGTGGTTCAATAATAATTTCTATTCCAATTAACTACACATTTATACATCTGTAGTAGTTATGCCATCTTTATAAACAATAACGGAGGGATAAATTCAATAATGAGACATTTAAATTAAGTCTCATTACTAAAGTACTTCATAAGTAAATACAGTAAGTAAAACTTCACAGGATGAAAGAAATTCTTATTACCTTGATTAAGATTCATCTAGGTTAAAAAAGAAAAACATTTTAGATTGGTTTGGAAAATCACAGTTTTATCACTAGAGGTATTGATTCTGTTATTTTGCTCATAATCCATTCGAAAGCAGAATTATTTAAGACATGCCTGGAAAATAGATTAATCCTCATTTTTTTAAATTGGAGAAAAATAGTGTTTCGTGAAAGTTATTTTCAAATGTTAATTTTTATGAACATATGCTTCAAGCATACATACGGTACATATTTTATACATTTTTTCTTTATTGAAGCTCGGAACAAGATAAATAACAGCACTTATCTAAAAAAAAAATTGAGGGTTAACCCGTGAGATCCTGTAATTATTTATTTTTCTTTAAAAGGGTCCAAAGTCAATGATAGAAAACCTATGGGCACTTCAATGGATTTCTGATTATTAGCCCTAAAAATATGAATAAGTGAAAAATATATTGTTTAAAAAATATTAACTGGTAGTATAAATCATATCAAAAAGTGAGAAATTCTTCTCAGGGTTGCAGTCAGGTAAAACATTTGGGATTAACCCCTGAAACTTCTGATAATGCCAAACTTCTCTACTGGCTGCAAACCCGAGAAGAATTTAAGTGCTGTTTAATATTTGCCTCAGGTTTTCTATCATCAGTGACAAATAATTAAAAGTTACATTTTAAAATAATTGCCCATTTTTGAACCAAATTCAGTAGCTATTCCTAAAACAAAAAAAGTTCTTTAAATTCAATTATGAAAATTATATTAATATTATTATTGCTGTTGTTGTTTCTAAAATTATTTAAAGTTTAATTCCAATTTGTTCAAGTCTTTTATAAATTGATGTGTCTAAGGTATTATTTATGACAGATTCTGTAAATAGAAACAATTACTGTAATCCTGGAATTGTACTGTAACATAACCGTTTCTATTTTCCAGATGGTTTTTATATCTATGGGAGCCTCTAGGCAGCAAAAGAAGCGTGATTCCTTAGATTCTCCATCAGTGTTACCACCACCCCCTCGAGAAAGCTTACCAACATTACTCCTTTTACAGCCTCAGTATTTTGAGCAACTTTTCTGTTTGATGCAGACTTTAAGTTCAATGAAGCTAGTGACCAAGGGAGGGGTAAGTGTAGTAAGTTTCTTTTCTTTTATTTGGGTTGAAAATTTAATTATTTTAGTGTGCATACCTTTCATTCGACATTGTCTTTCAAACAATTTCTATTTTGTTGATCTATTGACAGTAAGTAGTATGCTTATTTTATACAGACTGTGAGGGAAAAATAGACTGACATTGATTCAGATATTAAAACGAGTTTAATTAGTTAGACCATTTGATTTACATTTCCTTACAACAACAAAAATATGAGGTAGGGAAGTCTGGAACGGGGTGCACTGAGCCTCGTGATTCAAACTGAGGAGCTACTTGATAGCAAAGTAGCTGCTCTGGTCCTGGAAACCACCATTAATGGCCGTGGGTGTCAGCATGCTGACCACATGCCCCCCAATCCTTCCATCTGCCTATGGTAGATGGTGCAGCGGTCGGGTGGTAGCCTTGTCCCTTCAGGGATGTAGCACCACGAAATTTAGTTTTACAACAAAAATTACTACTCGAAATTCATAATATTGATGGCTTAGTACACACATAATTATGTTGAATAGAATTATGTAGTTTTTAGTAAATCCAATTTAATACATACTTATCATGAATGTGCACCCAGGAAAAGTACCCCATATCATACTGTTTAGGAAGTTTATACAGTGAAGTTATTAAGTGCCAGTATGGTACTTTATGAGATTGTGTGGGGGACGAAAAATGTCTGTCCGTCTGTCCGTCCGTCCGTCCGTCCGTCCGTCCGTCCGTCCGTGTGTCTGTACGCGCTCTAACTCAAATACGCTTTATCGAATTTTAATGAAACTTGGTATACGCGTTTATAATGTCCATGGGAAGAACCCTATTGAAATTGGACCAAATCGGTTCACCGGTACCGGAGTAAAACCCAATTTAGTGTATATTTTAAAGGTGCCATAACTCACATACACTTTATCGGATTTTCATGAAACTTGGAATACCTATTTATAATGTCTATGGGAAGATGTCTGTTGATATTGGACCAAATCGGTTGGCCGGTACCGGAATAATACCCAATTTAGTGCCCTTTTATGGTATCATATAAGAAAAGGCGCGGTAACTCAAATACGCTTTATCGGATTTTCATGAAACTTCGTATACTTATTTATAACAATCATGGCAATAAGCCTATTGAATTTGGACCTAATCGGTTGTCCAGTACCGAAATAAAGAGTAATTATCAGTCAAATTAATTATAATATTTTGGTTCATTTCGAAGCATTTTGATTGGCTCGCGGCCAACCAATCAGCGGGCGAGTCCCGTAACTAAGGTAAATAAGGGGGAATTCTGGAACAACCCTTCAATTCCTGTCGAAACCTTCTTTAGTAAAGGAGGGTAAAAAGAAGGCACCTTCTTCAAATGCAAAATCAAATTCTCGGTTCTTTCTTATAGCGTCATCAATTAATGACAGCTTATAAAGCTTCCTTCAGTTGCCATGGACAGTTGACACCTACATGAAAAACAAATGTTCCCATATGTACGATTATAGACGAAATGCTGTTGTATAATGACTAATTATTTTGCTAAAATTGATTACAATTAGATTAAAGCATCGAATTTTACTTCAGCCTATGTCAGATTTATAATCCCTGACCTCTTAATAAATAAAAACATTAACTTCTGAGAATTTGCTTAAGTTGGTACTCTGCTTTAGTGAGGGCCAAATTTGCATTTATGACTCGAATATCGCGAATATTATGTTACCAATGAATGAAATTATTCTATATTGTAACATAAGAAAACTAGAAGGCTCGAAATATAGCCTAATTTCGAAATACGGTGATTTTTCTTTTCTGTGAGCTACGACGAGATAGTATTCTTTGGTATTGGACACTCAACAGTCGCAGTGTAGTTTGGTCTTGGGGTAAGATGCTTGTCTAGTAATCAAGAGATATCACGTTCGAGTCCACCCTGAAGCAAAATTTTTTTTTTTATTATTATCAATTGTGTTAAATTGAGCCTATTCCATTCTTGTGTCCTATTTTGTCAATGTGCTTAAATAAGTATTACATTTTTCTTTAAAAAAAACTGGGAATTCATTGTCTTTCATTGACCTACATCATTCTTAAAGAATAACATAAGCCTATAAATGTTACTTCACGAACAGAAACTAGCTTTAAAGTTATTGCGTTGCGTTAAAATTGCATAAGCCTATACTCAGAACAAAACTGCATACCGCTAGGTGGAACTATCCTCTTCTTATTGGCTTACTGTACTATTTCATTGTCAATGCATTTTGTAAAATGTTTACATATTTTAAGAATTAGTATATCAGTGTATACCAATATGAATTAAGGTTAAGAATCAAACTTTAGACCTTTGTTCTTCCGTAAGCCCTGCTTAATGAATCGATCTGAAGTTTAACTCGGAGATCTATTTTAAAAAAAACTGCAATTATTACTGATTAAAAAAGCATACTGGCACTTTGTTATATCAGTTTACCTGATTTTATTATTATATAAAAATAATAATGAGATTGAATGTGACACACTAACCTGGACTACAGTTTCGAAGGGATTCCCCAATAATTATAATAATAATAATGATAATAACAAAAATAAGAACAACATCATCATCATCATCTTCATCATATCTTCATCATCGTCGTCCTCGTCGTCGTCATCATCATCATCATCATCAATATCATCATCACCATCATCATCTTCACCATCATCATCTTCACCATCATCATCATGAGAGTTCCAATTTCACTGACAACAATGGAACTAGATTGTTGAATAAATTTGAGCGTATTGTTAATGCTATTCATTTCTATTTCATTGTGCGTTACATTAGTTTACTATTTTGAAGAGTTATGAATAAAATGTTTAATATATTTAAAAAAAAACAGTAACAGCTTAAAAGCCGCCCCTTAAAATCTGCTGCCTAGGCTTAAATACAGCACTGTGCTGATGCCTATCTGCTAACAGATGTAGTCTAGCTGAAGATAGACTTCGAAACTGTAGTCCAGGTTGGTGTCAGTTTGAGTGAAGTTAGTATGTCACATTTCATCTCAATATTACTTTTATGTAACTTACCCATTTTGTCCCTGCAGAAACTTGAATAACCTTCTTCTTCTTTTTCTTCTTCATCTTCTTCTTCTTCTTCTTCTTCTTCCTCTTCTTCTTCTTCTTCTTCATCTTCTTCTTCTTCCTCCTCCTTTTTCCTCCTCCTCCTCCTCCTCCTCCTCCTCCTCCTCCTCCTCCTCCTTTTTTTTCTCTCCACTGTCCTGCAGAAACTTTAGTAAGCTTCTGTTTTTTTCACTGTCTTACACACATGCATGCATTAAGCAGAAGAAACATATGCCCACAGGTTGCTGTCTTGGTATTGACATTAAAACTGTTCCATTCTGATATTATTGATATTAAAATTAAAACAGTTCCATTTTTGTAATTAAAGTAGAATCATTGTGCAAAATATTTTAAATGTTTTACTGTTATAAGACACTGTGATTAGCCGAGGTTCAATAATAATTATTACAGAGGTGTGTGAAAAATTGTTTTTGATTTAAACATATTCTTCAGAAAATAAATATTGTATTTACTCATGTACTATGAGTTGTATAAACATATTAAGCGCCTTGTTCCTTTAGGAAGAAAATTTATAAACAATGACATTTTTCTTAATGAACTAGTTAGAATTGGTTGCCTATATTTCTCATGTTTTTTATCCTAGGATGAAATTAAGGCAAAAAAAGGTTTATTTGTAATGATAAACTATTCTTAAAAGATAAACAATATGTACTTGTTACTGAACACAGCATTCTCCTTAGGCAAAATTATTGTATATTATTTTACTCTTATCAATATCTTTAAAATTCCTTGAAATAATTTAATTTACTATTATTAGGGTTCTATATAGCATAGATAATTTTGTCTAATTTATGTGTATTATGCTCATAAGTGTCTATATCTTATTTTTGAAACTAGTGTTAAATGTACAGTTTCCAGCTGTTTTATGAATAAATTGCACTGTTACTCTGTATAGTAAAAATTTCAATTGATATTTCCGGTGATGTGAATCTTGTTTATCGTATATTAAGGGTTTTTTTTTCCTCGTCTTGCATTGTACGTTCGTAGTTTATTTTTTAATTAAAGCAAGCAGCGAATTTTAAACCCCCCCATTTCCTCCTTAAGCTGGCGATAATTTTCTTACATTCAGAGCAAAGGTATGATTGTGAATATCTGATCTCTACTCCTTACTAATTACATTATTTTCAAATCTTTAGGTACATGACCCCAAAAATTGAAAGTCTTCCAGTATGACGTTCACTAAATTATTATTATTTTTTAAGTTGTGCATGGTACATAAGCAAATGTGTTAGTAATGAATGAGTTACAAGTAAATAAATTCTGTGTTTCTCTTTGTGTAGCATCACATTCCCCATACTAAAGCCCAAGTGCTCTCCCGTCGAGTGTGGGACATCTTGACTTTATTACCAACGAGCCCCATCTTATTGCGAGGATTCCAGCAAATTGAGGATACAGACAATACTTCATTGCAGCAGTTGCTTGATCCTGCGAGCCCTCAAAAGCTCATGTATTCACTTCATATTGTGGAATCCCTAAGCAGGCCAGCTTCGGGAAATAAAAAGACAAGAAATATGGTAAATCAATAACTAGTACTCTAATTAACACCATAATATTAAAACAATAATTTCATTTTTTAATATTGTATTTAATACTTATACTGTTAGTACTAATAAAACCATTTTAAAATTAATATTTCCTGAGGTTAGATCCAGAGGGTTCCACCTAACTTTTTATAAATTTATCAGGAGAGCAATTTAAAGTTTAGGACTATTTATAGGATAACAAAGATGGAACAAAATTGACCTGTATACTACTCAGAGATTCAAAACATGAATGACATGTTATAGAAACGACTCTTGGACCGTTCAAATGAAAAACATTCAAAACATTATGGACAAAACATGAATAACAGGTTATAGAAATGAGTCTTACGGCCATTTAATATGAAAAACTAAAACAAAAATATTTAAAACCCTCTGGTTCTATCCTCATAATTTGTGAATCCTCATAAACTAAACCTAATTCTTCATCTATAGAATATTTTAGTTGTAGGCTATTGTAGTTAAGTAAATTTATATATTAATGTATGTGTATTTTTTTTAAGGTTAACCTACATGGGGCAGGGGAGAATGAGAGAGATCTTTCTCCTGGGAACTGGAGTCAGATGTTCATACAGCATGGGGGTCTGAGGCATCTTTTTGATATCTTTATGTCAGGTAATTATAATGGATTTGTTGTAATTTTAAATTACATTACTTGGAATAGAAGCGATAGCATGTAAGTCTCATTTTATTCTATCTGCTTTTAAGGAGTTTCCTTTTCCAAAGAATTTGAAATATCGGCAAAAACGATAAAAACAATGTGTTTAATTCCCTTAATTACATTAGCTGGAATAGAAGTGATAATCCAAAGTCCCATTTTAATCTATCTTCTTTTTAAGGCATTCCTTTTTTTCCCCCCAAAGAATAAATTTGAAGTATCTGCAAAAACCATAAAAATGGTGTGTTTCCCATCAATTACCTTATTTTATCGCATAATTGTCACCACCGCATAATCGTCACACTTTAATTTTTTGCTCCAAAAATTATGTATAAAAATTTCATCACAAAATTGTCACAGGGATATTTTGACATATTTCTCTCTTTCATGATTCAGAAATTTACAACTGATACGCTGCCACTGCAATCTAGAGCACTGTTATCTTCCACCCAATGCATTCAAGGTTAAGGAATGGGCTGAGCACTGGCTTGACAGAATAGAAGGGGTTAGGGGTGGGAACTCACGTGGAATTGCGGTCGTGGTAACGCTATTTGGGTCAGTTTCAGTACACTACCGTTGCTTGCTTCAGTAGTATACTGTAGAAAATGGGAAGATATAAGAATTATACTGAGAGTTTTTTTAAGTTGCAAGTAATAGTGTTCATGGAAGAAAATGGAAACAGAGCTGAGGAGAGTGAGTTTTCAGTGAATGAAAAACTTGTACGAGACTGGCGCAAAATAAAAGAGCATTCACAATCAGCAGCGCACATCATTGGGACTTATTAATTAATGTGTAATCCAAAGTTGGAATCACATCTCTCATGCAAAAATAATTGTAAAGAGCTTCAAGAAGATGGGGATTTCCAACAGACAGCACGAGGTGTGGATGGTGGGGTTCTGATCTGAAGATAGTGATGCAACTGGAGGGGAAGACAGTGCATTAAAGACGTGCGATACAGGCTGTGCCATGAATCATTGGACAAAGGAGAATAAAAGAATTGTTGTGGAAGTATGTAGTTAGTATTTCAAGACATCATGTCCAATAAATTTTCACAATCGTAATATTTATAGGTAAACACAATAACACAAAGTGATTCTAACTTTTTTAAGATTGATCATCTTTCCGCAAATTGATATGATGATTGACATAATTTCATTGCACATGCAGTTTAATAATTCTGTAACTGTAAATAATAAAGTGCTCTGATAGTTTAATAATACTTTTTTCTTTTATTGTAAGGTGCCTCCGTGGGTGAGTCGGTAGCACGCCTGCCTTCCACTCCGGCAGCCTGGGTTCGATTCCCGACCGGGTCCTTTCCTGGGTTCAGGACTGGGTGTGCGTGCGTCCTTAGGTTTAAGTAGGTAGGGGACTGGAGCACCCCGGTAACAAATACGCTGAGAATATCCCCTTACGGGATCACCAGGGGTCGCTTGCGATCCTGAGGAATAACTAATATCTACTTTAGGCCTATACGTGTTAAGTTCCAGCCTTTCCTCACATAGTGGTCGCACTGTGTTTTCACAGGAAAAAAAAGGCCTAAAAAATGTGACAATAATGCGGTGAAATACGGTAATACTCATAGATAAAAATGGGGTAGGATGATTGAATATTAACAAGTTGTTCTTATCCTTTTAGCACCAATGAGAAAATGGTGTCTCTTTTAATGAATACACTACATTGTTTTCTGGATTCACTTGTATCAGCTAAATTTAACAAAACATGAATCAAAATTTTAATTACCGTAATTAAATTCATTTGTTTTCTCACAAAGCAACAGATAATACTTATACAAGTAAGAATCAGTTTGAAAAATTTTATGTCATAACCGGGATTTGAACACGGATCTTCGGCTTAACGCGCCGATGCTCTACCATTGAGCTACCATGACAACATGCCAGTACAACATCAAATTCCTCAACTGATTCAGAAGACAAGGCAGACCACGGGAGGTTTCTCCATTGAGAACACGCATCCAATGGCGTCCTACATTTGTAGGTACTTTGAAGCCAAGTTATAATTTATATACTTTCCCTCCACTTAATTAATAGTATATAAATTATAACTTGGCTTCAAAGTACCTACAAATGTAGGACGCCATTGGATGCGTGTTCTCAATGGAGAAACCTCCCGTGGTCTGCCTTGTCTTCTGAATCAGTTGAGGAATTTGATGTTGTACTGGCATGTTGTCATGGTAGCTCAATGGTAGAGCATCGGCGCGTTAAGCCGAAGATCCGTGTTCAAATCCCGGTTATGACATAAAATTTTTCAAACTGATTCTTACTTGTATTAATATCCCAGACATGGATTTAATGTCTATTCCTTTCCCTCCACTTAATAGATAATACTTAGTTACTGTCTTCCTCTGAAGGGTGGATTCATACTTGTCGGGATAGAATGTAGAAAGTGGGGTTGATCTCTAACAGGTTTTTTCGTTATGAGAAAAGATGAGAACTGGCACATCAGCCAAAGTAGTCATTGCCCGTTACCACAACCTACCTCCTCAGAATCACCATACTTGTGTAACGTTTGAGAAAGAGTAGCTTTTTGACAATCCAGTAGTCTGGCACTGTGTCACCTGAAGAAGTGGCCATAGAGACTTGCTAGAGAGAGAATGTGTTCTGTACAGTGCTGCATCCAAATTCTTTCATACTGCCGCATCCAAAGTTTGCATGTACGATATAAAAAATATTGAAGCAAACAAATGTTTACTTAGGTGAAGTACCCACTTGAGTCACTTCATCCATTGAGCTGCCGATGGTGGTGACAACTTCATTATCAAATCATTTTTTGCCCTGTGCATTTTCTCTTGTGTAAATCCATCTGTGAGTAAATTTTGATTGAGATATTCTCGCATGATGTTATGGTAATGAGAGGGACATCCATCTTGCTGAAAGATGTAATCATTACTGTCTCAAATCAGCTTAGGCATTAGCCAGTTTTTTGACATAACCAAGTAAATCATCCCGTTGATGGTGGGCTCTATAAAGAAAAATGGTCCTTACACCTTCTCTCTCAAAATCACACAGAAAATGTTCATTTTAAGTGAATCTTGCAGATGCTCTACATACAGGGATTTTTGTCCAGCATATGTGCATGTTGTGCTATTTCACTTTTCTGGAGAGATGGAAAGTTGACTTCGTCACTAAAGATACAAAACGTCTATTTTGCATCTTTGTTGCTTCTCAGTGCAGAAATTATGACTTGCCTCTTTAACATTATCTTTGAGAGCCTGATGTAGATGAAGCCCATAGGGTTTAAACTTAAGTCTCTTATAAAGAATTTGCCATACTGTTGGTTATGAGATCCCAAGCTCAACATCTTGCGTGCTAAGTGGCTGTGCTCATAAGCTTGCCTAAAACAATTCACTGTTTTGTCACTGTATCTTGAACGTCCATGGTTAGGGATGATACAAAGACATTCTTCATCATGGAATTTTGCATACTAGTTCATAATTTCAGGTACCATTAAATGTAATAGCAGAACTGAGTTTAAAAAAGTTAGATACTCTTATGACACGAAATAAATAATTCTGCATAGAACATTATTGAATAAATATTTACAGTTAGTGCTTATTAATATTTTTCTTAATCTTACCCCATCTTTCCCAGAATGCAGTGGACCTTATCTGGATTTATGTTACTCAGAAGTAATATTCATATTGAATTAATGATGCAGTTTCAAATTAATTGACCGCTTGCATGGTCTAGTGGTTAGTGTTGCTGACTATGGATCCACAGGTCTGGGTTCGATTCCCGGTACCTAAGATTTTTCTGAACGGGGTACATTCAGTCTCATGACAAAAACTGAGGATCTACTTGATGAAGAAGTAGCGGCTCTGATTTATTAAGTCATCAGTAACGGCCGTGAGTATCGGCATGCTGAGCACATGCCCCTCAATCGAAAAAGAAATTTCGAAGAACAGTGGTATTAATGTTTGTGAAGCTACACAGAATATGTGAGACAGAGTAAAGCTCTAAAAGATAATTAAGCTAACAGTTTTTAATATATGTTATGTTATCTATCTGTATGGAGTACATCCTATGGTGATAACACAGTATAAGTATTAATACAGTACAGAAACTCAGCCCGTTTTTCTGCCAGCCGAGCATGCACGCGCATTTACTAGCGATCGTAGTGGCCATAAAGTAAGGCTACAGAAACTACTCCGGGAAGTATGTAAATAAATAGGAGTGTTGTATTTATTAGAACACGCTATATTCGAAAGGACCTTATTATTCTGCTGTAAATGTCAGTAATAATAAGAGACAAAATCCTGAATTGCATTTCTTCACTTTCTTGAAACATCCAGAAAGGTAAGAACGAAAATAAGTAATATTTATTGTAGGTCTACTGGCTTACTCGTGATTCTGGTGTGGTTATGTTTCAAGTTACTTTAATGTAATATTTTTATATTTTATTCTGTTGTAATGATTTCTGGTGTATAAAATAGGTCATTAATGGTCGACAAGAAAACCTAGTAACAAAATATGTAAAATATTTGAGTGAAAATTACCGTCTATGCTTGACACACGCCGAAACAGACAGTTTATGAATTCCTATAAAAACTCGTTAATTAAAACTGCTGTACCGACGGTGTCTTCAATTCCAAATGCTCCTGAATTTTTTGTTTTGTTTAATGAAGTCCATCCTGCAGTAATTGACGCTACATAGACCTACAATAAATTGAAGTCGTATATTGCCATATAAGGCAAAGAATCAAAATACACTGTCAACAATGACGTGCAGGATGAACAACGTGACAGACCTATAATATAATTTACGTAATTAATATGTAGGCTATTTATTTTCATAATTTGAATTATAAATTATATTAAAGGGCAATGATTTTAAAGGAAAAATACTAGGCCTAGGTACAGTCCTTAACAGTAGCCTATTTAGGTATTGTTTACCTCTTAACTAGAATATAATACATTATCTGTTTTATTATTTCTTAAATTTAAAATTAGATTTGCATTAAATAAAAATATTCTGTATTTTTCTCTTTTAACATAACATATTTTGCGATGTGTTTATGTATTTTCCCAAGCCATTTCATATGATGAGAATGTAGCTTTACTCAATCTCCGAATGGAGCGCTAGTGTCGTCCAGTCAACATGTTGTCATAGGACTTTTAACACACAGTTTCTTTACTGTATTAATACTTATACTGTGGTGATAAGCTTTTTGTAACAGCAAAGATGTAAAATAATTGATACAAGAATAAATTACAAATTACATGTCCCCCAATCCTGCCATCTGCCTATGGTAAATGATTCATTGGTCGGATGGCAGACCTAGTCCCTTAAAAAGATGTAGCACCATTAATTTTAGTTGCAAATTAGTTGTATTTTCCATAATTTGCATTATTCTTGCCAAGAGGACAAAAAACTCTAACAATTTCCACTGACACCAATATTAAAAAAAAAAGGCAAAATGATAAAATCAGTCTCCATAATTATCTGCCCCTGATTATCACTGTGTCTGCCTTACAAGTAAGGGCAGTTGATTAGATATAAAAGTGGGATTATATCATATGGAAGACCAGCATTTAAAGAATTTGAACATGAAGCATTTAGTTAATAAATTAGTACTTTTTCATGTTACAGGGGTGCTTCAGAGATCAGGAGGTGATGGAAGTGAATGGCAACAAGATTGCCTTGCATGCCTGCTCAAGTTATTATGCCAGTTAGGAGTGGCACAAGAGGATGGTGACATTCTACATGAAGTTCCTGATAGTATACGTAATAAACGTGGGCGAAGATTTCGTAAAGGAAGCTCAGACAAACTTGTTATCCCTAAATTAAATGATGTAAGTATTGTATGGTAATAAATTAGTAATAAACAAAAAGGATTGTGTGAAAGCCATGTTATCCAGATCAAGTAGTAATAAAAAAGATTACCGGATGAACAGGGTCATCAGATATTGGTATACTATAGATAGAGGCCCTGAATAAAGTAAAGATAGGATAAATTAAATCTGTTATATGAGTTGACTGTGCAGACGTTCTTGCTTCACTTACTGTTATTTTAATAATAAGTGGAACGCGCATTTTTTTAAAACTTTTGTTTTGCATTGTCACTTATTGAGCATACTCGCTTGTTACACCACTCTATATGATATCGTTCACCGATTTTTTCGCATAGTTCACATTTGCAAACTGTTGTTGGCTCGTGATATGCCTTATTTGTGCATATCAGATGGTGAAAACCGTGTGTGGATAATCTTGTAAACACATGTCTCATGTCGAAATTGCTCAAAGGTCAATACAAAAAAATGGGAAATATAGTATTATAGCCTTTATAGCTAAACTATTTTATGTGAAATGAATATCTGTATTGTTGACTAAGGCTATTGCTGCTGAATTTATTGTGTCTGGTTGAGGGAAAGAGATATATCCCTATGGGTCTTAATCTTATCATATAAAATAAAGCGTTTGCTTCTACTATTACTATTCTAAATAGTGTTTTATGTTACTTTATCATCCGTACAATTTTGATTTTAAGAATCTAGAACCCTGCCTGATGCACTTCATACAGAATAATTGCTTCTTTAAACTAGATGATACTTTTTTCTTTTGTTGCAGGCCATGCTGCAGATGATGAATGTTGATACTGTGATGCCTAGATTAACTAGTATTCTTTATGAAGCTTCACTTCCTAGAGATCCAAATCTTTACAAAACAGGATTCTGGGGGAGAGCTCAGGTTAGTATTACAGTAGATTAGTTTAATTCTTCACTTAGATTACTGTTAATATCACATCAGATACAGCTTCCTGCAGAAGTAGTTTGATTCAGTGCTTTGACATATTGTTCCTGATGCATAGCTATAAGGAAGCAGTAACTATTTTTCAGGTTCAGTTTTTACCCAGTTTCACAATTTGGTTCTACAAAGTCACATTACTAACACTAGACGTGTAAAGTAAATCTTATATTACGCTACCCAGCATAATTTTTACGGCAAAGCATCCAATAAGTGATTTTAAATAAATAAGGTCTCCTGATTTCAGAAATGTAACTATTTTTTTACTATCATGTTTACTTTTCGTGTTTACTATCTGAAAATGTGTCATTGCATCTTGGTACTGCTTTGCAATAACAGTGAATCGGCCATCGCTACACATCAAACTGGAATCATGAAGCAGTTTGTTAAGGCCTTGAACAAAAGTAGCCCCTGTTTTCAGTACATTGCAAGAAAGTTTCCACAGATGCAAAGGTCAAGGAAGGCATTTTTGATGGGCCACAAATGAGAAATCTTCTAAACGACCAAAACTTTGACAAGACTATGAATGCCATGGAACTTGTTGCATGGATTTCAATGAAGGAGTCAGGATGAAGTTCCTAGGAAATGTAAAGAATGAACAGTACGAAAGAATAGTGAAAATTATGTTGGGGTATAGAATGAGCCTGAAACTGAATTTCCTTCATTTTCATCTCGATCACTCTCCTGAAAATCATGGGGCTATTAATGAAGAGATGGGATACAGGTTTCAGATACTAGGAGAGATGGGATGTCCGAATAATATAATTATATAATGAGTTGAAGTTAACACTAAACTTCACTTTTGGTATAGTTTACCTGTACTAGTTTCAGCGCTATTGCTACCATTGTCAACCATTATGCTTCAACTCAAGCTGTTGCCAGTGGTAGCGATGGCACTGAAACTAGTACAGGTAACTATACCAAAAGTGAAGTTTAACATTAAATTCAACTCATTATATAATTATTATGTTTTATAACTTTACTGCGTTAACTTACAATACAATTTAATATCCCAACGATGACTTTCTAGTGTTGGTGTTTGAAAAAACGATGGCAGTCATACAGCAGTCGGCCGTTGGGCAGCCAATCTGTCATTCCAAGGGGACATCTAGGACTGTTCAAATTAAGGAGACTACAATTTTTCCTTGTAATAGCATTTTCTGCCGTTACTTTACATATACATTGCCTTCTTCATGAATTATTTGCTCACACTTTGTTGCTACAGCATAGAAATCACAAATGTATGTATATTCACCATTTTCAACCCTAGACTTATATCGATGAAACTTCTGTTTATTTGGCCTGTGCTCACAAAAAATAGTGGAATACATATGTTTGCACGGTTTACTAATATTATTATTTTATTTTCCTCTAAATATTTCCAAACTTACCCTAATTGTTTCAGTACTTTTTATCCCATATGCAATACATCTCTCGTTTTGAGGTACCAATTGCAAGAAAACGTGTGTGATGCGTAGAAACAGACAACGGATTCGTATTTAGCGACCCAAAATTAGTTAAGATCAACTATCACACCACTTGCTGAAAAAAAGTTCCAAATGCTGGGTAGTGTTATCATGTATATTATTTCTATTGTATATTTGTAGCTCTCACAGTCAACCTCAGTCTTAACAAATGAGGTGTCAAAAGAAAGAGAATTTCCCAGAGGCATGACAGATTGCACTTTCACTTTATAAATGTTAATGATTTGTTTAAAAAAATGTATCTCATTTCCATTAAAAGTAGCTCCACCTTTTGTGCGGGTTGACCTGGTATTGCAGTACCTCAATTCATAGACATTTTGTTTTCGCCCACTTCCTAACTTCCAATTTTGATTGAATTCACTTTGCTAGGCTAACATCTTTTACCTTTCATACAGATATGGGGGATTAGAGGTAGGGTCAAGTTTCCTTACATGCAAGAGTTCTCAAATGGGTGCACTAGTTGTATTAAATTTCAACAGAAGTTTAGTTATGCACAGGAAGTAATGAAATGTTAACATCTACCAGTTTCCCTACAAACTCGGCATTTGACGTCAGCTAATGATTCAGACAAGAATGTGTCTCAAACTTGTTCTGTGAATGAGAACTTACAGTAGTGAAGTTGAGTGCTAACCCAATTCAATGTTAATAGAAGTTTACTTATTGAGAAAAGTCGAAAATAAAAACACCTTTAACTCCACTTATGTCAATTTTTTAAAAACTGGACTAGTTTCGCCAGCCGAGAAACACTCCACTGTTTACATCACTTTGTTTTAATTTGTTTTAGAAGTTAACTTCTTCTAGCTACAAAAAGGAAAGCCACTGGCGTATTTTACTTCCATTTATGTCATAATTATATTTTGGTGGTGTTGTTTATTAGAAATTACTTTTGCTTATCTTCTTTTATCAGCTAGTGGTAATCCATTAAAAGAATGTTAGCATTTCATTATTTGTGGTATGTCTTTTTTCTTAAAATATTTTTCCCTTACCGGTAATTTAATAATTTATAATTTTTTTATAACCTACCTGATCACAGTAGATTCATGTTATATTTTCCATTATTGCAACTCTAGAATATGCAATTGGCAATAAATGGAAACATTAGCATGTGTGCCAGTAAATTTAAAAAAACATTTTCAATAATTCTTAAAATACTGCTAATTGAATTCATAAATATACAATTGATTTTTAGTGAAAATCCTAATGAATCATGAACTCTCTTTAGGTTGTACACTATGCTATGGCACTGTTGGTATCATGGGTGCACTCTGGAGATTCGGTGAGACAGGCATTATTTACTGCTCCAAACTTCACTACTTGGCTTCAACGGTTGGTACTTGAGGATCCTGAACCAGCTGTGAGGCGAGAAGTATGTACAGCTCTGTATCGGCTCTGTTTGGGGTCTTCATCAGTGCCAGCTCCAGCTACCAACACGGGATTCAATGTTACTGCACAAATGCTTGGTCACCTAATGGAGTACTTAGTGATAGCAGAAAGTATGAGACCTCAGAAACTGGAAGTAAGTATCTCTCTTTAATTTAATTTGGACCTTTGTGAAGGGGAATGGGGATAAGGAAATTTATTGTACTTACTCAATTTAACTACAGTAGAGTCCCGCTATTCCGAACTAATTGGGACCGAACACTGTGAACTCATATCTCACACACAGACGAAGGAAATGCTCTTGACCTCGCCTTACAACACGCTTCATCAACACCAAATGATATTAGGTTCATGCGGCGATGGCGGAACATTGCATCCTCAAGTCGATTCAGTGCTCTTCGTCAGAAAAAAATCACTGACTTTACTTCTTAAGTGCGTGTAAATTAGTCATTTTTTTTTGTTTAGCAGCGATTAAAAATGATTTGGAATAGGTGGATTTTCGGAAAAGCGGGGTTCGGAATAGCGGGACTCTACTGTATAATTATTTGCTAGAAATGGAAGTTTATGTATATAAGGGAAAATGTAGCTGTTACAGGAAAGAATGATGTGAATTCAATTGCTTGTGAACATAAACATTTCTAAGCAATTAGGAATAGAAACAATATAAGGTGAAGAGCTGTTGTGTAGTTAGTCTTTTTACAGAATCTGTACTCTAATTGACACTGTAATTGCAGTCAGGCTAGAAGTATGAGCTGTTTTATAGTAGTAGTATTTTTATTCATCCAGTAACATCATTATACATGACATTGGATACGTCTCAAATATACACAAAAAAACACAAATTAAGATGAGATGTGTACAAATCACACAGCTGTGCAAAACTAAAAAAAGAACCTTAGAATCTAAATAAGAAACAAATAAGAATAAGAATAATACCTCAAAATTTACAAATGGACAAATACTATAACTAAAGACAAACAGATACATTAAGATTTTATATTAATTACACATTTCAATAAACTCGTTAATGTCATATGGACAGCAATTCAATAGAAATCCCCTTAATATTACTTTAAATTTCTGGCATGAAGGTATTTCCTTAATGTACGATGGTAATTTATTGAATAAGTAGAGGCCGGTGTAAAGGAAACTTTTCTGGTAGGCATTAGTGTTATGTAATGGAGTAAAGAGATCATGCTTATTTCTAGTATTGTATGAGTGTACATCCGAATTGGTTGAATATGTATGCAAGTTATTTTTCATAAAAATTAAGGTTTCATATATGTAGATACTTGGTAGAGGTAATATGTTTAACTTTTTGAAGAATAGCCTACAACTAGTTGTTCTGCTAACTTTCATCATAATTCTAATCACTTTCTTTTGTAGTTTGAAGATTGTTATAGCATGTGATGAATTTCCCCAACAAATAATTCCATAAGTAAGGATCGAATGAAAATAAGCATAATATAACGCATAATATATAGTATTTCATGTGCTTTACAGCCTGTAATAGGAAACAGCCATATTTTGTGTAACAAATAAATTAGAATCATTTAGTAAGTGGTAATGAATTAACAGTGATGCGCTATAAAATATTAACACAAATATTTAGTTTGTTTACTTACCTTAGAAAATAAGAGACTTGAAGCGTCCCGACAATAGTTATATATGATAGTTTCTCAGGATTTCAGCCAGGTGAAAAGGTTAAAGATGCCGAGGTTTTGGTTGCTACTTTCTCTAAAGCCATCTTCTGGGAAGAATTGGGCTAGGTTAGAAATTTTTTCAACCTATTTCACTTCCTAGAAGATAGCAGCAGAGCAAGAAGCAACCAAAATCTTGTATACCGATATCTTCAACCTTTTCAGCCGGCTGAAATCCCGAGAAGCTATCACATAATTTAGGAAATGTTTCAAGAACTTATCACTCTCATCATCAGCTAATCTCTGCTGCCAGGCGTTCTGTAGTCGGAGGGGGTGGATAGGGCTATAAAATCTGAGCTTATTGACAAGTCAGTATCTCACATTTTGTTTCGCTGGAGTCTGGCAAATACTTCATTAATCCATTATATCAAAGTACATTGATGCAGGATACGTCAAACTTAACCTAAGAAGAAATATTGAACTTATAATACAGATAATCTTAACGTATGAAACAACTTATAAATTATAGATATATGCATATGCATTCATGTACCACGGATTGTTGTCTCTGTTGGACATTACATGATAATATTTTAGGAGAAAAATTCCTCTGAGACTGGGACTTGAACCCAGGACCTTTGGCTATCCGTGCCAATGCTCTTACCAATATTATAAACTTGTTAATTACTATACTTATGCACTACTTAATTCAGGGAGGAGCAAAAGATGCACTGTTATGTGAGTTGTGGATTAGATATTCTTCTATGGAATAGTAGCACCCATCCATTAAATAATTTTTGACAGCTGATTTAAATTTTTTGATTGAGTTTATTGCTTTGATGCAATTGGGGTGCAGCATGCACCTCAATCATGCATTCATCATGTACAATTTGCATGCACTCTTGTAAATCGCAAGGAGTGCTTTGCAGAATAACCAAAATATATAGGTATACAGTATAAAGAAGCATTTAAAAAAAGGACCCCCAAGAAGAGCCATCATCACAACTCAGGTTTATGTACGTACAAAGAATGGCAATGCATGATTGTAGATACAGAAGTATTGAATATATGTGTATCCAGTGAATCCCCTGTTCTGAGCAATTCGGTAGCTCAGAATTTCCTAAGTCACTGGTAGACGAAGTAGTACATGCGTATTTTCTGTTCAAATGTGATTTTGAACAGAGGAATGCCCTTATGCACACATAAATGTTAGTTCAAGTGTTTTCTGTTCATGCATTACTGTAGTTCAGTAGCATGCCAGTAATATGAGTACCGGTATATATCAATATAAATATTAGATGGAAATTTACAGTGAAGTGTTCAAATCTGTAGCAAGATTGAGATCGGAAATATACACACAAACTTCACTAAAAAGGTATATTTACCCAGTATGATCATTTCAACGGGTCTTCCCGTCATCATCAGCTGATTCCGACTGGCCCTCTGGCAGCGAATGAATGAACTTGTCAATCAAGGTTCCATGTATGCCAACTGAAGTGTCAAAGTTTAAAAGATTTTCTCGGTTCTTTTTAATGAATATTTTTTCCCATACAATAAGATCTATTGGTTTTTCAACTTGTTTTAATAATTCAATTTCATTTTCAATTTCATGGCCTACTTCCCAAAAATGCATTGCCAAAGCGGATTTTTCAATTTGTTTATTCATAATGTTCCTAAAATGTTCTTTTCTCCTTGTGTCTAAATTCCTTTTTGTTTGGCCAACATATGGGAAAAAATATTCATTAAAAAGAACCGAGAAAATCTTTTAAACTTTGACACTTCAGTTGGCATACATGGAACCTTGATTGACAAGTTCATTCATTCGCCGCCAGAGGGCCAGTCGGAATCAGCTGATGATGACGGGAAGACCCGTTGAAATGATCATACTGGGTAAATATACCTTTTTAGTGAAGTTTGTGTGTATATTTCCGATCTCAATCTTGCTACAGACCGGTATATATATTAAATTATTTCTCTGTTGATATTGCAAGAGTAAAGAGATGAATATGGATGATAATATGCATGGTTGTTATTCCCATTACAGTACAGTCTCGGTAATTTGAGATCAACAGTACCAAGATTACCTCGGGGGGGGGGGGGGGGGAACTGATTTAGAAAACAAAAACATACATATTGTCTTGCTATAAAAGAAATTGTCAAGAGTCTTTTGAAAATAAAGAACTACATAAGTCAATATTAATATTAGATGGAAATCTACTTTGAAGTGTTGATATCTGTAGCAAGATTGAGATCGGAAATATACACAGTAAACTTCACTAAAAGGTATATTTACCCAGGATGATCTTTTCAATGGGTCTTCCCACCATCATCAGCTGATTCCGACTGGTCCTCTAGTGGTGGGTGAATGAACTTATCGATCACTTCAGTTGGCATACAAGGAACTTGTCATTGCCCTGAATTTGCTTCAAAAGCAACTTCAAAAGCAGTGATGCTGCAAGGATCGCCAAGAACAAATCGTAGCAATACCTGTAAAAGTCCTCCATAACTTCTCTCTGCTGCCTTTAAGGGTGAGGGGGATTATAAACCAAGGAGTAAACAAGGCATTTCCTTTGGACAGTGGTATATTATGCATGCTGTTGTTTCTTCTGTCAATTACATTGCCAATTACCTATTTTTAAAAATTATTTCATAAAGTATAGTACCGTCAGGTTAATTTATTGGTGACATGGGATGATTTCTATTCAATTCTAAATTCTATTATTTTGCATTATCTAGCCTCCATCTTTGAAAAATGATATTAGCATCTATGTTTATAGAATTGGTTTAAATTTAAGAATTTTTTTATTTAATTTATTCAGTTTGGGGATTATGTAGTTGTAGATAATAAGTATTGTGAAAGGTTATCTCGGTGTTAATACCAGTAGAAATTTTTGGCAGCAGTTGAATGTTTCTAGATAGGGATTTGGGATTGAGAGGAGCTACCTCTTATCCCACTGAGGAAACTCAAGCAACCTGAACTGAATCTCTAGACATTGATGATATTTGCAGTAGGCAAAAAGAATCATCATGACAAGTTTTCTCCACTAGCTTACTACAATCATTGTTGTTTCTTGTAGACTTAGTAGAAAGATTCTACACTCTCATGTAGTGTCCAACAGAGACAATAATCTGTGGCTCATGAATGCTTACATATCTATCTTAAATGTTAACTGTACAATAACAGTGGGGGCCCGGTCACAAAAATCACTACTTAGTGTGCCTCACAGTACTGCATATGACATAACTTGTCTGTCTGTGAGGTGGACCATTAGGGCAATCAGTCATAGGAGAGAAGTTCCATCTGGCGCTGTGAATTGAGCTCCGGCTTAGCTCAGTTGGTAGAGCATTGGCGCGAATAGCCAAAGGTCCTGGGTTCAAGTCCCAGTGCCGGAGGAATTTTTCTCCTATAATATTCTCATGTAGTGTCCAACAGAGACAATAATCTGTGGCTCATGAATGCTTACATATCTAAATTATTTTCAGTTGTTTGTCAAACTGACAAATTATTTACAGTTGTGTGTCCATTTATGATTACAAAAGAAATTTTCAAATTAATTCACCACCATTTTGCACAGTGAATAATATGTTAGCAGTGAAAAGGTTAAAACAGCTATAGTCCTTTGTACATTCCAGATGTAAAAACTATGTTCTCGGTAAATTTCAGCTCTACCAGTTGAGTATTTTTTTGCAAGAAAGAGTGTCAGACACTCACAGATACACAGTAGCCACTAGATTTTTATTAATTACTATAGTTTGTTTGCTGTCTGCATGGATTTTTTTTTATATTACCGATATTTTATTTTCGTATTTCTTATTTGTGCTACTTATATGATTTTATCTTGTAGTTCGATATTGCCATGTGTAGAAGTGTACTACTATAACTTACTGTAACATAATAGCCATTGTACGTTTACATTAGATTTCAGACCTTTATTTATGTGTATTATTCAACCATGTGATTTTGCCATTGTCTACTTTTAGGTTCTCCACCATCCATCAGAAGATGGGAAGGAACCATATGGACCTGCGTGTAGGGATTACTTCTGGTTACTTTGTCGGCTTGTGGATAGCTTACCTGAAGATCTTATTAAAGGTACAATCACAATCTTGAATGACAGTAGTTAATTCTGATTAATTACTTTACCTACTCATACAAGGGCCATACTGTTAGTCATGAGCAACCTTTTGTTACAGCTGCAATTTCAAACATTGTAATAAAAATGACTTCATTATTGTAATCTACAGAATTTCAACTACATGTTGACATGTTCTGATATTAGCTTCTATCACTTATAAAATGGTCAACTTCAGTGTTTTGTTTTGATAGCTTGCTGTCATTTAATTCCTTGTTAAGGAGGAAAAATCTGTTGCTGAAAATCATCTCAGACTTCACTGTCATATGGAGATGTGTACACGGATGCCAGCAGGCTTTAAGTGGCACCATTTGGATTCACCTTAAAAATAAAAAAACAACAACAACAACAACGAGGATGGTGCAATCTGCTAGGAAAGTTTGGGTTGCATCTTCTGGGATGCAGAGGGTTGCATTCTGGTTATTTTTTATTTAACCTCAATGACTATAAGTGTTGTCCTCTACATCCAGACACTTGTGAAGCTCCGTCGTATATTGAACAACAGTAAACACCCTGGGAAGATCATCCTTCTTCTTCTTCTTCTTCTTCTTCTTCTTCTTCAATTCTTCTCCTCCTCCTCCTCCTCCTCCTCCTCCTCCTCCTCCTCCTCCATGGCACTACAGTCCTTGGAGAACCTTGGCCGCCCTACAAATGTCCTTCCAGGTATTCCTTTCTTCGGCACTCCTTGGGAAGATCATCCTGCTGCACGATAAAGCAAAGCCTCACACTGTTCTTGTCACTTTGGAGAAAATGATGAAATTTGGGTGGGAAACTATTCTTCACTTTCCCTACAGTTCCAACTTCGCACCCTGCGATTACTATTTTTTCCTGTTCTGTGAAGGGATAGCTGCGAGGCTAATGCTTATGCAAGTGGTGCGTCGTCTTTGGGCAGCTTTAACAGACTTCTACCACAAGTGAATTTTCAAACTTACAAAAAGTGTGAGAAACAAGTTCAAAGAAATGGAGACTATATAGAAAAGTGACAATTCTATAGTTTAAGATAATGTATATGGTTTGTCTAAAAAATAACAATTAATAATCATTACAGTAGGTTGCTCGTGACTTTCAGTGTGATCCTCATATTCATAAATCTCCCACCTGCGTGCCATTACTTACTACTTTGGACAATGTTTGCTTTGAAAATCTGCATGGTTATTTCTCTTGTACTCTGTAATAATTAAAGTAATAAAACTTTGGTTCTTGTATTATAATTAGAACAACATAATTCTTATATACACAATTCTGTTTTCCACTCAACTTCACTTATATAAGTAATGACTTACACATAATGCATTTCACAGCTTCTTAGCTGCATCATCAGATGAGGTCAACTGCCGAGTTTGCTGGAAGACCGGTAGATGTCTCTGTTGGGCGTATCAGTGTAGTGATGAGGTCGTTTTCCTTTGGGATATCGAAATTAACCAAGTTATTCCTGTTCCTTTGAATGAAAATTTTTTCCCATACCGTTAGTTCTTTCGGTTTTGTTACAGATTTTACTAATTTAATGTCATCTTCAAATTCATGTCCTGTGGTCCAAAAATGATGTGCAACAGCCGACTTTTCTGTTTGTTTGTACTTTATATTTCTTAAGTGTTCCTTATGCCTTATATTTAAATTTCTCATGGTTTTTCCAATATACAGTTTGTTGCAGTCTTTGCATTTTAATTCATAAATGCCAGAGTTTTTCTTCGGGGGAATCTTATCCATTTGTCCAGATTTTAGTAGTGTTTTTATGTTGGATCTGTTGATGGGGGCCAGTCTTATATCCACTTCTTTGAAAATCTTCTCAAATTTGTAGTGTAGTCTAGGGTGAAAAGTTCACGAATTCACAAGTTCATGAATTTGAAGATGACATTAAATTAGTAAAATCTGTAACAAAACCGATAGAACTAACGGTATGGGAAAAAATTTTCATTCAAAGGAACAGGAATAACTTGGTTAATTTCGATATCCCAAAGGAAAATGACCTCATCACTACACTGATACGCCCAACAGAGACATCTACCGGTCTTCCAGCAAACTCGGCAGTTGACCTCATCTGATGATGCAGCTAAGAAGCTGTGAAATGCATTATGTGTAAGTCATTACTTATATAAGTGAAGTTGAGTGGAAAACAGAATTAAGTGTGTATATTTGATTACTTCACTGTGAATCCCGGTTACAATTTTTATTTATTAACATAATTCTTGTTTTTCAGAAAGTATTGAGGATCCTCAGAACTGTATTATTGATATTGATGGCTTAGCTAAGAAGTTGGCTGCGTCAATCTCGGCTCGAGAATATCTTGAAACCAGACACAACACTGTAGAGGATGATGGGTTGATTGGTTTGCTGAATCTCATGTCTAATGTTATGAAACATAATCCTCCTTTCAAAACAAGCAAGGAAGGACAAGAATTCATGTCTCAAGTGGGTTAATAAATTGATCTTTGATTTAAAAAAATTTTTTTTTTTTCTTCTATCCATTTTGAATTCCTAAATGCTTCATTTGTTATAGTTTAATGATAATGTACTTGTATGATATTTGTTGATCTTAATTTTAACAGGTGTTCTTGATTTTCAGGTGTTTGACTTCCTGTTTGCTTTACCAAATCCTCGCAAACGATATGTTCCAAAATGCAAATCTCAGTTGTCAAGGTCTTCAGCTTATGATTTACTTGTGGAAATGGTGAAAGGGGCTCCTGACAACTACAGACAACTCCATGAAAAATTGCTTGCACAGCACAAGCCAGGTATAGAAAATGACAAATTTGTATTCATCCTCATATAATAACTAGGGTTGGAGTTTTGTTGCTAAATCTCAAAGCTTTGTTCTTTTTTTCTCGTGATTTATGTAGGTGTGCTGAAAATGTCATGCTTTATAGTACCGGTAATATAGTTTTTTCCAGCATAATTTGAAATCAAAACAAGATGCGAAATCGGTTCAAAAAGCAAAATACATTCAAAATCATACTTAATAGTGATATAGATTGTATTTGCTGATTTCATAATTACTAGAAGACAGTTCCAACAAATTCAGCATCCAATAGTGATTTTGATTGTATTTGCTGATTTCCTAATTACTAGAAGGCAGTTCCAACAAATTCAGCATCCTGTTGAGCCCTCACACCTAAACATCATTATATTTCTTTCCTATCTAAACTAAACTCCCTGGCGCTACATCCCTGAAGGGACGAGGCCTATCACCCGACTGCTGCATCATCTACCATAGCCAGATGGCAGGATTAGGGACAAGTGGTCAGCATTCCGACACCCTTGGCTGTTAATGTTGGTTTCCATGACCGGAGCCGCTACTTCTCTATCAAGTAGCTCCTCAATTTGAATCACGAGGCTGATTGCACCCCGTTCCAGACCTCCGTACCTCAGAAAATTCCGAGGAAGTACTGGGATCATACCCAGGCCGATGGATTTGTAGTCAGTGATGCTAACCACAAGATCACGCCAGCGGTCTTCTTCCTGATCATGGACATTAAATATGTTTGTTGCCCTTGGTCTGAGGAGTTTATAGCTTTTGAAATGCCACATGAGAAGTGCCTCCCCTCAAAAAAATAATTAAAAAACAAACAGATAAACAAAATCTGAAAATATAATTTACAGTTTTTTAGAATTAATCCACTGCCAAGGCACGGTTCGCAGCATGCCTGCCTTCCACCCCGGTAGCCTGGGCTTGATTCCCGATAGGGATGGATTTTTTAATTTGACCCCGAGGGCTGGAATTAGGAGAGGCAGTGGTGTACAGCTTCTAATCACTAGTCTGTGCCCCAAATATACTTGGATTCATTCCCAAACCTCTCTGCAGTGCATTTGATATGGAGGCACAATATAAGCAACACACAACAATGGAAAAATTCTCACTTGTTCACTCAGAATGAAGCCATTTGGCACACTGGCTCACAAGAGATATATGAAGTGTCACCTAGCGGCATTTTCTCATTCTACCATTTGGCCGTGCACTATTATGAATTTCATTAACTGTTGGGTAGTGCCTCATATTTATGCAGTAATGAACTACCCTGCAATAAAATTGCATATGAATCAAGGCTGTAACTTGATTTTTAACTTGGGCTGCATACTTGCATAAGGATGCATCCTCACTATATACGTCTTTTTATGCCTTGATATATACCCTATTATAGTAAATATGTACATGCTTCAAAATGGGAATTTAAAAATTAAAACAAATTCAGTGCGTTTCTTTTTAAAGCAAACCTGTAAAGCGCTTTACGAGTGATGCACGATCGCTTTACGACCACTGCAGACAAAAAAGAACGGCAAAGTCGATCAGCTGAGAGCATGCTGGATGAAATCGGCAATGTTTACAACCCTTTACCATGGTTACAATACGTGCAAATAACAATTATACGGAGATTGGAATAATAATTATTGTACAATATGATGTACAGGTAAAATCAAATGATACTAACTGTGCTGAAGAAGGCGTTCGTACTCGGGAATTTGAACAATGATGTTAAATCCATCAAGGAAATTTTCGATGATCACTTAGTCCGCCATGTCAGTTTGTGCAGCGAAACCATGCAGCAGTCGTAAAGCAAGATTTGAGTTCGCTGCATGGGTAGCAGAATGGGGGTAAAGCGAAGCTGCAGCAAAATGTAAAAAAGAACGGTTTTGATGCAGCAATGGTAAAGCGCTTTAGCTTTGCTTTAAAAAGAAACACACTGATTTTATGGTTCAGAATGAAAATATCACTTTCTCTCTAATAACCTCTGTAAGCCAAAAGAAAGAGGCTAAATTCATCCTTGGGTTGGGGATGATTCATGCCGCCTTTAACTTTTATGGTGAATGTTTCAGGTCCAAATTCGCCATACCCTTGGGATTATTGGCCACATGAAGATGGCCGTTCTGACTGTGGATATGTAGGACTTACAAATTTAGGTGCAACATGCTACATGGCTTCTTGTATGCAGCATTTATATATGATGCCTCAGGCTCGCACTGCTATTCTCCGAGCAAAGTGTGACAGCAACAGTAAACATGAGCATACGCTACGGGAGCTGCAGAGGATGTTTGCATACTTATTGGTAAGTCCTTCTGCAATTTATCATGGTTTTTGTCAACTTTGTTCAAAGAAATAACCCGAGTTATCTAATTTGTCTTTTGCATTATTGTGGACTGCTTTTAATCATGTAGTAAAAAACTGCAATACAATGAAATGCATCTCCTTCCTACTGTATTGTGATAATATTAGTTGCTGTTATATTAAGTACACTGTACATTATTTCAGATAACATTAAATTCATCTAATTTTCATTTCCCATTACTGTATATACCATATTGGACTAAATATTAAGATGACCTCGCATATAAGACGACTCTGAATTTTTGAAGGGTAATCATAAAAAATTAATAAAGTAGCTTATTAGTATATTCTGCTTCACATAAAACGTGAATTTTGGCATTCATGTTGTAAGTTCTTCTCTCGCCTTTATTTATACATTGAGAAAATGAAGATACTTTCTTTTCCACATGTTCCACCAGTATAAGCAGAAACATGAATTCGAGAAAGTACAATACCATACAATCTAGTTTCTTTGTAAGAAATTACCTTTTTTTCATTCTTTATCCAATTATATGGATGTTTGATTATCTGGATCGGGTCCGGTCCCAATTAATCCGGATAATTGCAGTTTTATTGTATACTATATACTGATCAGTTTGGAATAATAGTATCTTTTATAATATTATAGGAAAAAAATTCCCTTGACACTGGGTTTTGAACCCAGGACCTTTGCCTATCTGTGCCAATGTTCTACCAACTGAGCTAAGCTAGAGTTCTCCTCTAGTATAATGTAAAGTCCTACAAGCGACAATTGTTGGTTCATGAATGCATATGCATATATCAATAGTATGTTTGTATCAGTACCATTAATATTGATACCTGGTGCATGAAAGAACAAAGAAAAATGAGAGATAAGCAACTAGAAGCAATGTTTGTAGCTGAATACAGCCGAATGGCATCTCCTTGTCAGTTGCTAGACCCACAGTGCAGTGCAGCCAATTTGAGGCGGCAGATAAGCGAGAACTGTCAAGTGCATTGTTTTATTGTAGTACAAATGCACGAGGTAAACTTCAGCAAAGTGCTTTAGTTATATATATATATATATATTCTTAATTGTTTTGGTTAAACAACTTAAGCAAGAATAATAACATTTTAGGGTTAAGCATAAAAATTGCTTTACTGTAGATAAAAAATAGAAATATAATTGCAAAAAGCATGACAATTGTTTTGGCCATTTTTGCTCTTTAAATGCAGTACAGTTTATTGCATACAGTTAAAATATATTTTTAACTTCCTTCAAATATTTCCCTTCCCTATTTCAATCAAAACAACTACTGTACTTCCAGTGTCTGCTGTTGAATACTAGTGTTAGTGACACAAACAGCTAATATGAATTTTACCCACGTAATTTATCACATTCTGTTAGGTAGCGTGTGGACTCACAGTTGTGTTCCTTTGTAGTTCTTAAAATCAAAAGATTTTCTTATTTATGATATCTATCGAAAGAAACAAAATAATATTCTCTGAGGAACTTGTTCTGATTAAAGTTAATAACAAAGATAAAAACTAGTGTAAGTAAATGAAATCTATAGCAAGTTCAGTATGAAAATATACGCTAACTTCACTATCAGGTATATTTACCCAGAACAGTTGTTTCAATGGGTATCCCCATCTTCATCAGTTGATTCAGTCAGAGTCAATTGTTCTGGGTAAATATATCTAACAGTCAAGTTGTGTATATCTCTGTATTCAATTGCTCCCCTGATGAAATTACAAAAGTAATAACAAACCTAAAAGGTAAAACTTCCAAGGGTTGGGATGAATTACCCACATTCATCATTAAAGAAATAAAACATGAAATAAGTGAGCCGTTTACCCATATAATTAATCAATCACTGTCTACGGGTATCTTTCCTGAAAGAATGAAGTACGCCACAGTTACACCAATCCATAAAGGTGGAAATGATGAATTTAAAAACTATAGGCCAATATCAATTCTTCCTACTCTCTCCATCGTATTTGAAAAGATTATACATCACCAGCTCGTCTCATATCTAGAACACTTCGGCAAACTCCATGCTTCCCAACATGGTTATAGAGCAAACAGGTCAACCATATCTGCTCTTACTAACCTCATCAATGAGGCTTCTCATACGATAGATGAAAAAAATTACACAGCTGCTTTAATCTGTGACAACTCAAAAGCTTTTGACTGCGTTAGTCATGACATACTGCTAAAAAAACTTGAATTTTATGGTATAAGGAACATTGCTCTTCGCTGGTTTGAAAACTATCTCACAAATCGTAAACAGAAAGTAATCTTAAATAATCCAGCAGGTACCGTGCAGTCAAACTGGAACCAAATAAAAACTGGAGTCCCGCAAGGTAGTGTCCTAGGACCTCTTCTCTACATAATATACACTAATGATCTGCCAAACTGCGTGAAAGATAAAATAATAATGTATGCAGACGATACGTCAGTCTTACTAAAAGAGAAAAGCGAGGATAAATTGTCACTCAACACAACGGAAACTCTAACTACATTAAAGAAATGGTTTACCAACAACGGACTAAAACTAAATACTACAAAAACATCCATCATGCAATTCAGCACTCAAGGTAAAGGACATGAAAACAACCCTCCAAACAACACAGTAAACCCCACACACACTGCAAAAATCTTAGGTGTCTACGTAAATAACCAATTAAAATGGGATGACCACATACACTATATCAGAAAAAAATTAAATAGTGCCTGTTTCAACATGCGCTGCTTATCGCAAATTACTAACCTTGAGACTAGAAAACTTGCATATTTTAGTTATTTCCATTCCGTAATGTCATACGGTATTATTCTGTGGGGAGGCGGGACAGGATGGGAAACAATTTTTAAAGCTCAGAAAAAAATAATCCGCATAATAACACAGGTAGATCCAAAAGAATCATGTAGAACTTTATTCAAAAAATTAAAGATATTAACTCAACCGTCACAATACCTATATGAACTTAACAAGTACATACATGCAAATTTTGATGATATATATAAATCACAAAACCAGCACTGTCATGAAACCAGAACAAAAAATAAAATAAAACCTCCCATGCACAGACTGAAATTATATGAAAAAAGTCCACTGTATGCTGGTATTAAGGCCTATAACAAACTGCCTGACATGATCAGGGACATTACAGAATTAAATTTATTTAATAAGAAAGTGAAGACCCTACTCTTAGATAAGGCATACTACTCAGTTGCCAAATACATGGCAGACAACTTACAACTGGTAGTGTAGTGTACCCTGAGGATGATGTCACTATTCAAACAATTTGTAATTACGGACTGCAAAGTAGTCTACAAATATTTATATTTTTTGTTGTTATAATGTTTGTCCACTATTGTATTTCCTTTTCTTTTCTTGTATTATACATTTCCTTTTTCTTTTCTAGTGTTATACATTTGCTTTTCTTTTCTAGTGTTATATATTCTAATCTGACGAGTCATCTGTTTACTTGAGCAATGCTCAACCAACTGTAAGCGTTTATGACAATAAAGTATCTTATCTTATCTTATCAATCTTGCCATAGATTTCTGCACTTCACTATGCTATTTCCCTGGTAATATTAATGTTGATGGGAAAATGTTACATACAACCAATTCCAAATAGTTAAGTATTGGTATTTTATGTTTTCAGGAAAGTGAAAGGAAAGCTTACAATCCTCGAAGTTTCTGTAAGGTGTACACAATGGATCACCAGCCTTTAAATACGGGTGAACAAAAAGATATGGCTGAATTCTTTATAGATTTAGTATCTAAATTGGAAGAAATGACACCAGAATTAAAGACGTTAGTTAAAACATTGTTTGGAGGGGTTATCAGCAATAACGTTGTTTCTTTAGTAAGTATAGTATTGTTGTTTTACATATTTTTCCCTATGAGTAATTTATTGATGATTTAAGTATAGTTTGCACTCATTAAAATGTATAGTGTGTGTATATATTGGTCTTAAAAATATAGAAATGTATTTGCATTTAGTTAGTGGGCTCAGGTTTTTAATGAATGATGAGTTTGAGGATGATAAAGTTTCAGATAAATGTTCACATGTACTAGTACAACAAGCTATGAGAGGAGCGTAAGTACCCCAAGTTCTTCTGATATAATAATGCATATTTGAAAAATATGTGGAGAGTGATATTCTCTTGGTTGTCCAGGCAGAAAACATATCTTTTATACTACAAAATAAAATTATATTTTTACACTTTATGAAATAATAATTTAAAGTTTTGATTGTTATAAGAATTCTAATTACAAAATGAAAGAGAAGTGGTTGTTCTTCCTGTTATATGTATGACATGATGTAGTTGAAAGAGCAGTTTGGACATGTAACCGATGGCTTCAAAGCCCACAGTTGAATTCTATAATGTGTTGTAGCAGTTGTGTTGCAGAGACCTTTCTCTTAGAGTACAAGATTACCTATCCTACCACTAAAAACACGACGCGGCCCAACCCGGATAGCAATTACTATCAGTTTATGTATAACACCGGCCGTGGAAGCCTGCAAACTAATTTATCCGGCTAAAGACAAATATAAGGTGCCAATTAGGCTCCGCTCATTGCATTGCTATGGCGACTGCAGCTGACGGCGGGGGACCACCCGACCGTTCCCAACCCTTCCCGAGCCCCGCGCTGACTCACTCGACATTCCCTATCCCTTGTACCAAATATTGAAAATACGATTACAGTGATGCAAGAGTTTCCCTTGTACCAAATATCCAAAATATGAGAGAGGATGTACTATGGGGTCATTCCATATGAACTCAACCAGAGGTCCCGCGTGACCGACTCAGATTTATATGATATTGCAGGGAAGAGTTTTAGATTTAAAAGGTTTGATACCCAAACCTTTAAATCCATATCCGGCTTAGTTCCATGGATATAACGAGTAATCGCCATGTAATAAATGAAGTAAGAAACCAAGTTCAAAAAGCAGCTAGAATCTCGGGATGTCTGCGTGATGTGATCTGGAAAAATAAATATCTTAGTATAGAGAGTAAAATAAAAATATATAAAACTGCAGTTAGACCAATACTAACATATGGTACAGAAACTAGAGCAGAAAATAGCAAAACTAAACAGCTTATGAGAACAACAGAAATGAATACATTGAGAACAATATTAGGGAAAACAAGATTAGATAAAGTAAGGAATGAAACAGTCAAACAAGAATGTGATATAATGGACGTGGTTAAATTCACAAAGGTAAGAAGGCGAGAATGGAACTCCCACGTTGAACGAGCAGAGAGAAATAGATTGATTAAAGCGGCAAGAGATCTTGTACCAAAAGGAAAAAGAGAAAGAGGTCGTCCAAAGAAGAGATGGAAGGAAGGATTTTTATCATCTCCATCGGATTCAGCGTGAAGACGAACAAGCGAAAGCTTAAACAAAAGAAGAATAAGAAGAAGAAGATACCCAAACGACAGCTTCGTTCATAACATATTTAATATATACATCATGTCCCATTTAAAACTTCTCTAGAACCAAAAGTGCTCTTTTCAGAACCAACATAACATTTCACAATTATATAAAACAATATCCTTACTATTTATCATGTATTACACATCTCTGTAGTAAATAGGCTAGAAGAATTCTCGATTTTTATTGCAACGATCACTAAAGCGATAGACTATAACGCTAGCGGTCCCGGGATCGAATCTCCGTAGGTGCGAAAATTATTAGGATAGGAATAGGTCCCAAATAAGTAGGAGAGAAGGGAGGTAATAGGGAAAACAGAAGGAGAAGAGGAGAAAAGGGATAAAAAAAGAAAATAAAAAATAAAATTTTCTGTTTTTCTAGTATTTCTGCCAGATGTCTCTGCGCTGCTACTAGTTCCACCATTATCTAATAGATGTCTCCCACTGTTTAAAATAGTCCCCTCCCTAAACCCCTCTTTCCCGGGCGGGTCCCGATAGTGAGTATGGGAGGAGCTTAATTGGCACCTTGTATTTGGTTTTTCCCATTTATCCTACCACTTGCTACCTGGAAAGGATCTTGAACTGTATTTTAAGCTCCTCCTTGCTAAATAAAGGAGGGTACACCGGCACCCCAGTCATCCTGTATATCTAAAATGGCCCTTGTAAAAAGGGTATTTAGAAAGAAGGAATTTACAGTACAGTTTGAGACCCTTTCAGGTAATGATAACCTGCTACAACAGTGAAGGTAACAGTGTACTTTCCTGCCGATCTCTGAACTTGCAAAACATGACATAAATAAAGCATGACAATGTCTTTAAAGGGTTATGGCTATAAAAACGTATTAAGTGGAAAAATTTAAAACAAAATCATTACAAAAATTCAATTGAAAGTAAAATTCTTTAAATACCCTGCTATATAATTCTTCAGAGTGTAGCAAATAATATCGATGCAGTCGCAGGTTTGTAAATATACTAGTAAATTATTCATCTGCTCAACAATTAACTATCAAAAGCTATCTAATACTATTGAAATAAGGTTTAAAATTATATGGGAGAATGGTTATTTATGTATTTGTAAAGAAAACCAGACTGTAGAACATCTACTTTTTGATTGCCCACTCTTTGAAAGGAAAAGATTTTCTTTAACAGGACACTTAAACTATTGTGGTGTTAAATATGATAAACCACTCTTAAACATTTTTAGCAAGGATTGTTGTTGTAAAGAATTCCACTATTTCATATGTTCTATATTTAAGAGTTTACGATAATTTTATTTTAACTTTAGTAAAACAGGCTACTCTAGTATACAAGATAACAGGTACATTATAAATTGTAATTGACATAAAACTACATCCCTAATGTACCTTATGGTGAAATAGGGCTAAAAGAAATTGTATATTAAATAAATAAATAATACTATTGAAATAAAAGTAAACATAAACAAGTAGACCTGTATTAGGTAGTTTGAGACAGACGTAATTTCAAAAGCAGTGTACAGAAACTAAGCCTACTGGAAACTAAGCCTACTGTTAGCCACATGAGAAAATCTACATGAGTGTCTTATCTGTATGGATTTTAATGGAGAGAGGTTGGTGCCTTAAAAATTCAGCATGTACAGTAAACTTCCGATTATGCAAGTTAATTGGAACAGTCTCATGCATGAATAATACAAAAACATGGATAATCTGATTGTTAGAATTAATACTATTCTACCTTCAGGCAATGTTATAATAAGCCACACAAAATATAATTTAGTGCGATTTTAATAGCCTGTAAATGCTCCTGAATTTCTCATAATGCTCGTTATACTCTGAGTTTTCACTAAGGGTGATATGCATATATACCCATAAGAAGTCAGGGGATGATCCTCTATTGACTTAAGCAAAGGCCTTCTTTTCGGAACATTTCTTTCTAGTCATAGCGGCAACTGGCACAGCATGCCGAGTGCTGGCAGCTGGCTTGTGTAACCGATGGAATCTACCTAACGGCAGTGGAGGCCCGCGCTCCTACGGTCACCAGATACTCTTCCCCTCGGCCAGCAAGTTGCACTAGCTAGTGCCACCGTACAATAATTTGTTACCGTTTTTTATAAAGAGAGGAAGAGCCTTGCATGAATACTCCGCAAGCCGGATAATCTGACCACGGATAATTGGGAGTTTGCTATAAGTGCAAAAAACTTAGAAGGAAATAACGTATAAGTAATTTTCTACTGTGAGTACTGATATTGATACGAAAATAACACTTTGAAGTTTTGACACGTGGAGAAATTTGAGAAGGGATATTTTTTGCGTTTTTACTTTATAAGTGAAGTTTGTGTGGAAATGCATATAGAAATTACAGATATTTCTTTAAGCTCACATTATAGTTTTGCTAATAGACATAGTACCTAACGTTTAAGTAAATATACCTGATAATGAAGTTAGTGTGTGTATTTCTATACTCTTGCTACAGATCCCTGTACTATTTACCCATTATTATTAATTTGTCGTTCTCTTTATTTTCTAAAGGACTGTGAACATGTAAGCCGAACATTGGAAGAGTTTTATACTGTTCGCTGTCAAGTTGCAGATATGCGAAATTTATACGAATCCCTAGATGAAGTGACAGTAAAGGATACGTTGGAGGGTGATAATATGTACACTTGTTCGCAGTGTGGGAAGAAAGTACGAGCAGAGAAAAGGTAAGGTACATACCAGTAGCCTTGTGTATGCAACATACGAGAGTCCCTTGTGACTCATAACTCTACACCTGTGCCTCCTGGTAGGTTGTATTTGAGAATTTCAAGACTAAATGGTAGTTTGTTATATAATGATGGATAATTATCCAAATCTTCTTCATCTGGCGCTACAGCCTGGGGTGGGCTTTGGCCTCTCCAATTATCCAAATCTAATAAATGAAAACTGAAGACATTAATATTTTAAACCTTCAGTATATGACACAGTATAAGTGTGAATGATAGTATAGAGTCTGTTTTTACACTCAACTTCACTTACTTGGTTTTCCAAGAACGTTTTTCAACTACCATCATGGTCATCCCTGGCTAATGTCCGACTACCATGATGATGGTTAAAATGCATTCTTAAAAAAAACCATTCTCTCTGTATTGAGCTACAAAATGACAAACTCACTGCATACCAAACATGAACACTTCGTTCTTGGTCATCACCTTTCAAATATAATGCTTGAACAATGAAAGAATATGTTTATAGAGTTTCTTCATGTAAGAACGTAAAGTGTAGAGTTGAAATATTTTTCAACGCCATAGCATAAACGTGGAAATGCAGTATCTACAAGGAAAATTCACATTCTCATGTAAAAAATTCAATCTATAGTTCATTATTTACAGTGCTTCTGAATTATAAATTTAGTTTTTTGCTTTTAAAGTGCAACATTTTTTAATAGTTGTACATTTCACTTGTAGCAAATAATAGACTTCAGAGGATTTTTTCCTCTTGTTTCTTCTTTTAGAAGAAGATAAAATATTTTAGAAAAAATAGAAGAAAAACTACACTTTGATTCCCACAAGTCTATTTACTTACTGACATGTTTTCAATGTTATCTGACTGAAAATATTTGTATTATATTCTGTAGAGAAAAATTTTCCCTGGGTGTGTTTTAAGCTTAGCATACTGACACTTAAACCTCTCAAATCCTGAAGAACATATTTATTTGTATTTATTATACTGTCTTTAGAGACAAATACAGGCATATGACCATTAACAAACTAAACACAAACAAGAGAAGTCACAACATATTTGCTATCACTTTTAGGTTTAAAAACTCATGAAGAGTATAGAAGGGATTTCATATTTCATTTGTGGAGTGTTTAAAAATCTCTATTTTTGTAGTTTTTATTTCTTCAGGTAACATGTTATAACATATAGGGCCTAAATATAAATATGAATGTACTACAAGTAAGAATCAGCTTGACAAATTTTATGTCATAACCGGGATTTGAACACGGATCTTCGGCTTAACGTGCCGATGCTCTACCATTGAGCTACCATGACAACATGCCAGTACGACATCAAATTCCTCAACTGATTCAGAAGACAAGGCAGACCACGGGAGGTTTCTCCGTTGAGAACACACATCCAATGGTGTCCTACATTTGTAGGTACTTTGAAGCCAAGTTATATTTATATACTATTAATTAAGTGGAGGGAAAGGAAATAGACATTAAATCCATGTCTGGGATATTAATACAAGTAAGAATCAGTACCTACAAATCAGTACCTACAAATGTAGGACACCATTGGATGTGTGTTCTCAACGGAGAAACCTCCCGTGGTCTGCCTTGTCTTCTGAATCAGTTGAGGAATTTGATGTCGTACTGGCATGTTGTCATGGTAGCTCAATGGTAGAGCATCGGTGCGTTAAGCCGAAGATCCGTGTTCAAATCCCGGTTATGACATAAAATTTTTCAAGCTGATTCTTACTTGTATTAATATCCCAGACATGGATTTAATGTCTATTTCCTTTCCCTCCACTTAAAGAATGTACTGTTTTGCTTAATCTCAATTTTAGGATGTTAATGCAAGAATTTATTCTAGTGTTGTATCAACGTACATCTGTAAAAATATCCCTTTACAGTAGAACTCCAATTATCCGGATTCATTGGATAAATCATGAAAAAAGGTAATTTCTTAAGAAAAAAAACTAAATTTTACAGTACTGTACTTCTATCTTGGACATGTCGGTCAGTTAATTGTCTTGGTGACAAATTGTCAATTTTGCAGGCTAAAAGGTTTGCGTTTTTGCAAATAATCAATCCTGAAAGAGGGTTTCTCAATGCTCACTGCTGCAAAAACCACTTGAACATGGCCTCAAAGCGATCCGGATAGTTGGAGTTTAGATAATTGGAATTCTACTGTAGTTCCATACCTACCTTGTTGAGAGATCTCAGTGTAGTGAGAATGCAACTTGGATGATTATTTTTATAGGGTTTTTTTAATAATAATAATAATAATAATATTTATTCAGTTCCATATAGTACATACATAAATACATATAGCACAAGGGAACATTGTCAATTTGGAGAGTTTCTCCACAAATACAATTTCACAATTTAATATTACAAGAATAATGAGAGAAATGAGAAGAGAAATGAGGAACATGGCATGTCGCAACCTATTTGGTATCTTCTATAAATTCTTCAATGCTGTAGTATACTTTGTTAAGCAGGTACTTGGCCAACATGCTCTTAAACTGGCTGTGACTTTCACTTTCTTTTATCTTTCTGGGCAGCATATTGAATAGCTTGGCACCGGTGTATTTTGGTAACTTTTCAAAAAGCTGTAATTTATGAGTGGTAGCTGCAAAGTTGTCTCTATTTCTTGTATTGTAATTGTGTGTATCAGAAATTTTGGCAGGCTGTTCGAATTTGTTTAATAAAATTATGGTTTTGTAGATATATAGACTGGCTAGCGTCATGATTTCTAATTCTCTAAAGGCGTGTCTGCATGTCTCATTGTGCTTGAGTTTAGCCAGGTACCTAATAGCTCTTTTCTGCAAGACAAACATTTTTTGAAAGTTAGTTAGGGAAGTAGAACCCCACAGTTCTAATCCATATGTTATATGTGATTGGATAAGTGAGAAATAAATAATTTTTGCCATTGCTTTGGGGATCATGTTACCTAGGTATCTAAGAATGTAGAGACCCTTAGAAATTTTTTCGGCTAGTGTTTCTACATGTTGGGTCCATGTTAATTTACTGTGAATTGTTAATCCTAGTAATTTTACCACATCTGATTCCTTAACTCCGATATTATTTATGTTAAGTTGTATCATGTAATTTGTATTAGTCCTATGTCCCAAAGATATAAGTTCACATTTTGTGGGGTTAACACTTAGATTTAAATTTGTGAAGTATTTTACAATGTGGTCAGTGGTTTCATTTATCTGAAGTTCCATTGCAAGTAAATCTCTATTTTTAAAGGTCAGTGTGGTATCATCAGCATATAGTGTAATTTTATTATCATAGGGCATTACTTTCTCAATGTCGTGTATGTACAATATGAACAAGAGGGGGGCCTAGAATGGATCCTTGTGGAACACCGATGGTTATATCCATTACAGGGGATTGACAAGTACCTTCATCTGTAGTTAAAGAAACGAGCTACTTTCTATTTGACATATATGACTTGATCATATCGTGTCCTATTCCTCTTATACCTAGATGAGATAATTTCTCCATTAGGATGTTAACGTCTACACAATCAAAGGCTTTTGTTAAGTCTAATGGTACTCCCGCTGTGTGATTTCCAGAATCAATTTCAGTAATGATACTTTCAACAATATTTGTTAGGGCAGTTGTTGTGGATTTGTTCCTCATGAACCCGTGTTGTTTAGGGGGAAATAGTTTATATTTATCTAAGTAACTGACAAGCCTGTTGTATATTATTTGTTCAAAGATTTTTGAAATTGATGGCAATATGGATATTGGTCGGTAGTTATTCATGTTCTGTTTATCACCCTTTTTGTGGACAGGTATTATTTTTGCAATTTTTAACTTGTCAGGGAATACTGCATGTTTTATGCAGGAATTTATTATGGAGACAAGTGGGATTGACATTTCATCCTTGCATGCTTTGAATACTGTAATTGGTATGCTGTCAATTCCGACTGTTGGTTTAGGTTTAAAAGTTTTAATAATGTTTATAATTTCATTAGAATTTGTTGGATACATGAAAATACTACTTGGTACAAGGTTGAGTGTTGGCTTAGGATTATTAGCATCAGTTGATGCAATCGTTGTTGAAGATCTATTGACTGTATGGCCAATATTTACAAAGTGCTCATTTAGCAATGATGCTACTTCTTGGGGATTTTTGATTAAATCGTCTTCTTTTTTTTACATGTATTAGATGTGTGTTTGATGAGTGAGGCTTGTTTCTTATGTTATTTATTATTTTCCAGCTAATTTTACTTACATTTTCATGTCTTAAGAATAATTTTCCAATATGTTCCTGTTTGGCTTTTATAACCTTATCATCATACATTTTTTTAAGTGCTTTTAGTTTAACCCAGTAATGTTCCTCTCCATTGACATTTGCTTTGGCTGTTGCAATGGTTAGGGCTGCTCTCATACATTTGATTTCTGGTGTTATCCAATTATCTAATAATTTATCTCTTGTGTGACCTTTAAAAGTTTTGACTAGGGGACAGTGTATGTTAATTTTGTAGTTAACTGTTTCGTAGAAGTGGTTCATTTTGATTTCAGGATCATCTATATCTAGAATACTGTGCCAGTTTTCTCTTGAAAGAGCAGTTTTTAACTGGAATAGATTGTCATGACAGAAGTTGTGTTTCAATATAGGATGTAATTGTTTATTATTGGTGAGCTTAGGTAGGCAGTTTATAGAGATACACTGAGCTGTATGATCCGATAAACAAGATGTAATCACCTTAATTTCAAAAGTAGCCTTGTCAATATTTGTAATAATATTGTCAATGCTGGTGCTTGATTTATTTGTTATTTTAGTTGGTTCCTTGATAGTAAAGTTGAGATTAAACTCTTGCATTAAATTTAGGAGGTTTTTTCTAAGACTACTGTTTAAGAGAAAGTTAATGTTAAAATCACCAATTATTATTATTTTATACTGGATGCTCCTGAGGAATTTTTCTAATAGTAATGTAGCTTTGCTTAAGAAGATTTCATGATTTCCTTTTGGGGGCCTGTATATTCCAACTAAAAAAATTTTGGTCAATTATAGGTTTATTTGTATAGCAGCTAATTCAATATGTTCCTCGACAGTGTATTCAGTCACATCAATTTTAGAGCAATGTTCAGATAGGCCTAGCGCTTGTTTTATTAAAATTGCTATCCCTCCCCACTTTTTATTGACTCTGCTAAAGCTTGATACCACTGCCATATCTGAGATTAAGTTACAATGTAGTTCAGTTTGTGACATGCCATGCTCTGTTATAACTAGTATATCTGGGGATTCTTCATTTATAAATACATTAACCTGATCAATCTTATTGTGTAGACTTTGTACATTCTGATGTATAATCTTTAGGCTGTCTACACTATCAGGCCTAACTAGTTTTTTTACTGTGAGGTTTCATTTTCCAAGTTATCAGCAGTAGGCCTAATTGTATTTTCACATCTTGATTTCCTAATCCTGACATCTGAGATGACTCTACTCAATATGTCGCCAAGGGCCAGTTTACCATGTTTGTTGAAATGCATGCCATGATTAGTATGCAGATTCCTTTCTACATTGTTTGTATTTACGATCTTAACATATTCAAGATTGTTACCCATTTCAGAATTTCAGAATTTACTTTTCTTATTTGTTGGTTAACCCAGGATGTAGGCTTTAGGTCATATCTATGGGGCAGGTTTACAATTACAACATTTGTGTGTTTTAGTTTCTTGATCATTTTGTCTAATTTATACAGGAAATTTGCTGGCTCACCTTGTGCAACGTCATTTGTGCCCCCTATTAATACCACAGAGTCCTTTTCAGTAAAATTTTCACACTTTTTTTCGATGTCTTTGCTGACTTCTTCGAAAGTTGCCCCAGGTTTTACAATTCCGCTTGCCTTCGGGATGCTGTGGTAGCTGTTCATGTTTTCTGCTATGCCTCGACCATGGCTGTCTGCTGCAATCAGCACTTGTCCTGCTTGAAATACGCGTTTCCTGTTGTTGATTGGCCTTTTCACGTTCTTAAGTAGGAATGGGTCGATACCAGATTTTCTCGATACTCAATACCGATACATGATTTTCCCTCGATACTCGATACCGTCAACATTTCCAGTTTCAATAAATAGGTACATTAAAAATTAAAAGTTGAGAGAACTGTGTAATACCAACTAAATTAATTAAGCATCCATATTTAGTGAGACAGAATTTAATATCATCAGTAGCCTATAATTATTTTTAAACTCTACATTAAAACAAAAATTAGTTTTTTAAACAGTCCACTTACTAGTTTTTGTTCAAAAATACTAGCATTCTCACTTATTTGCAGAATTGCAGAATTACCAAAGTATCAAAAAAGTACCGAGCGAGTTTTCTGAAGTATCGCTCGATTCCGATACCATGCAAGTATCGAGAGTATCGAGGTATCGAAAGTATCGAGGACCCATCCCTAGTTTTAAGTTAGCCAGTCTTTTAGCAGTATTAGTTACTGAGTTTGTTCCCCACCTGGGACAGATTTTCCTCTACCAGATGTCACTTAATTACTATATTCTGTTATAAGGAATTGTGAATTGACTTATAAATTACATGTTTACCAGTACTGTTCTTTTCTCATTTTTCATAAAGCTTCTTTGACGAACTCCTGCAATGAACAGTGTTTGCAAACAGCCCATGTATTTATTGTTTTGAATGTTTTAATATGTAAAATAAGAGGTGTACAGAAAATACACTTTTTCAAGAACTGCCTGGCTGTGGCTGATGCATACAAAATATTAACTGAGAATACTTCCTGCCATTTTTTTTTATGTAATATTAAAAAGATTCCTTTATTATCTTGAATCTATAAAGGAAGAGTCAAGAAACTTGTGTTTCTAATAATTAAATTGTATTGGAAGTAACTCAGTGAAGTTATATAACATAATAATTATATATGAGTTGAAACTTTTACACTAGACTTCAGTACTTCCGAAAATACACGGTTTACCAAAAATTCACAAGGAAGGCAATAAGATGAGACCTATCATAAACAACATAGATGCACCCACTTACTATTTGGCAAAATGGCTAAATGAAAGATTCCACGATTTTCCAAAATTTGAGAGCAGAAGCATTAAAAACTCCTTAGAATTAATTCAAAACATAAAGGACACGGAACTTTCCAAAGAAGATAATTTAGTTTCTTTTGATGTAGTGGCGTTATTTCCGAGTATTGAAAAATGTAACCTAATTGATTACCTCAGAAAATGGCTCAAATCTATTGGATTAAAGGACACAGGTATACAGGAGTACATAGATCTGACATCTCTGTGCATAGACCAAACCTATTTTTCGTTTAATGGCAAATTCTTTCAACAGAGCTCAGGCCTAGCCATGGGAAACCCACTATCCCCATTTCTAGCTGACCTGTACATGAGTCACTTGGAAATACAAATAACTACTGGCTTCCCCTACATATTCAAAACATGGTACAGGTATGTGGTTGATGTTTTTGCTATAAACCCCAAAAAGTTGACACAAGATGCCCTTAAGTTACTTAATATGCAAGACAGTTCCCTTAAGTTTACATTGGAAGAACAAACAGAAAACTTTTTACCATTCCTGGACATCAAGATCATTAAACAAGAAAACAAACTTGAATTCGGCATATACAGAAAGGCTACACACACTGATTCATACATCAAAGACAATAGTTTCAATCCGATATCACATAAACAGGCTGTTTTCAATTCTCTCACACATAGACTGACAAACATTCCTCTCAGCAAATCAGAATATGACCTGGAATACAACACAATCATCTCCACGGCAGAACACAATGGGTTTAGTAGAGAGCTTATCGAGAAGAAAATAAAAAAGTGCAAGAAACAAAAATTAACCAGAGACATCACCACCCTGAAACCTATAGAAGAGAACCGGAAATACAAGAAGATTACTTTCCACCCTTGGGCCGACAATAAATTCAGAAAAGTGTTCAAAAAATATGGCATCACCACAGCACCTGTGAACAGATATTCCCTAAAAAACTTGTTGAAATCTACAAATTTGGAGAATCCACATCATAGTAAAAAGTCGGGGATATACCAGTTTAATTGTAACGATTGTGATAAAGTTTATGTGGGAAAAACCAAAAGGAAACTGGAAGTTAGAACTAAAGAACACCTAAAACACACAAAATTTGGAAATACAGACAAATCAGCAGTAGCCGCACACTTTTGGAACGATGGACATGAAATTATCAGAGAACCAGAATTATTAAAATGTGTCCGAGGCCACAGGGAGCTTTCTATCTGGGAAAGAATTTTCATACACAAGAGGGGGGGCCGGCTGATGAACTTCGACATCCCAAACAATGACGACCTCATCTCGAGATTTATTCCACGGCCACGAGAGGGTAGCACGGCAGTTGAAGTATGACTGTTGAAAATGGTTGCAAAGGCGCCGAAACATGTACAGGTAAAACTATACCAGAAGTGAAGTCTAGTGTAAAAGTTTCAACTCATATATAATTATTTTGTGTTTCTAAGCTTGCCATGAGTTTTTGTGCATAATTGAGCTGCTCGGGGGAACAAAATGGTAAGTGCCAAATGGGGTGTGTTGAAATAGAGAACAAATAAATTTCTCATTAACCTAGAAATCTGAATAATTTTATTTTCACCTCAATTTTGTACTCAATACATTTGAACATATAGAGATCAATACCTATCACCTACCGTTCTGTTACACCAAACAAGCTGGAAGGTAAAAAATTACTTGTTCCATGGCAGTGGCACTTACCATTTTGTTCCCCTGAGCATCTCAATTTTGTTTTGAATTCATGTTTAATGTTCTCTCTGTGATTATTTTTCAGGGCATGCTTTAAAAAGTTGCCACATATCCTGTGTTTTAATACGATGAGGTACACTTTCAACATGGTGACGATGCTCAAAGAAAAGGTGAACACACACTTCTCATTTCCATTACGATTGGATATGTCGGGCTATGTAGAGAAACACCTCATGCCACAACATTATCAAGGTAGGTTAAAAGGAAATATTTTGCTTTGTATATTATACGTTGTATGGTTCTCAGAAGTTTGTATACTAATGCTTTTAAATGACTGGAAAGTGTCAACATACTTTTGCACAACAAGCATACTATTTCTTATAGAACCAGTGCTGAAGCATGGCCTTCTTTATTCAGGCTGGAAGGCTAAATGTAGTATCGTCACAATCAGCTGTTAAGGCTGATTGGTATGAATTGTCACAGGTTCATGCCAGTTTTTTCCCCCTTCAGATTTCAGATTTTTGTTTTGTTTACTTGAGAACTGGGCTTGAACATTGATTCATGTGAACCAGGCTTCCAGCACATGACAGGGACAAAGACATAATGCATGTGGTGACAAATAATCCTATAAATGAAGAAGGGTAGAAGTAATCACATTTTGGTTGTGAGAAAAATATGTTGTGTCTTGTGAAAAATTTAAATTCATCTCATAAACATCCCTGCTGTGTGAGATGCTCCATACTGTTACTCAGCCCAAAGATTTTCTTCCAATGCACTCATTGCTGCCAGTAGCTTTGTCATGCATTGGGTTCTCTACCTACCCTTTACAACACAACTTTTTCATACCTTTTTGCACATTTTTTAGATAAGAAAAAGGTTAGCTTCTCCCTTGCTGTTTATAAATTTTTCCCCGGCACTTTTTTAAGTGAAAAAAGATATTATGTTTCCTATCATGCTTCTTCATCATTGTGATTTTCTCCCATCCTCTCATGTTGGTATCTATGAATCTCTGCCAGGTATAGCAGCGCACCCACACCTAACTGGCAGACCCCTATGACTCTGCTTGCTTACGGATCTATAAAGCCCTGCTAGCAAAGGTTCTGGATTTTGCAGCAATGTGGTAACCATGTGGATACATGATGTCAAGCTAAATTGGCTACATCATAGTGACCTATACGATAGAGAAAAAGTTAATATAAATTTTCAATAATTGTATTTTTTTTAAGCATTTGTGAGGAATACTAAACATTTTCTTAACAAAAACTTCTAGTGTTACTATTATAAACTATTATCTTAATAGTAATAAATAAATAAATAAATTTTCTTTATTATCACATACGTCTACAATTTAGCAATTCTTGTAAACAGGTGATTCATCATGGTTTCCTTAATGCTAAACTTAAAACTAAACAAAAGTTAAATATAAATATGAATATAAACATGAAATACAACACAATATAATAGTTAGGCCTATTACATTCAAACATGGGACTGTATATAATCTTCAATGGAGTAGAAGCAGTGATCAAGCAGATATGCTTTGATTTCAGTTTTGAAAGAACACATATTGATAATTTCTTTAATGGAGGCTGGTAATTTGTTATACAGTTTTACTCCCATATTCGTTGGTCCCTTTTGACAGATTTTAGTGTTAAGCCTCTCATGGTGTAGATCTGATTTTTGTCTTGTATTGTGAAAGTGAATTTCTATATTACTTATAAATGGGGTGTTGTTATCCGAAAGGTTTTTTTTTTTTTTGTGAATAATAGAAGTTCATATACCGGTATATAAATACAAGGGAGGGGCAGTATCTGTAATAAGTAGAGACTAGGACATGTAGTGAAATAAAATGAACAAAAGCAGTGGGATAAAATGCTCAAAGCAGTAAAATAAAATACTTAGATCAGAGAAATAAAAAATAAAGGAATGAGTGGAATAAACATTGCTTTTCTATTGGAATAATCATAATTACAATTATCTACTGTACCAGAAAAGAACAGATGACACAGAAATTAATGAAATTAACATATTACAATTATCTTACGTACTAGAAAAAAACAGAAATGAATGGCAAGCATAAGAAAATTTAACTGAAAGTGTCACCAAAGTACAAACACAACATTGTTTCTTAATTTTCTGGATGTAAATTTGTTTGCCTGTTTGACAATAAATGCCAATGTTCATAAAACAGAGCCATATTGAGTTATTTTAATTGTACTGAAATGTTGTAACTCCGCCTTGTCAATATAAAAGTCTTTAAAATATTAAAATCAAATATATGTCAACCAACTTTTGGTCATCCTCAGTGATAACATTTTTTATTACTGGTATTATTTGTTATCACTTAGGATGACAACAAGTTGGTTGAAATATATTTGATTTTAACATTTCAAAGACTTTTATATTGACAAGGCTGCATTTTAGTAAAATTGACAATAAGTTTGCATATTTGATTAAATTAATCGGGAAATCATTGTGAAGTGTATATTCTTATTGATTATATATAAGTTTGCATATGCTGAAAAGCCTGAATAAGATCGCAGTTAGGACGGGACTATAATGAACACCGTAGGATTAGGGGTGCTGCGATCCCATTCGAAAGAAAAAATAAAATGCATAAAAAATGAAAAAAAAACAAACAATGCCTGGATTCATAAGGAAATAAATGAATAAGAATATAGCATAGCTCGTAGCCTGTTTAGAAAATATATATTTAGAAAATAATAACACTTTAGAAATTTAAAAAGCACTGAACACTATAAAGAACATAAAAAATATATATAAAAGAAAAAAGGAAAACTGACATCACTGAGGTAAAACACTGTTGTAAAGAAAAATTAATTAAATCACTGTTTTGAAATATGTGAACTCTTGAAAATCTTGAGGCACTGTTCTCTTGCGTGTTTGTTTTAACGTTGTTACAGTGAATGTTGTGCAGTGATATATATATATATATATATATATAAAATATGAACGGTTGCTGTTGTTGAGTGAAGTTGATGGGCTACAATGATGTGGATCGCCGCGTGGCGATTGTAATGTTGTAGAATAACAAGTAGATTGCCAACTGCTCTTCAAGTTGACGGATCGAACAATGTGAATGTAATGTAAGATGTCTTAGTACTGCTGACGAAGTGATAATGTTGTCGTACTGCTGACGAACAATGTGAATGTAATGTAAGATGTCTTCGTACTGCTGACGAAGTATAATGTTGTACTGCTGACGAACAATGTGAATGTAATGTAAGATGTCTTCGTACTGCTGACGAAGTGTAATGTTGTCGTACTGCTGACGAACAATGCGAATGTAATGTAAGATGTCTTCGTACTGCTGACGAACAATGCGAATGTAATGTAAGATGTCTTCGTACTGCTGACGAAGTGATAATCTTGTCGTACTGCTGACGAACAATGTAAATGTAATGTAAGATGTCTTCGTACTGCTGACGAAGTGATAATGTTGTACTGCTGATGAACAATGTGAATGTAATGTAAGATGTCTTCGTACTGCTGACGAAGTGATAATGTTGTCGTCCTGCTGACGAACAATGTAAGATAACGCTGACGAAGTAATAATCTTGTCGTCCTGCTGACGAACAATGTAAGAAAGCGCTGACAAAGTAATAATATTGTCGTACTGCTGACGAACAATGTAAAATGTGAGTTTACTTGAATTGAGTGGACACTGCACAGTGTGTTGAAGAACCACGTGGTTATGACACAAGATGGCGGCTGGCGGCCCGCCAGCCAGAGAGCTGGCGGGACCTGACCATTTGACTTGATGGATCTGAGCCGACTGGGGAGACTGGAGGCGGGACTTAGCTTATATAGTAATCGATAAGTGGGCATGGCTTCAACTTCTGATTGGTGGGTGACCACGCCTCCTGGCCAATCAGGCCATAGGCAATGCGAATAAATAATTCCCTGAAGAGAACAAAGCAAATGGTTCATATTGTTTAAGAAACACACTTTGTGATCTGAAAATACCATGGGAATGAATGGTTTTGCTGCATAGGTTAATTTGAAATATAAATTTCTGACTTCTAAAAAGAAGTTGACAGAATATTTGAAAGTTAATTCGTTGGCTTGCTTTAACGCGCGTTTTGATATAATTAATGAATGCGTGAATGGAAATGTTTGCATTTATGTACTGAGAGACTTACAGTAGGGACCTATATAATGGCATACTCAAAATGTAGAATAATTAAGCATAAGTAGCTTAACTGAATTAATTATAAACACATGGCTGGGGCAGTGATATTTAAGAGAGGTTGGTACACTGCTTGACTAGTCAAAGAACACACGCAGAAAATAGCTGCTTTGGCAAATGTACCAAGTCAATTTCCATGCAAAGAAGTTAAGAAATAATATGGCTGCTCTTGCATATGCAAAGCCACGTAATTCATTAATATATGTGAAATAATATTCTTAAAAATGCTTCAAACTGAACAAAAAACGTGATATGTATGAATCGGGAAGTATTGGCCTTGTATTTCAAGAGCAAATACAAGCATAGAAACTCAAGTGGTTAAAAGGTATAGGTTAAACTTCATAACCTAAAAATTGTAGATGCCACGCCTACCATTCGCATAATTAATTAGAGATATGATTTAGGCCTTATGATTATTAAAATGCCCTTTCTGCTCGCGTGACGTAACAAAGCCCCTCTTGCTGTCTACATTTGTAGTTGGGAACCATACTGCCTTTAAGCAGCAGCTTAAAAAAAAGTAGATTTTCCTCACATTTCACGTTTTAAAAGTAGGTTTTGTAAATAAAAACCTTTTGAGATATTTCATCGTTCAAATATGTGTTTTTGGAATGTTAAATGTGTCTGTTGAAAATTTCGTGGTTATCGTTAATACCAGAAATCCTGACCTCTAGTAATAACTATAAAAGAATTGCAATATTCAGAGTGGAAGTTGGCAATAGTGATATAGAGGTAAGCACTATTGATATCTGTGCGTTTCTTTTTAAAGCAAAGCTAAAGCGCTTTACCATTGCTGCATCAAAACCGTTCTTTTTTACATTTAGCTGCAGCTTTGCTTTACCCCCACTCTGCTACCCGTGCAGCGAACTCAAATCTCGCTTTACGACTGCTGCATGGTTTCGCTGGACGAACTGTCATGGCGGACTAGGTGATCATCGAAAATTTCCTTGACGGATTTAACATCATTCTTCAAATTCCCGAGCACGAACGCCTTCTTCAGCACAGTTAGTATCATTTGATTTTACTTGTACATCATATTGTACAATAATTATTATTCCCATCCCCGTATAATTGTTATTTGCACGTGACTTAACCCTGTTAAAGGGTTGTAAACATTGCTGGTTTCATCCAGCATGCTCTCAGCTGATCGACTTTGCCGTTCTTTTTTGTCTGCAGCGGTCGTAAAGCGATCGTGCATCACTCATAAAGCGCTTTACAGGTTTGCTTTAAAAAGAAACGCAAGGTATTGATATGTTGGCCAAGCAGAACATCATCTACTAACCTTCTCCTGCTAAGAACGCCTTCGGCAAAGATCCTAGGAAACACCACATGTTCAGAGCAGGGAGGAGGGTCCAGTAGGAACCAGTCTGCTTCAAGTGACAGCTGTAGGTGAAGCTTGGGGTGTGGCAGGCCTTTATAGATCATTTAACTGGCAGCTTGCAAAGATTGCTTACCTGGCAGGGCTTTATAGATACGGAAGTCCAATAATTTTTGTAACCATTATTCATAGCTTAAAATGTGTGCCATTTTAGGTTATATTTTTTTCCATTGTTTTACTTACGTTTATCATGTTTCTATGATCAAACTGAGTTAATATATGCATTCTGTAGGTTCTAAAATCTAATATTACAATATTAAATTTGATTGTTCTTATGCTTGTAAAACAAAAATATCACACCTAATAGTGAGTTATGTTATCCCTCAAATGAAAATACACTGTATTTTTTCTAAATAAAAACTTTAGGTTTTTCTGCAGTTTTTCCAATAAGTTTACCTTAAAATTAGATTTTTTGTGTTTTGGGATAATCTTCCCATTAGTGTGAATAATGAAGAATTGACTGTGTTAGCATTTGGCAATTTCTTTATTTTCACTCTGAACTGCAGATAAAGATGATTAAATATAATAAGATTAAAACTTTAAACCATTTATGCACCACTTACGTCAAACATAAAATTAGTAGGACATGTTTCGGGAGACCTTCTCCCATCCTCGGCTACTGGTCTACTGGCGTGTCGGACTCTCGGCTGCTGGTAATACCGCCCTGCGTACTGCTTCCCCCTCTCTTCCGACCGGTAAGCTTGATGACATCGCTGACAGGCGGGATGTCAGTGTTCATCACCATGTTACCATATTTTGTAATAAAATTTTTTTCCCATGTATTGAGGTCCATTGGATTGCTGACACGTTTCAATAATGAAATGTCCTTTTTAATGTGATGGCTTTCGGTCCAACAGTGATATGCTACCGATGATTTATCAATCTCCCCCTTTTTTACATTCCTGAGATGTTCCTCCATTCTAGTTTTTAAATTCCTCTTGGTTTGGCCGATATATGATTTGGGGCAATCTCCGCATTCCATTTGATAAATGCCTGATACATTAGTTTTTTCCGTCGAGTTCTTCAGCGGGTGATTTAACAAATTCCTAAGAGTATACCTGTTCTGGGGCGCCAATTTAATATTGTAATTTTTGAAAATTCTGTCAAATTTGTGAAACACCTTCGGATGGAAGGTAAACTTCCTGTATTTAACCTGACTATCTTTTGTATTGACTAAGGTGCTGACTTCTCTTATGTTCTGTTTATTTTTGTGTTTCCTCAACATCTTGTGTATGATGTTTGTATTGAAACCGTTGATAATGGCCACATCTTTTATGTGTTCAAGTTCTGTGTTATATTCAATCTCAATCAGCGGGATATGTATTAATCTGTGTATAAGGCTATGAAAAATGGCAAACTGGTGTGGTTTTGGGTTATGGTTGTTGAATTTGATATAATTGTCTACATGTGTTGGCTTTCTATGAATGCCAAACTCTAATTTGTTGAGGTTTCTGATTATTTTCAGGTCCAAAAAAGGTAACCAACCTTCCTGTTCAATTTCCATAGTGAATTGTACTGCCTCGTCCTGTAGATTAAGTAATTTGAGCGCATCTTCTAACAGTTTCCTTGGGACTATCGCCAGGATATCATCTACGTATCTGTTCCAACTCTTAAACATATGGGGGAATCCTTTGGTGACTCTTAATTCCAAATTGCTCATATAAAGATCTGCAAGTATAGGGGACAATGGGCTCCCCATAGCTAAACCGGAGGTTTGTTGGTAACAATCTTGATCAAACACAAAGGTGTTTTGGTTGATGCATAACTCAATCAGATCTGTATATTCTTCTATATGTTCAACTGGGACTCCATTTTTGGTCAACCAATCTTTAATCAATTTGGGTAGTTTTTCTGTCGGAATACTGGTAAATAATGAAGTTACATCAAAGGAAACCAAAATGTCCCCTGGGTCTATGGTAGTGTCTTTAATTTTATCAACCAGACTTAACGAATTTTGGATGCTTACTTACTTACTTACTTATCCGGCGCTACAGCCCTGTGTGAGCCTTGGCCTCTTCTACAATATTCCGCCACCTACTTCTATCCTGTGCTGCTGATTTCCAGGGGCGGATGTTCATTGCCCTTAAGTCAGCTTCCACTTCATCACTCCATCTGTTGCGGGGTCTTCCTTGTCGCCGTCTTTTATCCATTCGGGATTTGACAACTATCCTTGGCATACGGTTTTCTTCCATCCTTTCCAGATGTCCAAGCCATCTCAGTCTCTGTGCTTTAATAAATCTTACTATATCTTCCTGGTTTAGTATATTTTGTATTTCAATATTTGATCTTATCCTCCAACCGTTCCGGTCTTGAACTGGGCCATAAATTCGTCTGATAATCTTTCTTTCAAATATTCTTAATTTTCGTGCGTCATCAGCTAAAATGTTCCATGTTTCTGAACCATATATCACCACGGGCCTAATAAGGGTCTTATATATTTTAAGTTTTGAGTGTAATTTTGGATGCTATGGGTATCAAATTTGGGAAACTGATTCAATTCCTTCACTAGCCATTGGGCTAGTTTGTAAGTGGGTGCGTTAATATTACTGATTATAGGTCTCATACTGTCATTGTTCTTGTGGATTTTCGGCAACGTGTACAGTTTCGGTAGTGTGGGGTTATTAACTATTAACTTCCTTTTTTCTCTGTCAAGTATAATTTTACTAGATTTTATTTTATTTTTGGTTGTTTCCGCAAACTTCTTCAATGGATTTTTGATCCCTTTTTTATACTCTGGTTGTTGTAGCAGCTTTTTCGTCCTTTGTTTATAATCTGTTTGGTCTATAATGACCGTTTTGTTCCCCTTTTCGGCTTTTAAATAAAATACTGGTTTATTATTCAACAGTGTGACTGTACGTTTGTAGTTAGTATTATTATCCTCAGGTATTTGTCCTAATACTTCTATACATTTCGTTTGGGCTACCACTTTGTCATTGGTTTTTGCAAGTGTGTTGGTGGAAATTTCTACATCCGCAATGTAATCGTCAAGGTTACTGGAATGCGTTACGCAGGTTTTTAAACCCTTGTTCAAACAATCCAATTCCCCCTGGGTGAACGTTTCTTCCGTTAGATTGACTACATTGTCCAGCGTAGGCCCCTTTTCCTTGTTGGTCTTACTAATAGTCTGTGTGTGGTTTAAAGTTTCAATCTTATTATTCAGTTGTGCCACGGTTTTTAACAACTTCTTCGTAATTTTTTACAATTTTATGATTAAATATATTGACAGTGATCTTTGCTACCATCTTCTGGGCAAAGTGAACTGGTTTTGGGAAATAACTGTGTTACCGTATATAGGAGTGACAGGAAAAGCTATGTGGAGTGGGGGGGGGGATAAGAAAATCGGAAAATGGAACTATTAACTGGAGGGTTTTGATTGGTTGAAAAGGAAAAATTTAATTTAATAGTAGTATGGGATGTAAAATCTGCCCTTTTTACGGCCAATACCGTATTTTGGAGTGACCAGTACTGGTTGCCAGGCCTGGCTAAGTTTTAGACCACCATCCCTGTTGAAGTTTTGGCCTTGGATCTGGATTTCTATGGCTCCTGCTACATTATGGTCCCAATAGCATCTCTGCCTCCCTAGGATTTGGTCTGGTCGAATTGGAACTTGTGACCAGTGTCGATCCAGTGCTGGGCCACTATAGACTTGTCTGGGTAATACAGCCTGATGCATTTGAAGTGTTATTGCATCTTTCCTCTATGGTGCGATCCGTCTGCGTGATATCCAGAGTGGCCTCTCTCACTCCAGAATAAGGTATTGGCCGTGAAAAGAGCTGATTTCACATCCCATACTACAATAAAATTTAATTTTTCTTTGTTAACTAATCAGAGCTCCCATTTAATTGTTCCACTTTCCTATTTTCTTATTGGCCTCCACCCCATCTATAGCATTTTCTCTCTCTCCTTTATAACATTTCCCAAGACTGACTCATATCTCCCAGAAGATGGCAGTGGACATAGCTGCTGAAAGCTCAGAATCATCTACTGCGGTTGGAAGCCCAAGAAACCATTATACATATTAGGATTATTATATTTCATGCCATTGTAGGCTTCATTTATGGAAAACTGTGAATTTAAAATTGAAACCATTGATTATGTGTAGGAAATTGTCCATTAACTAGACCAAAAAAGTGTAAAATTACTCGATGCATAGGTTTAGTAATATTGATAGTTGATATAGTATAGTATGCTTTTTCTTTTACTATAGAATTGTTTCACCTTTTTAGATAATGTTTTTTTATGTTTGTAATGTATCTACATGCATTTCAATTATTTACACAGAGGAGAAAAGAAAATCTCAGTTAAGGAAATCTGAGCATTCAAAGGATTCCAAAGAACCAAGTGCAGATTGTGTCTCATCAAAACCATCGTTAGATGATAAAGATGAATGTGAGGAATCTGAATCAGAAGATTTCAACGAGTGTTATGAGTATGACTTGATAGGAGTGACTGTGCATACGGGTACTGCAGATGGTGGACATTACTACAGTTTTATTCGAGATCGCACCACTTCAAATCGTGACAAATGGTTCCTTTTCAATGATGCTGAAGTGAAACCTTTTGATCCAAACCAAATAGCAGCTGAGTGTTTTGGAGGAGAGATGACTGTAAGTGTATGTTACTTTTTTAATATCTTTTTGTCTTTTGTTAGATTAAGAAATGTTTGTGCATTATTTACTGTTTGTGCAGAAGTACACTAGTTAATTTGAATATTCATTCAAGAATACAGTAAACTCCCGATTATCTGTGCAAGGTTCTTCCTCCTTTTTAAACCCTTTGTGAGCAGAATACACAACCAGGTGTGAAATTTTAATTTCCTGCACTTTATTTTGTCAGATTATGAATTTTCTGCACTTAATTTTGTCATAATTGTGCATTCTTTGTAATATAAATAGATTACTGAGCAGCACTCACCACTGTTTATTGATCCTTTTGTGAAGCTGTTGTCAAAGGTTACTTAATCTTGCGTGGAGCCTTCGTCTTCTTCATAAAATAATAAAACACTCGCATAATATATAACATAAACACTAAAAATGTCAACTTCACAACAGAAATCACGACGTTCCGCGAAACACCATGAACGTCTTGCGTTTTCAAGTGAATCTTATTTTAGCGACGAGATGTTAGGTCACGAAGTCTTTCCGAACGTCTATACTTGACTGTGGGTAATGAAACTGTTGAAGCATAATTTGAAGTTGAAAGTGGAGGGGGGCAGATGTTCTTGTTCTTATTCTTTTCTATGGCTGTTGATACAACTTTACTTTTGCTATTAGCCTCTTTTATTTCTTCATCAACTAGTTTGAGATAGGCTTGATTTAACATTCTTTATGCACAATGTGGCGACAAAGTGCAGAGAATTCAAAATCTTGCACCTGATTAATTCTAACATTCAGATTATTCATGTTTTTCGATTAATCATACATATCATGGCCCCAATTAACACAGATAATTGGGAGATTACCTAGTTAAAAATGTTTTCACACCTTTATTTTTTTACATTAGGTAAGCCAGGGCATGCAGAGATCTGAAATTTTTAACATAGATAGATTGAAGGGTGTCCAAATGCACCTTAAAGCCAGTTTTTTAAGTTTCACTATCCTTTGCAAGTTGTGAGGGAAAAACTGGCAGAAAACATGGTTTTTTTATTCTTTCTTAAACGCACTTTATTTTACCTTAGTAAACTTCTGGACGGCCGTTTCGCAGGTGGTGTTCCTGCATCATCAGCAGAGTGCCACTCTGCTGATGATGCAGGAACACCACCTGCGAAACGGCCGTCCAGAAGTTTACTAAGGTAAAATAAAGTGCGTTTAAGAAAGTGTTTTTATTCAACTATTTGTTACACAACGCTAAAGTCGGACACAAGAATGAATTTTTTAATCTATCGAAGCACCAGTTTTCGCTATTACATTTCAGTTGTGAAATTACTTCAGGTGGCCTTCCTCTGCTGCTTTAGCAACCGGGAAAGAAAGAACACCACTGAAATTAATTTTTTTCAACATAACATGTGGAATTCTTGATTGCTTCAAATTTCTTAGCCTGCCTTGCTTGCTTCATTTGTTTATAACATTACAGCATGCAGAGATCTGAATATTTTTACATAGGTGGACAGAAGGGAAATGATGAATGTAGACCTAAATGAGAAAACATTTATCCATTTGGACAAAACTCACTATATATATATACAGAGTCTGTCCGGAAAGTAATGTCATTGAGTGTTGTTGACTTGATTGTTGTTCATTTTCTTCCTGCTGTCCAGAAATACATTTTTCAGAATAAGGCCTACTTGTATGTATGTCATATGTGTGTCTGTGTGCATGTGAATGCATGTGTGTGTGCGTGTGCACGTGTACATGTTGTGTCAGCATAGCTGGAGAAGGAAAAAAAATCTGAACGAAATAAAATGTTATATAACCAGTCACTTATGCTTTCCTCATTAGTACGAACCAAGAAGTAGCCAGATCCGTGCTTAGGGTTGAAAAATATATTGGAGTCTCATTAGATTTTTAATTTTCAATAAATTTGTACCTCCTTTATTTCAAGGCTGCCCAAATGACAAAGTTTTAGCACTAAAAATTAATGTCCACACTGATAACTTTAGGGAAAACATATGAATGGAATTAGCTGAATATAGTATGTTTCTTTTCCAAAAGATAACTTTGTAGATGTGAATGTAGAATGTAGAAATACTACAATCCTTTAAGTGATCAAACCATTGTGTTCTGAAAATGTATGAGTGGAATTGAAGATCTTTGTTTTTAATAGAAGAATGTACAGTGAGTCTCAGACAGATTGCACCTGCCGCGCCGCACGTTGGGTTCCCACCAGATGACGCTCCTATCCCCGGTATGCGGCAAAGGAACTGCCTGGCAGTTGACTGACTTGTCCGTGCATGACAATGAAAATAATTGAAATAAGTTTGAAAATAACGAAAATAGGCACCTACCTTATTACAGGAGATGCTGGAAGTGTCCTCCTCCTACATCCACACATTTTTGGCATCGTGATAGGAAATTCCGGTTAACACGCATTAATTGCTCTTCTGTTTTCACGTAATTATCATACATAAATATCCTCTGGTGCACTGTCAACACCTTTGGAGCCATTGTGACAACTACAGAATCACTATCACGTCTTTACAACACGAGAACAATGCTCAACTGCAGGCTATGCGGCAATTGTCGACTTATCTGTGGGGACACAGCTGGCTGCGAAGCGGGAAATGTTGAGTCATCATGAGAGAAGCACGGCGCGCGGCAAGCGGGTGCAATCTGTCTGGGACTCACTGTGGTATGTATCTGAGAAGTGTTGCATGTTCTTTTTGTTTTATTGTTTATCACTGGGGTATTTATAATGTAAATTGGCCAGTGCCACCCTGTTCAGTGTGTTTATCTAGCACTGTACTCATTTGCACTGGCAGATTAAGAAATGGTCTGCAAACTTTCTTCTTTGTTCACTGTAGAATTTGAGAACATAGTTGTAAGATTGCCCACACTCTTTCATTCAGTTACAAGATGAATACTATCAGTAAGTAAACCCCATGATTGCTGAACAAAGTCCAATCCACGATCACAGTTTATAATCTGGTCACAATTGTTACAACAAAGTTGCCTTCATTTCCCTAAACCATGGTTCGTAAGTTCATAACTACGGTTCGGATGTTTATGACATGTCATATTTTTATCCAGACCTCTGTTCTTGCTGCAAACACAAATTGAACATGAATCGCAAGCTTGTTATCCTAATCGGACTGTTTTCATTTTGCATATAAAGTCATATTATGGTCATTTTTATGGTGTTGGTCATATTTTAGCCATATTTGTAATTTAACGTCATACTTCAGTCATAAATTCAATAAAGGAGCACAATTATACAGCGTGTGTACTACATGGTTGAGTTAAGTTTGAAATTTACTTTTTAGTTTAATGTTTATGCTAAATTAATAGGTAAGTTAAATTTTAAAATTAATGCAATATGGACACAAAGGATCCACAAAATATTAGGAATATTTGGAGCTGATTAAGCGAGCAAACAGGAGAAAATTCTTTAAAAATAGTTCATTACAAGTAAAACTGTAAATCAAAATTTTTAAAAAGGAATTATCTGATTGAATTCATGCGATGTAAGAATTTAGTGTCTTTAATCGTTTTAAATTGGAACTTATTTTTTGATTATACATTATTTTATTATGTCATATTTAGGGTTTTTCGGTCATATTAGTCATTTGTAAGGAACTATTTGCAGTCATACTTTCCATATTTTTAGGTCATAAACATCCGAATCCTGACATTTGCATGAACCTGGGTTAAGTTAGCTTTAAAACATGGGCTGCACTTATTTAAGGTGGATATAGTGGATCAACTGGAATCTAAGAACCAAAGAAGAATTGATGGTCTGAAAGCATTAAAGCCACAGGTATTCTTGACATCACAGTTTCATCTAGAGAAGTATGTACTGTGTATGGCATAAAACATTTTTGAAACCATTTCTTTGTAGAGAACGATTATGAAAATTCTTGGCAACGAATAAACTAATCCGTCTTCAAGTCAAACTCTTTAGATGTTTGCTTTCCGGATAGGCCTATCTAAGAATATGTTTGCCATATGCAATTTTGCATTATAAGGATGCCTCCTGGCAAAAAAGATTGAAAGTTGCTTTTTCTGGTTGCAGAATTTTGGCAGAGATTCCAATATTTTCCCACAGCCATTGTTGCCAGTTGTATGCATACTTTGTACTGGCATTAGTAGGACTTACCTTCTAAATGGGAAATCAGTACAGTAAAAGCTCCTTATTCGCGCTTCCTTCATTCGCGTTTTCACTATTTGCAGATGAAAAAAATGCGACCCAATTCCTATATTCGCGGCTAAAAATTTCTTTATTTGCGGATCTAATAATAATAAAAAGATTCCAATAGGTATCCAACCCAATATCCTTTGTAAATGCCGTCAAATGGACAACTTTGCCTTTGTTGTTAAATGATATCGCCGAGGACTTTGACATAAGCCGCCTTCGCCGCGATCGGTGTTTTTGAGAATGTAAACAAACAGAATGAAAGCATTTAAAAAATGATGGAACATATACAGTGAAGCAACTATAATATAATAATTACAATTTGAGTTGAACTTAGACACTTATGCTTCACTTACCAACTTTTTGGTAGAACATGTTTCAAGGACCCTTGTCCCCATCCTCGGCTACGTGTCCAACTGACAAATCCTGCTTTTGAAGGTCATGAAGTGTCCCTGGTGGTGGTTTTATGAACTTCTTGATGAGGTTCTCATCCTCTGGTATTTCGAAATTCATGAGATTCCTATCAAATTTCTTTATATAGATCCTCTCCCAGATGTCCAGTTCTTTTGGTTTGCTTACTGATTTTAACAATTTTGGTTCTCTACAAATTCTGTGGTCATTTTCCCAAGAATGCGTTGCAACGGCCGATTTTTCCAACTGACAATTTTTAAGGTTGGAAAAATCGGCCGTTGCAACGCATTCTTGGGAAAATGACCACAGAATTTGTAGAGAACCAAAATTGTTAAAATCAGTAAGCAAACCAAAAGAACTGGACATCTGGGAGAGGATCTATATAAAGAAATTTGATAGGAATCTCATGAATTTCGAAATACCAGAGGATGAGAACCTCATCAAGAAGTTCATAAAACCACCACCGGGGACACTTCATGACCTTCAAAAGCAGGATTTGTCAGTTGGACACGTAGCCGAGGATGGGGACAAGGGTCCTTGAAACATGTTCTACCAAAAAGTTGGTAAGTGAAGCATAAGTGTCTAAGTTCAACTCAAATTGTAATTATTATAGGGTAGAATGAAAGCAACCTTATTATTCAATGAATAAAGTATATTTTTAAATGTTGCTGTTCCGTTCTATGGTAAAAGCCGCTTTGCGTGTTTTATTGTTTCGTCTTTCACATTTGTTACAAAAATGGAAGTGGCGTGGTCATTATGGATCGAAGACCACAACCAAAAAAGGGTGCCCCTGAGTGGTCCAATGGTCCGGGAGAAGGCAAAGCGTCTTTACGCTCATTTTAAAGAACCTGATGGTAGTTGTAGTGGTGAATGTACAGGTGGAGGATTTCAAGCATCGGAAGGTTGGTTCAAAAACTTCAATTAAATTGATTTTTTTACTGTACTGTATATATTTGTTTTTTTTTTTTTATTTTGTCACCTAGGAACGTATCCCCTATAATCCCATATAAATTACCATTCCGTATTCACGGTTTCTGTATTTGCGGCATATTTATGGAACATATACCCTGTGAATAAGGAGCTTTTACTGTATACCGTTTTGTAAAATTTGCTTAATAGCTGTACCCTTTTCCTAAATACATGTTTATATAATATTTATTTCTATATTCTAGAGCAAAACGTATGACTCAGTGACAGATAAATTCATGGACTTCAGCTTTGAGAAGACGAATAGTGCATATATGCTGTTCTATGAATGGTGCAGTCGAGGTGGAGAGCAGCGAGGTTCAAAAGAGGAAATTAGTGATACAGAATCTACTCCTTCAGCTCCAGCTTCTTCTCCTGAACCAAAATCAAGTACTGATCCAGGTTGTGTTGCGCTGAGTTCTCCTCAGCAGATCTGCCCAACATTTGAATTAAGCAAAGAACTAGAGGATTGGATTTGGCAGGACAACATGCATTTCCTAAAGGACAAAAATATCTTTGAGCACACCTACTTCAAGTAAGTCAAGGACAAGAATCTTTACAATATTAATAGTCTATTAATACACAATACTAACCAAGCAATCTTGGTTTCAATCAGAATGAAATTAAACTAATTTGAATTGAAAGAAATATAAACTCATTCTGGATCTATTTCATTTTACAGTATTAACTTGCTGCAAAAGTTGTCAAAATGCTTGTGAGAAAGTTTCTGTTTGTTTCTTTATACACAGTAAAAATTCTCAGGAGTACCAGAACAGTGACACCTTACAAAGTCAATGTTGAAACACAAAATTTATTAAATAGCTGTAAGAAAATCTGCAGCATTACTGGGGATCTTTAGACTTGCATACTATCAACAGATTGTTTACAGAAGCACAACACGGTTTCCGTTCGGATCATTCCACTACTGGTGCAGTGAGTGAACTAGTAAAATATGTTTTAAATGCTTTTGAAAACAAAGAACATACTAGAGCTGTTCTCTGCGATCTCAGCAAAGCGTTTGATACAGTAAGCCATGACAATTTAATAACAAAATTGAAATATTACGGAATAAGGGAGAATGAATTAGATGTCCTGGTATCGTACTTAACTGATCGCAGGCAGGTAGTTCAGGTAGAAGACCACATTTCTGACATCAAAGTGGTAGAATTTGGAGTTCCACAGGGATCCGTTTTGGGTCCGCCATTATTTTTGATATGCATAAATGATCTTTCTTTTAATGTAGCGTGTAAATCGATAATTTTTGCAGATGATACTTGTTTGCTCAACAAAAATAGCACTTTGATAGAGCTGGGAAACTTAACAGAAGCTTCCATTAAACAATCCAAAGAGTGGTTTGCTGCAAATAACCTGTTTTTAAATTCTGACAAAACTCAGAACATTACATTTAGTCTAAATAAATGTGCGGCTAGCTCCAGCATTGTGAAACTACTAGGAATAGATCTTGACAGTACTTTATCCTGGGATCATCATATTGTCAATCTAAGTAAACGACTCAGTAGAGTTATTTTTCTACTGTGTAACCTCAAATTCATACTACCTGACCAGTACATAAGAATGTCTTACTTTTCATACTTTCACAGTATTATAAAATATGGAATTATTTTATGGGGTAATAGCAACCAGACAGAAAAAATCCTAAAACTTCAGAAGAGAATTATAAGAGTCTTATCAAATTCTGATATTAATGCACCATGTAGGCCTCTATTCAAACAGCTAAAGATTATGACAGTTGTTAACCTGTACATTCTGGAATTGCTCATACACGTAAAGATGAAGTATAATAGCGAAACATCTAGAGCCAATATTCACTCCCATATGACTCGGAACTCACATCAAATTGATCTTCCACAACATAGACTATCAAAGACAGAGGTAAATTTTGAATATGTGGGTTTTAAACTATTCAATGCTCTGCCTGAAAACACTGTTAACTTGCCTTTTAACTGTTTTAAGAATAAACTAAAGGGCTGGCTTACATTAAACCCAGTCTATAGAATAGATGAATTCTTAAATTGTAATTTGAACTTAATTTAAGAAGGATGTAAATTGAATGTAGTGATGTGTGATGTAAACAATGTGAATAGAATGAAGTGCAATGACTTTAAATGAACTGTATGTAAGGTATGTAGGTTGCGCTTGAGAATCAATATTGTATGATGTAATCGTTAGAGATAATCTTTCGTATTGTATCAGTGGAATGACATTGCCTATTGTTTTATACTCAATGGCATAATAATAATAATAATAATAATAATAATGATTCAGAGTTAAATAGTTTTGGTTTAGGTTAGGTGGCTCTAGGCCATTAAGCATGAAAAGGATATAAAAAGGAGAGGAAGGTGCCAGAGAATTTACCAATTGGCAGGAGAAGCTGGTCTTCAATTGGTGCTGGCTCTGGTATCATAGTTACACATAAAAAAGAACATTAAAAACGAAAATTTTCGGACAAACTTTGCCCTTTGTCAATCACTTAGAGAATGGAGCTTGAGCTTGTCTGCGTCAGTAATACATCAAGTAATTTATCTCACCAGTCGGAAGCTTGGGCAAAGGTTGCACCTGTGGGAGGTCAAAGCAAAGGGATATGAATGTACAAAGGAATTCACACATTATGCAGAGTTTGCTTAAAAGGATATAGAATCTCTGTTATTGCAACAAGAAGAACATAATTCCTTATATAGTACCATTAATTTGTGTTTATTCGAAGGCGGACTAATCACGTTTTGAACCGACGCTCCTCATATATATGACATCCAATAATTTTTATAAATCTAAAAACATCTGTTAAATCTGCCAAGTACAGTAGTTATAATACATAATTATTACTGAGTATTGTGCACATTTAATCTCACAATTACCATGGAATGGGATTGAAAGAGATAATTGAGGGTGAAGAAATCATGCATTTAAAAATCGAGCCCAGTATTCATCCAAGTGAAAGCCATGAGAAAAAACATGGACTCCCATTTATTGGCCTTGACAACAGCAATCTCATGCAGTTCAAATTTGATTGTAATACATATGTACATGCAGTAATACGGTAATCATTTTTAGTGGATTTCCTTGGAATGATACATATAATAATATAAAACACATTATCACAAATGCTAATTTTCATATTAAAATAGTTAAAACATGGTTAGATTCAAATTATCTTTCTCTTAATTTAGATAAAGCAACCCTTTACCACTTTTGTTAACAGTTACTCGAATGAACCAACTTAATCTATTTCCCGAGTTAAGTCTAAAAATTCATAAACCGAATAATTGTTGAAGTTCTAAAAACAAGTTACATATTTAGTTAACAGGATATGTAGAACAATGTATGAATTTGTTATCCTTTGCTCAGTTCTAAAAATACACAATTTAAGAATGATCTACTTATCTTTAATACATTCCAATATCATGTAGGATATAATTAGATGGGGAGGAGCATGAGAACTATTCTTTCTCCACTAATTTTTCTTCAAAAACATGTTAAAATTTGTCTAAATCCTCTTGACTATCCATTTAAATTTTTATTTTCTGAATTTAATGCACATAGTGGGTATCATTTTAAACTTACTAATGGCCGGTTTCTATAAACTCGCGAATTACCTATGGGTAAATTATCCCATGAACAGAATTTACACAAGGAAAACTCTTACGAACAGAAATAATTTAAAGATAACGATCACACACAGTTTTGGCGAGTTTCTAGATAAAAGTCCACTGGGTAAATATGAAAATGAGAGAAAAAATGTTTCTATAAACTAGGGCTAGATCTTTCCAAGGGTAAATCTTTGGGTTAATTTATCCTTTCATGGATGGCTGGATAAAATTTAACCTCTCGTAGGATAAATATGGCGGACGTGCACGGATTGCAGTACCTGTAAAATACAGTTTTAGAAGTGCTGAGATGATCTGTAATGTTGACTTTGTTTCTCCGTAATAGGATGGGCTTATCAGAATTTATATACATATTTCTTATTGAAATTTTCATGTACCGTACATTGTCGCTAATGACTGTATTTGCCGGTATTTGGTAGCACTGAGTGTGCAAACATTGCAAACTAGAGTCGTACTTCTCATTTTTCCTTCCTCTTACGCATTAGATCTCGACAGTAGTAGTAGTATTTATATGAAGATAATGTTTTCCGAACTATTAGTATGATATATATTGCAAAACCATGTCTTGACTTGCAGTAGTGGAATCATAGCCCAGTCAAATGTTACAAAAAAAATGCGTGAACTTACATTAAATGGAGTATTAATGATTTTTGGAGGGGAGTTTAGGACCATTACTGGGATCACAAATCCAGATTTGCAACCCTCAGAAACCTGTGCTCGCTGAATGGCGGTCGAAATAAACCGTTTTTTTCGGACTTTTTTCGGTTTTTCGACAATATCTCCTAAACTATGCGTTTGTTGGAAAGAATATTTCTTAGCTTTTTTAAAGTAAATTAAATTTTCTAAAACATGAGATCAAAATCGATTTTGTAAGTTATATGGTTACCGAGATATGACTTTTCAAAGATTGGCCTATTTTTCAAAAAAGTTAAAATTTTAAGTTTTCTTCGTGTTTCGAACTGAATACCGGCAAAATGACACGTCCTACAGAAAAGTCAAGAGAACAAAAGTTGTAGGTAATTTAATAAGCTTTAATTTGAGCTATAGCTGGTTCTTTTAGCTCAGATAGTCTCGTCATAAATGACAAAAACCGAAAACATGAACAAATGCTTTTTTGGGTGAAAGTTGAGTAACATCGTTTCCTCCACCAACATCTTAATTTTTTTGGTAACATGTTTGCGGATAATGTCTTATAACTGTGTATAGAAATTATTTGTGTGTATATGTGTCTATGGGAGATGGATTTTGCCAGGAAAAAATATTTAAGCAGAATATTTCATAAAAATGTATTTACTTTTAAACCAACAGGCATATTTAAACCATGTGTGAGGTTCCTGGTATGGGATGGTATGGGACCTGGGAAGTCGAGGGTGGGGTGATGTCTTCATCCTCACTTGAAGAAATGTCATTCTGGGGTGTGGGCACATTGCATTTCAGCCCAGTTTTGCGGCAGCTGCAGCCCCCAGCGCAGCCCATCTTACACTTGCACGAGATCAGTTGCAGAAGGGTTTGAGGGGCTGGTTCAACTTCCATTGCAATTGGAGTAAGCCCAACTTGTCCAACTTCCACCTCAATCCGTGAGTTTTTTCCACCCCAACCACTTTTGTACTTGCGAAAAAGTAGAATGAAAATTGGTTACCGTATTCTATCATATTTCAAAGCATACACATGGTTTACGTGTATAAGTGAACAAAGAAATTTACGAACATAATGATAGGAAATGTACATAGACATACCTGGTGATACATACAATAAGCATGATATTTTGCAGCATCTGTGGTTGGTGACAAACGAGCGAAGTTGCCTTTGGCTGTCAGGTCGTTGAGGGTGGTGTCAGTCGCTCCTTCATAAACTGCGACGAGGTACTTCTCCCCAGCTGCAGCTATTTCATCGTGACTCATATCTGGGTGGAGGAAGACTCCTGCTTGCCTGAATAGTGCTGGGTTCTTGAGGAAGGTTTGACAAATTTGGTTTTCCCCTGCCTGAAAGGGGCCCGGGAGAGGTTCCGGTGGTGAACGATGTAGATGAATATTGGACGTCTGGCTCCCCTCTTCTGGAAGTAGATGTATTTTTTGGAACTCAAACCAACTAATAACACAAGCAGGTCCACATCTTCCACTATGATTACAACCTTCTCAGAAGAGTCAGCATTGGTGATGGCAGCTCTAACAATGTCAGCATCAGCATCCTCTTCTGTCACCTCAACACCATGCTGCTCAAATCCAGTTTTCAGTAGCTCTATCAGCGTATGCTTATTAGTGTCGTTCGATAAGAACTTCTCTTGCTTGATGTTGGAAATTGAAGCTGATAGGACAATGTCACTGCAATTGAGGGCGTCTGAGACGTTTGGCGCTTTTGGTACTTTCTTGAGAGGCGTCCTCCGGGTATCCATCAAAGACAATGGGTTACATCTGTCCCAAAATGTTTTTTTTACAAAATGAATGTAGCCGTCAATGATGGTCTTCACTGATGCGTTTTGATGCAACACACATTTGTGGAGCAAGTAGCCACCATAGAGCACGATATGGATATTTGCATCTCGGGAGATGTTGGTAGTGAGGGATGTGAAACACGAATATACCTAGGTAGAGCTGCCTTAGTTCCCTTCCTCACTCCAGCTTCGTTGAAAAGAGACATACTTCATATTTAAAGTGGGCTTTCAACTCTGCGTCGGATTTTTATGGTGATGCTAACTCGCTGAAATATTGTGAAAGGGTCAACTTCAATCTTCTTATTCGTGACTTGTATGGAATTATTGACGCTTGCCAAGGTAACAAATTGCAACCAAGGTAACAACGTTGTCTTTACGTTTTAATCCAACTTTCCCAAATGTCTGGTTTTCTATGTTAACCACTCCTTCTGTTCCCAGTTCAATTTAACAATTGACTTCATAGCCTCCAACAATCCCACTGCTAATAGAAACTATTTTGTCAGTAACGGGGAACTGATCTCGTGCAAGTGCAAGATGGGCTGCGCTGGGAGCTGCAGCTGTCGCAAAACTGGGCTGAAATGGTCAGCTTTGTGCACTTTCTGCAAGGGAAAAATTCTGCCGGAATGTTCCCACACCCCAGAATGACATTTCTTCAAGTGAGGATGAAGACATCACCCCACCCTCGACTTCCCAGGTCCCATACCATCCCATACCAGGAACCTCACACATGGTTTAAATATGCCTGTTGGTTTAAAAGTAAATACATTTTTATGAAATATTCTGCTAAATATTTTTTCCTGGCAAAATCCATCTCCCATAGACACATATACACACAAATAGTTTCTATACACAGTTATAAGACATTATCCGCCAACATGTTACCAAAAAAATTAAGATGTTGGTGGAGGAAACGATGTTACTCAACTTTCACCCAAAAAAGCATTTGTTCATGTTTTCGGTTTTTGTCATTTATGACGAGACTATCTGAGCTAAAAGAACCAGCTACAGCTCAAATTAAAGCTTATTAAATTACCTACAACTTTTGTTCTCTTGACTTTTCTGTAGGACGTGTCATTTTGCCGGTATTCAGTTCGAAACACGAAGAAAACTTAAAATTTAACTTTTTTGAAAAATAGGCCTATCTTTGAAACGTCATATCTCGGTAACCATATAACTTACAAAAACGATTTTGATCTCATATTTTAGAAAATTTAATTTACTTTAAAAAAGCTAAGAAATATTCTTTCCAACAAACGCATAGTTTAGGAGATATTGTCGAAAAACCGAAAAAAGTCCGAAAAAACCGGTTTATTTCGACCGCCATTCAGCGAGCACAGGTTTCTGAGGGTTGCAAATCTGGATTTGTGATTCCAGTAATGGTCCTAAACTCCCCTCCAAAAATCATTAATACTCCATTTAATGTAAGTTCCGATGTAACATTTGACTGGGCTATCATAGGCTGAAACAATTACATCTCCGTTATTCAAGATGTGTTCTCAGTGTTCACCGTAGCTCTTTGTCAGCGTGCTGGATTACGGTTCAAGAGGTCCACTGTTCGATCCCCGGCATGGTAGTATATATTATTTTTTATTTCCTCATTATACCATTAGTGCTCTGGTGGGTGATTCTGGAACTAAGTTGTCCATTGGATAATTTACCCATAGGTATTTCGCGAGTTTATAGAAACCGGGCATATTTTTTTTTTTTTTTTTTTTATTTTGAGAAAGGGTGGGCATTATTGCCCTATGCACCGCGACCATTACTGATCTATTGTGCGCCCCTAGCTTTAGTCCCTTAGAAGGCCAGACTCTTTGATAAAGAGTGCCAGCTTCTTGATTGAGACCTTGGACAGTTCATCCGCTGGCATGAACCAGTAGTTGAAATGCTTGGCCCTAATGGCCGCAAGTATTTCACAATCACACAGAAGATGAAGAGCAGATTCTTCATCTTTTCGACATCTCCTGCACATCGAGTCGTCTGCTATGCCAACCTTATGAAGGTGTCCCAGCAGCCGACAGTGTCCAGTCATAAATCCCACAACCCAGCTGAGTAGGAATCTATCCATCTTAAGCAGTTCTCTGGTCCTGCCTTTGATGACTTCTTTGATAGTCATCTTAGAGTGTCTGTGACCTGTCACAGCTACCCAATGTTTGTTGTGTTTCCTGTTAGCCCACTCCCGAACCGCTCCTCGGATAGAACCATAGGGCAGTCCCAGGCAGGGCTCAGGTCCCACAAAGGGCAGAGCTGCCCCCTTTTTGGCCAAATCGTCAGCCCTCTCATTGCCATGGAAACCCCTATGTCCTGGCACCCACATCAGTTTAACTGCATTGTGTTCAGCCAGTGTCATTAGGGACTCCCTGCACTCGAGGACTAGTTTAGACCTTATTTCCTTTGCCTCAAGAGCCTTTAAGGCTGCTTGGCTGTCAGAAAGTATAGTAATGTGTGTATGCATGTAGCCCTTGCTAATACTTTCCCATGCACTTGCCATGATGGCATAGACTTCTGCTTGAAACACAGTCGCATGCAAGCCAAGGCTGTATGAAAGCTCTTTACCACAACCATACAGTCCTGCCCCAGTGCCTTCTTTAGTTTTGGATCCGTCAGTGTACCATGTAGGTCCACTTTGAATCCTGGTTTCAATTCCTTTGTCCCATTCACTACGTTCTGGATATGCTATAGTGAATTTCCTTTCACTTGCTTTCTTAGGTATCAATTTGTCTGATCCCATAGTCATAAAATGGTCCAGACCTTTGTCCCTAGAGAATTGCATGTGACCGAAGCATTGTAGTTCCAACTTTTCAATGCCATTACACCGAAGTCTATAAAGACCCGCTCGCGCCTCCGCTTCTACCCAGATATGAAGAGGGGGCAGGTCCAATAGGACTTCCATGGCAGCTGTAGGAGTAGTCCTAAAAGCCCCTGTTATGCCAATGCAGGCCAGTCTCTGTAGCTTGGAGAGCTGATCCTTGCATGACTTCAGTTGAGTCCTAGGCCACCAAACAAAAGCAGCATAGGTAATAATGGGTCTGACCATTGTGATATAAATCCAGTATACCAGCTTAGGTCTTAGTCCCCACTTTTTGCCAAGCATTGTCCTGCATGTCCAAAAGGCCCTATAAGCCTTGTCGATACATGCATCTGCTTGCCTTTTCCAGGTTAGTCCCTTGTCTAGAATAACTCCAAGGTATTTAACCTCATTGCAGAATTGCACTACCCGCCCCCCGAGTCTGGGTTCCCTTAAGTTCCCCAGATCCCGGCGTCTGGTAAATGGTACAATTTTCATTTTGCTTGGATTCACAGACAGTTCACATCTGTTGCACCAGCTTTCTACTTTTCCTAGTGCCACTTGTAGCACATCGGAAACCGTGCCGGGGAATTTCCCTTTGATTATAATTGCTATGTCATCAGCGTAGCCCACCGTGAAATAGCCACTACTGTTGAGATCCCTAATCAGGCCATCCACAACAAGGTTCCACAACAGGGGCGATAGTACGCCTCCCTGAGGACATCCCCTTGATGTGAGGACATGAATGGTCTCTCCGCATATCGTCGATATATTGCTCCTGTCCTCCAGCATGCATTGTATCCACCGAAGAACAGTGCTTGGAATACCATGTTCCTTCGCCGAATGGATGATGGCCTTGACAGAGGTTCTATCAAAAGCGCCCTCAATGTCCAGAAAAGCTCCTAGAGCAATCTCCTTATCATAAAGTGCCTTCTCCAGGTTGGTTACAACATAGTGAAGAGCAGTTTCAGTAGATCTGCCTGGTTGGTAAGCACATTGGTACTTGTGAAGAGGATAATCCCTCAGCACGCATTCCCTAATGTACCCATCGACAAGTTTCTCCATTGCCTTCAGCAGAAAAGATGATAGGCAAATTGGTCGGTAGGCCTTGGCGTCAAAGTAATTGGGACGCCCAGGCTTAGGTATATAGGCCACTCTTACCTGCTTCCAGGCCGTGGGTATGTGCCCAAAAGCTAGACTGGCTCTAAATATGTAGCATAGCAGGGATGCTATTGAGTCAATCCCTTGCTGTAGTAAAACGGGTATCAGTCCATCTGGCCCTGCTGATTTATAAGGTTCAAATGAGCTGATGGCCCATTTGATTCCGGTTTGATTGAATATTGCCCGCGTCAGTTGCCAATCCTCCCTGTCTGTCTTGATATTTGACTCCAGGTTTGGTTGCCCCTGTCCGCAGTGCAGTTCCTCAATCTCCCGTGACCCTGGAAAATGAACCTCATACATTGCTCTTAGAGTTTCTTTTCCAGTCATTGTATACGTGCCATCAGCTAGTTTTATGGTACCTAGCTGATGCGTGTTACCTTTAGCTAGAGCCTTCACGAGTCTAGCACCACTGGAAACATGTTCAATGCTCCCGCAGTACTCCCTCCATGAAGTTCTCTTAGCCTTCCTTATTTGAAAATTGTATCGGGTAAGTTCGGTCTTATATCTATCCCAATCCCCCGTTACTTTAGCCAGGTTGAAGAGTCTCCTGCAGCTGTGTCTAAGTTCGCTAAGCTCCTTAGACCACCAAGGTACACTCCTTGGTGTGGAAGCAACCTTAGCTTTGCAGTTTGTAGTGTAAGATAGGAGAATGGCCTGTTGCAGCTGGTCAACAGCCAGCTCCAAATCTACCACCGAACGAATGTTCTTTGATATGCCCTGTGTAAGTCCTAAAAGGTCTTTTTGGTATGAAGGCCAATTAGTGTCTTTAGGGTTTCTATATGTCACTGGTTCAAAGCCCTGCGACCCTATCTTAAACTTAATATATCTATGATCTGACACAGATATGTCAGATGATACATGCCAATTGTTTACCAACCTCCCAATGAGAGTGGTTCCAAGTGTAATGTCAATGACTTCCTTCCTGGTTGATATAACAAAGGTAGGTTCATTGCCTCTGTTCAGAATATCTAGGTTAGTACTTACCAGGTATTCTGAAAGTAGCTCTCCTCTTCTGTTGATGCCTGTGCTCCCCCAAATAGTGTGGTGTGCATTGGCATCACATCCGAGTATGAGCTCCTTTCCTGATGTCATTGCATAGTGAATGAGGTCCTTCATGATGGCAGATAGCGGATCCTCTTCTTCATAGGGTAGGTATGCAGAGGCCAACAAGAGTGGCCTGCTGTCTCCCTGTACCCTCATGGTCATTTCAATGGTCGTTACATCCCTGGAACAAAATCGTATAATAGGGATAGCCTTAACCCATTTTTTCATGTAGATGCAGGTTCTTGTATCCCCTGTACTACCTGAACTGAAGATTGTGCCACTGGCACAGTTAAGTCCTCTTATCTGACCCTTGTAAACCCAAGGTTCCTGAATTAGAGCTATGTCAATATTTTCTACTGCTAGTTTCCTGCATAAGGCAGCAGATGCAGCCTTGCTGTGGTGTAGATTTATCTGTATTAGTGACAGTTCCTCCATAGCAAAAAGAAATACAGAAAGGGAAAGAGAATGATTTCTTACCTTAATTGGAACCAGCTCCCTGAGTCTCCATGGCCTCCGGTGCGGTCCCCGTGGCCTCGGCTCCCTCAGTTGCCTTGTCCCCCTTGTCGCCTTCTGCTCCTTTGCTCTTGTTTGGATCAGCCAGGATCTTAAAAAGACCCCAGTCTAGTCCCGTATATGCCCCCATGTTGGCATCCTTGATGGCTTTAGCTGAATCCTGGTCCACAAGGAGAATAAGCCTCTGTCCCGTGGAGTCAGCCTGTCTGTTTAGCACCTTCCAGTGCTCTGTATTGAGGCCTTTGTTGAGAACCTTCAACCGTCTCAGCAGCACATTCGCGTCCTCGGTCATGACATCCCGAGTCCTGAAGGCTACCTTGACAGGTCTGGGCAAGTCCCTGGCCTCAATAACCTTAAGTATCAGACCGTCCCCAAGATTCTTCTCATTGAGTGTGGTCCTTACCCAGTTGGCACTAAATTCATCATCACAGTAATATATCATAGCGCCTTCTTGGAGAGTGAAAGTTCTGAGCCGCGGAGCTGGTGCGCCTTCAGCGATCCCGTCCACCGCCCTCAGAATCTCCCCCAAAATAAGTTTGACTTCCTCTTCCAAGAGTTTAGCCTCAGGGTACTTATCCTTAACAATTGCCATCTTATGTGATGTCAGTGCCTCCCTGTAAGTGACCCCAGGTTCCATTTGGTCCCTGGGTCTTTTCTGGTATGGCCTGACATCAGGTGGCGTATCATTCATCGGTCTGGTTCTTTTGACTGACCCAGACTTGTTTGGCGTGTAGTAGGTATGTCTTTCCTGACCCGGTTGTTTTGAACCCCCGGTGTTAGATTGAGCATCCTCCTGTAACCTTTTTAGTTTCCTTCTGGCTGCCCCTGATAGCTTCTTTTGCAGGTGCAACCGGTTGATTCCAGATGCCATCTGGCCTACATCTCTATCATCAGATATGCTGGAGGTACCAGCTGCCTGAGGTTGAGTAGTTTGTCGCAGGTCTTTCTCCAAGTCCCTGTGATCTGACAGGTTCTTCTCAGAGTCCCTGTGTTCAGCAGATTTGTCGTCAGGTTTGCTGGAACTGCCAGCTCCCTGAGTTGGTATATTTTCGGACAGGTTCTGCTTAGAGTCCCTGCCCTCTTCTGTTTTATTATTATTTTTTAATTCATTCGGTTCCATATTAGTCCCACGAGTAATGGGGAATAGAAGTCAACACGTGCAGAGCCCCATACACGTGCAAGGTTACATACAACAGGGTGTCACCTGGTGCCCTGAGGGGATCGTTAGAGACACTGTCTTTCGCCCCAGTGCCACTCAGCTCTCGGCACGATGCCTTCCACCTTAGCTTAGGTGACCAGAGCCCATTTCGTTGTACCGGGTCTCCAACTGGGAGAATCCCGGCCAGGTCACCTACTGGGTGTCCCTGTGTGGGATGGTTTTTCCGATGTTAAGCCGCTTCTTCGTCTGGTGTCTAACCTGTGGCCTCCCTGGCATGAGAGACTCTGCCGGTGACAAGCACCTCCAGTACAGCCCACAGGATCGCTGACACACACAAGCCCCCCCACCTCTTCAAGGTGATGCGGCTTCTAGGGGGGGAAAAACCGGGCATAAGTTACATTAATAGCAATCCAAGTTTTAGATCACCGCCATACGTAAGATACTAGACAAAACAAAATTAATCCTTCAATTGAACCTATATGTTTCACATCTGCAGGTCTAAAACACAGCTCTAGTTTTGGTCCCAGATTATTTAATTCTATTGTTAAAAATAACCTTAAATTAATTAATCTGAACAGGTACAAATTTAAGAAAATAATTAAGTTTATTATATAAATTCGCCTATTTATTTTTTTATGTTTCTTTAAAAAAAAATTCTTCCTTCCTTTGTAAGTGATTGTAATCAATTGCATTTTGTTTCAAATATTTTTTATTTTTTATTTAGTGCATTTATATCTATATTAATGAATGAAAAAATATGCAAAAAATTGTAGAGAAACCTTTCATAAGCAACTTTTAAGACAAGAAAAATAAACACAATACATTGTGTTCAGTAGTGTTTATTGTTTTGGGTGACTTCTGTTACATGAGAGAAATTATTGTTAAAGGTGAAACTTAACTGTGGTTTCACCAATGATAATAATCTAGGTAAAAGCTTTTTTGTTTCTGTTTTCTGCAGCTTTATGTGGCAAATTTGTGGCTACATACCACAGACACTGTTAAGTTTGGGCCAGGATTTTACAGAGATTTCTGCACAACTCTCCACTTCATTCTTCATAGAGACTTTCATACATGCCAAAGAAAAGGTAAGGCAGCTTACCATAATACGCCTGTTTTGATCTTCTATACATTTTCTCCCAGTTTCACTTTTGGACAGTTATTTTACAATTTTTAAAAATAAAAATAATTCTCAGGCGTTTTGAAATTACCATTAATGCATTGTCAAATAATATGTGCTGACAACTTTTCTTCTACCTGGTGTAATGACAGAAACTTTTTCCCTCTGTTGAGTATCTTTAAACAGATTTCTCTTGTGGGCACATACATGAGCAAAGAATGGTTACATGTACAACAAACTCCCGATTACACTGGACAACAAAACTGACCTTCAAAAAATTTTTTTACACAAAACATATCGTTTCTTATGTATTTTGATGTGCTGAGTTCAAATATGGCCTTTGTTTTTGTCTAGCACCCTCAGGTTTTTAGTAAATCGTATACTTACACTTCTAGTCGTTTATAAATAAATCGTCAAGTACCGTAATATCAAAGACTAACTGGTAATATTTTTTTACACAAAACATATCATTTCTTATGTATTTTGATGTGCTGAGTTCAAATATGTCCTTAGGTTTTGTCTAGCACCCTCAGTTTTTTAGTAAATCGTTTACTTACACTTCTAGTCGTTTATAAATAAAACGTAAAGTCGCCGTAATATCAAAGACTAACTGGTAATATTTTTTTACACAAAATATATCATTTCTTATGTATTTTGATGTGCTGAGTTCAAATATGGCCTTAGTTTTTGTCTAGCACCCTCAGTTTTTTAAGCAAAATGGAATAATGAGAAACTGTACGAATAAAGAAATTTAGCTCATGTTGAGAATATTGTAACATTCCCACATCATATCATATCTATTTTTTACAGGACGCTGTTCATCCTTACATATTATTCTATTTGCTAGAACATTCAAAATAGTTTAGAAATTATTTCATTCCATAGAATGCCTGATGTGGGACTGTTACAATATTCTCAACATGAGCTAAATTTCTTTATTCGTACAGTTTCTCATTATTCCATTTTGCTTAAAAACTGAGGGTGCTAGACAAAAACTAAGGCCATATTTGAACTCAGCACATCAAAATACATAAGAAATGATATATTTTGTGTAAAAAAATATTACCAGTTAGTCTTTGATATTACGGCGACTTTACGTTTTATTTATAAACGACTAGAAGTGTAAGTAAACGATTTACTAAAAAACTGAGGGTGCTAGACAAAACCTAAGGCCATATTTGAACTCAGCACATCAAAATACATAAGAAATGATATGTTTTGTGTAAAAAAATATTACCAGTTAGTCTTTGATATTACGGTACTTGACGATTTATTTATAAACGACTAGAAGTGTAAGTATATGATTTATTAAAAACCTGAGGGTGCCAGAGAAAAACTGTTTGCATAATTGAATTCAGCACTAAAATCCACATAATAAACGCCCAATTTCATGCAAAAAATTTTTTGGCTGTTGTCCAGTGAATTATCTATTTAATGGTTAATGTAAAATGTATAATCATTTCAGTAATTATTTGCATAGGGAAGAGAATATTGTGTCGTATGACACTAGCAGGTGCCCGTGGCTTCGCCCACGATAATTAATTAAAAAATTAAGAGTATAATAACTATTAAGGCATTATATTTATATACTTATACTTATATATATTTTATATATTTATACTTGCACGTGAATCATTCTTAAACTAAGTCATTAGTAATTAATGAAACAGCTAAAATTCCGGCTTCAGAGTACATTCCACGTTTAGAAAGCACCGCCTGAAAAAAACGATCTCAGATTCGATTATGCAGTTCCAAAGCAAACTGTAAACACATAATACGTATTGTTTCTCAACTGTTTGTTGACAGATGAATATGATGTGAATTTTATTTGATCAATTCAGTGTAATTTTCAGAAATTATATAATGTTTCAAGGAAAGGAATGGTTTGTTTGGATTTTTATTATCAGCGATATTTCAAGAGTTAAACCATCAATATTTTACAGCCGGTGCCCCCGGCTTCGCCCGCCATTATTAATTGATTCCAGGTTTTTTAAGAAATTTACACTAGTAGTTTATTAAAAATGTCTGTGGTTCAGAGCTATGAAAATTGTAAGTAAAAATAAAATTAGAATAATTGTTCATTGTGTTCATTTCACTTAGCCTTTATATAATAAAGAAACGGTTTTCCTAATTTTGTATTATACTCTTCGTGAAAGTTTACACTGCGAGAGACGAACATCGCCGAGTATACCCTATGTTTCACGAAGCGGGCGAGCGAGTGAGCACGCTATTTAGGGCCGTTGAATTGTATAAGAGTAGATATAGATCAAATCCTAGAGATTCTTCTTTCATTGATAACCAATGAGTCCATGGTGCATTAAATATGAGTTACTTGCATGTTGGAACCAGAAAGTTATTAAATAAATGCTATGTTAGCCCAGAGATAATAAATTAAATTTTAAAAAGTCCACTTAAAGTCCTCTGTACTATTGTAAGAAGTTCACTCATACGGAACATGTTTCATGTACAGCTAAGAAACCCAAATTCTTTATTTTTTCAGCCAACAATGGTGCAGTGGGTAGAATTGCTAACGAAGCAGTTCAATGCATCACAGGCAGCGTGCGAATGGTTCCTAGATCACATGGCACACAACGAATGGTGGCCAGTGCAAATACTCATTAAATGTCCCAATCAGATGGTACGCCAAATGTTCCAAAGACTGTGTATTCATGTTATTCAGAGGTTACGGTAAGTTCAAGTTTAATAATATATTTTTATTATACATATGAAAAACTGTGCTGTTTATTTTAGGGTTATAATGTTCAGTTTTGATGTTACCAGTATTTGATGTTGTCAGAAAGTGTAATTGTGTTACACTATTAGGCTACTGTATACCTTTTCCTATTGCTATTTCTAATTGATTGATGAATGTGTTTGTCTTTTGACTTGAGGATTTTTTTACTTTAGAGATGAGTTTACATTGCCTGTGTATCTTCTGTTTAGATATAGCTCTTAATTACTGAGTTTCATTTATTTTTTCATATCATTGTCGTTCTGGCAGAAGTCGCCAACTCCAAAAATGGACATTTTGAGTTATATATACTACTACATTGATGAAAGGATACTTTATAGGCAGGTAGAACTCATAAAATAATATCCCAACCCATTTCCAAGTAACTGATACTTCTATCTTCACCAAGACTATATATGCAATGATTTATTCAAACTTCAGAACATCTGAATCTCAAAACTAAGATTTTGGACTTGGGCCTTGTTGCATAAAGCTTCAGATATCTATTAGACAGCTATCTGTTCTGTACATCTGATCTGCTGGATAAACCCCCTCCCATCTCCGAAAGCGAATACTCTCGTTAGATAGCCATCTGTCAGATAAATGAGTTGAGCACTTCATCAATAGATGGAGGCATGATGCAAACTGTAATATCAAATTGACCGTGATTTGGTAGAGAGCCACAACAACCCATGGGAGCACTCCTCGCTATTGTATTCAAAATGGCTGAATTTATGTAGTTGCTGTTTTCTTCTGTGGTAAAGCAAATGTAAAATGTAATAGAAACTTCAGCCATTTCGTTGTCAAGACTTATGCATTCAAGAAAATGTCACCCATCACAATCTGAAAACTACCACATGCATAAAATGTAACACATTAATTATATATTAATTATTACAGGTAGTTTGTGACAGTGAAGTTTTCTAATATAGTAATATAAGAATTGAGTCAATTTTTGTGACATTTACTTCACTTAATTCCTCTTTTTGGAGACTAGTTTCAGTAAAAATTTCTTCCCATATTCATTCCATGTTGACTGCTGCTTTTTCCTGTTGTTACTTGACTGCCCTCTGGTTTCCTTAAGATGAATTGTGAATTAATAATTGTGCCATAAAAAAGGCAGTATATTTTCATAAAAGTGTTACAACAGAAAATGAAATCAATTCCGGTAAAAGATGGATACCAGTACATTAATAGCCTAGGCAATAGCCAAGTTCGTCTAACCAATAATACATTAAAATTTTTCTCATGTTATGAATTATTTCACACACAAATGAATAACCCATGCCAACATCATACTTTTCATTTTTAATACCATAACACGCTACTAACATCATGTAGGATACAATACTCACATAACATAATAATGAAACATACATCCACATAAATGTATTGCACGTCTCCCATATTGACTGTTTATCTAACATTTTGTGAGATATCTAGTGATATGTCTACCGATAATTTGTCGAGTGTTTCATTAATAGACATCTGTTGTTTCAGAAACGCTTTTCAATAAATTAATGCAATCTAATAGATATTTAACGTTTCAGAAACCCAGCCTTAAACAACATCATTATGTAAAATACCCCTTGCCTGAGTCGTTCTCATTTATATTTTCATATGATCATTTGTACATAAATACCTCTTGCAGACTCTCTGTTTCCTGACACTTACAAAGCTAATCTGTTAGGTTTTCTTCCTTCTATCTCGGCATTCTTTTAGAATAGTAATCATAATTACTATGTGTTCTTGTATCACTTGTGCATACAGAAGTATTACCGGTACATAAGTTATAAGAAGTTAGTATTATTACAAAATTGTCTTGAAAACTGGTGTTAACAGTGGCTGTTTTCTCTGTAGAATCCTTCCAGTGTTACATAAGATTTCATAGCGCTGATTACAGTGAACACCGCTTAATGTAATCACCGATAATGTTATCAGTCGGGTAATGTTATCACTTTTATGAAGTTCCGTATGGATTAATACTCATACATTGAAAAAATGCTGTTTAATATAATCAGAGATTCAGTTTAAGTTATCACATTTTCTTTTTGTGGTTTTATTTCCAAGACGTACTGTTCGTTATTCAAAATTTTGTTTTCAGGAGTTTCATTTCTAACTCAACTGTATTGTGTTGTATTGGAAGCTCAAAGGATGACCAGTTTGAGGGGTGGCACAACCTAACTTTCTCTTTTAAGCAGTAAAACATGTTTCACCTCTTGGTTAAGCTGGAGCTTTTGATTTGTGAAGATCAGTGTTGACATGCAGTGATGGCAAGCGTAAAATGAAAATACTTGAACAGACGGGCGTTAGATGTTTTGCTGAGCAATGTTCACCACATATCAGTAGATTTCCAAAAACACTCATAACTGAGTATGGGGTATTGGTTAATGAACTCCTAAAGGAAAATGAAAACAATTAAAAACTTTGTTACTGGTTAAAAAAAATTGTTGCTTGCAGTCTATTACTGTATTATGGTTCAACAATTCACAGTTATATGTTTATCTTTAATTCTGTTTTTGTAGTGTATTATCTTACATATAAATAAATAACCTTCAATTAATTTTTTCGGTTACTGTGCAATCGGTTACTGGAAGTGGGTAAGCTTTAATGTCAGTGAGTGAGTGAGTGAGTCAATTAGCCACATTTATTTATTGATTTATTTTTTTCTGATTGCAGTCAAAACCATGCCCCTCTCTACTTGAAAGGAGATTCTGATGACGAAGGTTCAGAAGAGTCAGACCAAGACAAAATTGGGACTCATTCTTGTGTTACAATGTTCATCAAGATGCTCCTGTCATTGGTAAATGAAGCATTTACTACTTCTTTTCCCCTCTGATTTTCTGGACAGTTTATTAGTTGGTAGTTACTGGATTAGTTCCCGCAGATTAGCATTTGAGTATTTTTTTCATTTACATGTTAAAATAGGCTTGTTTTTCCTGTAAGGATAATTCTACTATTGTAACAGTTTATGTTGGTACTTTGTCCCTAGTCCCCTGAAAATTGTGATAGTGGAGATCCCAGTTCAGAAAATAGGGAACTGATTATTTAATCTCTTTCTTACTCCTAGCACGATGACCACACTCCTATTTTAAGGCCGAAAAGTACACAAGTAAGTACTATATTTACTTTATAGGATAAGCTCATAGCTTATGTGCTTATTGCTTTAACCCTCCAATTAGCTTTTTGAACCCTGACTGAACATCATGAAAGCTGGGAGTCCACTTATTCTGAATTTAGCTTTAACAACAGCATGACACAATAATCCATTTTAACCATAATATTTAACATGCAAACAGTGATTGCACGGGGAAACCAGAAAGAAGACTGACTTATTATTAGCAAATGGTAGTATATTCATAAAGCAATATGTTTGTTAATTTATAGTACTGTAATTTAATTCTGTTTAGAGACCTGGAATTGAAATATATTTAAACAGGTCTAAGTATTTCCATTAAAGAAGTGGACAGGGAATGTTGTCAGCCCTATATTCTACAGCAGACCTATTTCTTGGATGTACTTGTGTCATTTGTTCAGTAGAACTGCACATACCCATGAACTATATCTAGTTCATTCACTCATTTGTGAAATATTATATAAGGTCACTTCTTGTGTGATTTGTGTAACGTATGTAGCTCAAGGAAGTAATAATTTGATATGAAAAGGAACTCTGTGGAACACTGCAACTATTTCATAGTTTATCATATAAGCACATCATGTTTTTCCCAATACAACATATGTGCAGCACTGCTAATGAAAATGTAAATGTAAGTATATTTCCACAAAGTTTGTTTACATTTTTCGGTTTGAGCTGGTAAACTGGTGACTTATCAATTTGAGGGTGACTTATCAATTTGAGCTTACTTGCTATAGTTAGAACTTAGAAATCATGAAATCACTTTCAAAATATATTACTAGTATAGTAGCCATACAGTTTGCTATATCATGTAACATTAATAGTGAACAGAATTTTTTGAACTTATATCTTATGCTTTTTGGAATACTACCAGAAGCAAAATGTGGAAATACAAAATTAAAGTGAGTTCAAATAAAAATTTATAGATATCTCAGAACGAAAATATGCTTAGCTTACTACTTCGTTTTATTAGTACAGTATCTTATTTTTCTTAAGAGTTGCATTTAGGCAGCTCTCTCTTTGATATTTAAATTCCCAGTTTAAAAAATACAGTTAATACAGTCGTGCAGGGAAATATAAATCGCAAGCGGCAAAGGGTTAATGCTAAATTGTGATTACAGGAAAAATGAGAAATCAACACTAAAAAATTGGGTTCATTGAAAATTTACAAATACTTCAGTGCTGCTAGTACATATTCACATGAAAGATGAAGTAATTTTGATTTAGTAAAAAACATGGTCGTTATCTGCATAACGTTTTGTGATACTGCCAGTAGATCTACTTGAGCAATAGTTAAAAAATGTGCTATTGACTAAGCTTTTCTATTAATGGAGTACTACCTATCAGAACTGATTATGGCTGAATGTGCTGAAAGTTACTTCAAACTTGAGGTCTAAAAATACAGGGAAGTGACATATCTACTGCCAGTAATTTTATTAATTTCTTTTTGTTTATTACCTTTGTCTTTTCTTTCCTTTTTTCTTGTCTTTCTATGTAAAATTTATTAATTTTCCCTGTATTTTTAAAAGGAAAACAATAAATTCCAAATTTTATTTTCCAATTTCCTCCCTCTCCGGAAATGGGACAAAATATTGCAGTATTTCTTATATACAGGAGATATTATTTTTACATTAAATGAATGTTAATATTTTCAGATGGAGCATGGAGCAAAAGCCCATTTGAAACATTTGACTGAATATTTTGCCTTTCTCAACGAATTCAGCAAAATGGGTGAAGAAGAAAGTCAGTTCCTTATTTCTGTACATGCCATATCTACCATGGTAAATTTTTACCTGGGACAGAAGGCTGAATATGTAAGTTCTGGTGTATGGAATTCTAACATTGTATTATAAAGTAGACCTATACATGAATACCCGAGTGGAAACACGCTGCAAGCAACATTTTTTCCTAATGCGATATTTTAGTGGGGAAATGTTAAACACACTCCGTTCTATACTTTAGTGAACTTGGTCAGCAAAAATTAATCTACAATCTTAGAATACACAGTCAAATCTAGAAGGTTGTAGAAAATTGTTACAATGTGACTGACGCAAGGAGTGTTCTTCACTTGACAGTGTTATAAAAATAATAAGAACAAGCAAAATATTAAGTTTCGGAATTGAAAGAGAGAAGAGCAAAAAGATGGAAGAATAGTGGGGAAGCATACACAACATACAAGGAGAAGCTATACCTACCAAAGACCCACCAGATATGGAAAGGAAAAGTTACAAAAGTACTGAGTATTGTTTTTATGAATGAATCCTCTAGATTCAAAATCCCTAAATGGCAAATTATATTTTCTTACTTTTGTACATCACCAGATTTGTATGGATGGCTTAAAATGGTTTATTTATATGTGAGGTTCAAAACCCCCTAAAGTACTATATAATGCCATATTGAAAATCAGAGTTAAGTTCAAAAACCCCTCTATCCCACTGCTTTAAACTTCAAAAACACCTCTATTTTTGAATGGTGTTTAGGGGGTTTTGAATCTAGAGGATTCTAATGCTCTTTCCATACTATTATGAGCAAACTAAAATTGATTTTATTTATTAACTATCTCAAAAATAAATATAGATACGAAATGTATTTATTTGGGTTTTTCTACAATATTAATTCAGAATTTATATGCTAGTATGTCTTTTGCAATGTTTATCCATTACAAAAGAGATCAAAACACATTTTTCATAATACACTGAAAAGTATATTAACTCAAAAGTGTTCTTTATTGTAAAGTAAGGAGTTTTTCAAGAATGATGTCAAATCCTTGAAAACTGTAAAATTTACAGTGTGTTGCTTGCAAAATTTTCCACTCGTCTATTCATATGTGTATTAAAATTGTTGGTACAATTAATGTTTATGGCAGCTCGAGGCTTTGCTGATGTTTATAGTGAATACTGTATTTATACTGAGCATGCATGTTATATGCCACACCTTAATTTAGAGACGGTAAATCTGGGGAAAAAACAATTTTCTGGAATTTTAAGAACAGGTCAAAAACAAAAGTTCAGTAAGGCAATATTGTAAATTTTAGCGTTTGTACTACCCCCTTCACGATACCCTTTTATGCAGTAGAACATGAAAATAAGACAGCAGGGAGAATCCTAAAATTTTATAGGAAGTTTATATAGCGAAGCTAATAAATATATATTAATGCTTGAGATGTCGGCTGCGGTGGTCTAGAGGTAGCATGCCTGCCTCTAGATCCAAAGGTCGTGGGATCAAACCCGGCCGCAGTTGATGTGTTTTTCAGGACGTAAAAATCCTGGGCACGGAGTCCTCCGGGAGGGACTTTAAGCTGGGGGGCCCGTGTCGTAGATTTATGGCACATAAAAGAACTCCAAGCCTAAATTAGAGCCTCTAAACAAAATTTCTCAGCCCTTTCTCGTCCAAGTAATACCTTAGTTTCCGGAGGGGGATTAAGGGGCGATGGTCTTACCACCTGTCCCTCTGCCCTCTCTAAGAAAATAAGCGTAACAAAAATTCACATCGGTAAACAGAAACCTCCCCAACATGGGGGCATAGGATTCGAGAGAGAGAATGCTTGAGATGGAGGTGTAACATGTACAACTTCACTCGAGAACTAATGAACATGTTGCAAGCATGCATCGTGACTCATCCTCAGTTGTATATCATCTGACGGATGGACAACAGCAGCAATTCTTGGTTGGTATTATACTGACCTCTTGATGGGAACGTCATCCGCAGGTATTTCAAAATTCATAAGCTGTTTTTATGGATATAAGTTGTCCCAAACTATGAGCTGCTTGTGTCTCTGGGGACACTTTTTTAGTTCTAAAAAATCAGTAATATCTGCACATGATTGGGGAAAGTATCATGAAATACGTTTGGAACTGGAACTAAAGAAGTGTGTCCAGAGACACAAGCTGCTCACAGTTTGGGAGAAAATTTATATCATCAAGAGGTTAGTTAAATACTCACCAGGAGTTGCTGTGTCAGACGGAGTATAGCTGAGGATGAGTCATGTTGCACACTTGAAACGTGTTCAGGTTAGTTCTCGATCTAAGTGAAGCTGTGTATGTTAAAGCTTCATCTCAAACATTAATATACCGTATTTACTCGCATAATGGACTTCCCCGCATAGTGGATGCACCCTAACTTTTTGTGTTAAAAAATAAAAATTCCCCGTGTAATAGAGGCATCGTATTTTAAAAAAAATGTTGTTAATAATATCTAAATTCATAAGATTCGATGGCCTGATTATCTTCAAATCCAAGTTTTTAAACAACAGTGCATGGAAACAGTAATCTTGATTGGTTCTTATTAATGCACAAAATAGCAGTACAATTGTCGATTAAAATCGCAGTGGGATGTCTGCAGTAGACAGTTGTATTGATAAACTTGTGTTTGGAAAATGGATAAGAACCGACTGAAATATTCAATTTAATTCACTTGGATTGGGAAACAATTAAGTGTAATCTCTATATATATAAAAGGCTTTGTCCTGACTGACAGGAATCAACGTAGAGCCTAAACTATAATAGGTAGAGACTTGGAATTTTGACAGTACCTTCGTTTCATAATGTAGGATTCCATCTCACTAAGAAAGGATTTTGAAAAATTCTGATTTTAAATGCCAAAAATCAAATGTTTTTGAGAATACTTAATCCCTTCTTACACAGAATTATCGAATCCAAATCACATTTGACATTAAGACATATTGTTGCCAGTGGGTTTCAGATGGGTTTGGAATTAAATTAAATGGAAGTTTGACAATTACAGTTGGCTTTGTCTATTTTTGTCATACCTTGAAATAAAACTTTCGCGATCGCTTGAATGTTGTAAGCCCTAATATGGTCAAACATTGTTTTATTTGGACGAAACTCACTATACAGGGGTTTTCTGGACCAAGGAACTCGAATCTGAGGTCGCTTTTACCAGGCAATGCTATCTAATCGTGGTATGTAGTCCACGTGATTTAGGTGTTAATAAATATAATTTAACTATTATGCTCTTAATTTTTAATTTTTGAAATAATTATCGCGGGCATATGCTAGTAACATATAACACATTATCACTAAGAACACTCACTACTTCATTAAAATAACTAACTAACTTACAGTGGGCGTAGTCTGACGATGGGAGGATAGGTCCTTTTGAAAGCCGGCTAGCTAGTAAGTTAGTTATTTTAATGAAGTAGTGAGTGTTCTTGGTGATAATGTGTTATATGAAATATTCAAGTTATACATCTAGTTTTAGGCAGAAAGTTATAAAATTTGTAGAAGAATATGGTAACAGAGCCACTAGACAAGAATTTACAGTTTGATTGTAATGTGTGTGTTTCGCATCTGTTTATGCAACTGCTAACTATTAATATGCAATACAATCAGTATATAAATTAAATGCAGCCACCATATCAATACGTAAGCCATCAGTCGTTAGTTGGCAAATCTTTTAATATATATTTCTTTCACTAAAATATTTTCCTTCCATGAAGGACATAGTTTTTTGCTATAGAAATCTGAAGAAAAATAGTACGTCTATTACATGGGTAATTATGGTATTCATTTGTCTTACAGACACAGACAGTAAAGGATCTCTTGAAAAACAATTAATTTGATTCCTACTGCCATTCATTTCTCTATAAGTTACCTACAATAACATTAACAGAAATGGAATAGTACACAATGCAGTGCTGAAATAATAATACAATAGGGACTATAGTTTTATATATCTATGTCATGCTATGTACTACAAGTTATATACTTCCATCATATGAGCTACTCTGCTACTGAATGGTAGGGCTTTTCCAGGATTAAGTTCATTACTCTTTTATTAAGTGATTAAAAATATCTAATAGTCCTGATTTCTGCTGGCAGTTTGTTGTATTCATTGATCCCCTTATTTTGCATCAAATCAGACGAGGTATATTTAACTTTAGAACATTCTACTTCACATACTTGTTGCAAGTAAAAACTTGTCAAATTAAAGTACAGGTCAGTAGGGATCAGCTGATGATGATGATGGGGAACTCATCGAAACATAAGTTCTAATTTGGTAAGTTTTTAATTACAACAGGTACCGTATTGGCCTGAATATAAGACGATGTTTTTTCCCTGAAAATGTGTTTATAAAAACTATACTCGTCTTATATGTGCAGCCTAACACTTTCAGCTCTCCATTCATGAATGCACCTGTGCAGCGGGAATCCCCATGCGATTTTGTAAGCCCAACCTAAGGTCAGAGTCATGCGGAAATTCACCGAACTTCACCGAATTTTATTTTTCCCGAATTCCTGCTTGTATTGATTGCACCATTACTTCTCTATTCTCTATGTGTAAAGCTTTGTTTGACCACCAGTAATGGCGAATCATGTGGAAAAGAAAGCATCTTTATTGTCTCAATGCGTAAATAAAGGTGAGAGAAGAAGTTACGACATGAACTTCAAAATTCCTTTTTATGTGAAGCAAAATGTACTAATAAGCTATTTTATTTATTTTTCATAACTAACCCTAAAAAATTCGTGGTCGTCTTATATGCGAGGTCGTCTTATATTTGGGCCAATACGGTATATGAAATAGAATGTTCTACTAAAGTTTAATATATAATATTGACACTTCCAATGCTTTCCTGCAGTGCTTTAATCAAACATAAGATTCTTTGTATATTGGTATGGAACCTATGTGAACAGCAAATTTATGTGAATTTTACACAGGTAGAGATATTTCCCTCATTGTTAAAGATCAGAGTACTAATATATTGTAATAATTCCATATTCTCTCTTATTTTTATATTTATATTTTCATTTTTTTTGTTCAGGTGGAGGTTGTAAGTGAAGAAGATGAAGAGGAAGATGTGATACCTCTTCCTACTGATAAATACAAACCAGCATCTCTAGAGAAGATGATAACTCTCGTAGCTTCTTTAGTGGAACGATCTCGGGGCCCTGATCACATGGTGCAACTTTCTACTCAGGACTTTAATGCAATCGCAGGGGGGAAGGGGTTCCCGTTCCTCTTCCAACAAATAAAAGACTGTATAAATTTGCATCATACTAGAAATTTAATTTATGCATTGTGTCGGTGGAATGAAAGACTGGCAATTCATATAGTAGGGATGATATTTCAAGCCATTACGAAGCATACCGAAATTTGCCAGCCATTCTTCAAATTGTTGACGCTTATCACAGAACCAGCTAATGTACCAGCTGGTTTGCCTTGTTTCACCCAATTAGTGTTGGCAAGGATATGGGATGTGGCAGATTACTGTCCACAGAGTGCTTTAGACTGGCTTGCTGTACAAGTGCCAAGGAACAAACTCGCTCATACATGGGTGCTACAGAGTATGGACACCTGGGTCGAGCATTTCTTAATGGGACACAACAATCAGCGCGTTCGATCAGGTAACTTCTTCTGAGCTTCTTAAATTGTTTTGTTAAAAAGATACATTATAGTTGTTATTGTTATTGTCTGAGTGACCAGATTGTAAAATAAAGAAACGGAAGCACCTTATTGAACAGTACAACTTTTAAACTTTTCAATGTGTGTGTGTATGTTTTTTTTGGGGGGGGGCATATTATTATTATTATTATTATTTACAAATGAAGCATTGAAATTGTTGCAATTAGATTACTAATTAATTGCTCAAAGGAAGGTATTACTCTTTTTTTGCACTTTTCAGAACTATTAATTTGCTTTAGGATGTCCTGATTTTTCTATAAAATAGTTTCATTGTATAACTGTTTAAAATTTTCTTTGCATCTTCACTTTAAATTGAAAACAATCAAACTACACTCAGTGCAAAACTTAACCAATCAGTAGGCAGTAATTGGCACAAGTCATCCAACTGAACTTTCGAACAGATGTCAACTTAATCCAGGGAATAACAAATTATCATGAGAATTTCTAAGCCTGCAATTGAGGACTGTATCCCTGGTAGACAAATTGACTCTTGTTGCAAGTAGAGACGCTATCCAGTAGAAAAGGAACACAAAAATCATGAGCTAAGCAACAATTTCTCAAAACCGGAATATTTAGGTGTACCAAAAAACTTTCTTGAGACACTGGGACAATATGCTCAAAACCGGGACTGTCCTGGTAAAATCAGGACATCTGGTCACCCTGGCTATTGTTTATTGTTGAAATATAGTTACATTCATAGTAATTATTAATTGTAATTAACAAACAGTTTGATTATTAAGCAGTTGATAATTATATTATTCAATCTTTTGTTCTTCAATCTTAGTGTTAGTGTTCTTATTAAGGATTTTAAAGTAGAATAGAGTCTCAGTTATTTGTCCTAATTTTGATCTTACACATGTTAGATAATTTCAAGAAAGTTGGTGTGCTTATTGTGTTCTGTTTTAAATTTCCAGCGGCAGCATATTTGCTTGTGTCTCTCATACCCAGTCCGCACTTCAGACAGGGGTACCGTACAGCTCGATCTCTTACAAGCCCACACAAGGAAATGCTGATTGCTTCCGAAGCACAGAGTGTTTTACATCAGGTGTACCAAGTCCTCCTACATCTGCTTAAGCCTGCACGTCACTATACGGACATTCAGACCCATGGCACAATGAAACTGACATCTTACTTTGCTCTTCTTACTTATTGTGTCATCTCTCGAACTGAGAAACTCATGGTTAGTTCCTGGAAGTAAAAATTCTATATTGGTTATTATGTCAGCTTCATTACTTTTTCTGTTTATTCTAAAGTTTATCTTAGGGTCAGTTGTAAGCTTTCAGCAAGCTTTAAAAACATGTTGTTTGATACTGTTGAGCTCGATCAATACAATAATGACTGTATTTTCAGGTTTACAAGATGCTTGTTTGTATAAGATGCATCCCAAAATTTTACATGATTTTTCAGGGCAAAAAAAAAAAATTTAAAGTAAAAGTACTGCCAATACAACATCTGTATCATCCTCATAAGATGCACCCTATCTTTAAGGCCTATTTTAAGAGTAAAAAGGTGCATCTTATACGCCCAAAAATATGGCAAGATATACCTTTTTCTCAACTTTAACCTTTCTTTTTCTTTTGCCTAACTCTAGTGTGATTGATCCCTCTTTGGGCATCTTGTTCTGTTGATGGGTTATATTTAAATTCGTCTAAAATACAGACACATTATTTTTGCGATGGGCCGAGGACGCACAGTCAGCTCGGCGGCCTGGAAGCAATTTAATTCACTTGGAATCGGGAAACACAATGAAGTGTAATAACTTAAAACACAATATCACCGAGAACACTCACTACTTCATTAAAATAACTAACTTACTAGTTAGCCGGCTTTCAAGAGGACCTTTCCTGCCATCGTGGGCGGAGTCTGACGATGGCAGGAAAGGTCCTCTTGAAAGCCGGCTAACTAGTAAGTTAGTTATTTTAATGAAGTAGTGAGTGTTCTCGGTGATAATGTGTTTTATTTTATCTTCTTGTGAAATTGCTGCAATTTCACTTCTTATCTTCTCTGCAGTTCTTCCATTGTACTGTATGAGGATTATTCTTGTACACTTTGTTTTTAAGTTCCCTCCAAAAATAAAAACCTCATACAATAAGATCTGGAGATTTTGCTGACCATAACCCTTTACTAATTACCCTATCTTGAAACACTTCTTCAATTAAATTTGCATTTTTCCAACAAGACTCCGCTACAGCACATACTGCAGATCTCTCGTTATATTTATTCTCCAGATCTTGCTTATGTTATTTTTATTTTGGGGGGATCTTAAAAAATAAAGTGTACAAGAATAACTCTCATACAGTACAATTGAAGAACTGAAAGTGAACGTAAGAAGAGAAATTGCAGCAATTTCACAAGAAGAATTAATGCGTGTGAATGCAAACTTTCTTAAAAGATGTCAGAAAGGCGTGGCGGTAGACAGAGATCATTTTCAACATAGTCTATGACAAATGTAGGTGATTATTCTAGCTGTAGGCCTAATTCAGAAATCCATGCGCTTGAATTGAGTGGTTATGTACATAAGCCTTTACTGGCTGATGACTTGTTTCCAGGCCTCTGCGTGGACCGTGGGTTCTTGGCACATCGCAAAAATAATGTCTCTGTAGAAGCCTCAATGTACTCAAAACTCACTAAAAATCTTAAAATGCTTCAATTACTGCCAAAGGAAACACCAAACAGCATAAAGAATGAAGTAGTAGACTGCAATGGTATTTTTTAAAATCATTTTAATTATTTTTTAGTGTGTTTTAAGTAAAATAAAGCTTCTGTCTTAACTAGTTTAAAAATAACTCACCAACAGATCAAGATGCACTGAAGATAATTCAATTACACCGGAAGATCTAAACAAAAAACAAAAAAGTTAAATCCATATGATTGTAAATACCGTGGAACTTACACATTGAAGAAACTATAATAAATTTAATTTGCTATATGAGTTAATATATTTCAACTTTACTTTATCTGAATTGCAAAATAAAACTGCTTTGAGATTAAGTTTCAAATGGAATTAAATGAAATTTTTCTGTGCGCTAGATCTAAAGTTCACTCAGAAATTGGCCAGTAATAATTTTTCTTCGTAGCTATTATTATTGAACTTCTTGAAAATATATTTACTTGTTTCAGTTTGGACAGCATTTCTTGGATCTGTGGCAGCTTTTTCATCCTAAGCTTTCGGAGCCTTCAATTCCCGTCCATCACAACAAGCAGGCACTCCTGGGTTTTTGGCATCATGTCTGTGTAGATTGTCCTGAAAATGTACAACTTATCTTGCAGAATGCACACGTTACTAAGAACATTGCATTTAATTATATTCTGTAAGTATTACCAGCCAGTTCCATAAATATCTGTGATTTAGAAGTGACTACAGAAACTAATGAAAATTTTGAAGCAGAAGAAATAAATAGTAGTGGTCAGTAGTTTATTTGATAACTGAAGCCGTTGTGGCCCCAGAGTGGTTTCTTCTTGTGTCTCTGGCTAGCTAAGTTGTTCTCCAGCAACCATTCCTTCAGGGTTCCTTCGTGATACGAGAGGCTTGTACACTTAACGCAACAGTTGAAGTTTAATTGTGATTTATTCAGAATAATACTTGTATTGCTTACAATTGCGTTGTGTGCCACTTATCGATGTGAATAATTGAGGTTATATAATTTGGAGGCAGTAAACTGCGTGATGAAGTACAGAGGAATGTAACGCATGTCTAACCCTTGTGGTTCTCCGAGGCACTCTCTGGTCTGTGGGGACACTTTACTTGTTTTATAGAGAGGGGAATTCTTGCAGAAATTGTGATTCTTTCAGTTGGGGTTTTCACAAGTCTCACAAAAATGTTTAAAGCTCTATGATTGGCTCATTAACACCTTTTAAACAAGCATTATTACTTAAATATTCCATTAGAAAACCAGTAACGGCTTGTCTGGGTAATTACCTTAATTGAGCGTTACTATTCCTCTCCTTTATACAAGACGTATGTTATTTAATCGATCATATGTATCATTTTCTCATTGTTAATGCCTCTGAAATTAATAACTACCTCAATTATTTTATATTACATTTATAGATTATGATATTTTAGGCTTTTAGGGCTCTATACGCTATTGACCTAAGGTAATACAGCTTCATAACTTAAGACGTTAATTTGATGTAGTAAAACCTCCTTACAACAATATTTGCAGGCCCTAGCAGATCATATTGTTGTATGAGGGTTATTGATATACTGGGGAAGTCACTCTTAAGTGGATAGAATAGCCAAGAATGTTTATGCCAGTTAAAAATATTACTGTCTGATAAATTTATAATCATAAGGATAATTTTGTTTACCATTCCTATGTATGCTCAGATGGAAGTTGTTTCATAAACAGTGTAAAGCATGGAATGATAATTCTTTCACACTGGCCGTGTATAGGCTAAGATGGACACCTGAAGTCAGAATGAAAAATTCAATGCCATAGCCGGGATTTGAACCAGGATCTTCGGCTCTCCGTGCCGATGCTCTAACCAACTGAGCTACCATGGCAACGTGCCGGTACAACATTAAATTCTCCAACTGACTCACAATCCCAGAATACCACCAGGCGTTCTCAATATGAGATACAAACCCAGTGGTGACTTACAAGCTGTAAGTGCTTAAAGACCCGGGCTTTATAATAAACCACTAGTAGGTCACAGTGGAATGATAATTCTTTCACACTGGCCGTGTGAAGGCTAAGATGGACACATGAAGTCAGAATGAAAAATTCAATGCCATAGCCGGGATGGCATTGAATTTTTCATTCTGACTTCACGTGTCCAGTGTAAAGCATGTTTGAGCTATTACACAGAGGTACCAAGAATACACTCCTACACACAACTGGATTTGATCCAAATTGAAAAATGCCAAAATGTAGTGTGGCTGCAGTACAAGCTTTGGCGGGGAAAAGTGAGGATGGTAGCCGCTGTCAGCTTTAGTCAGAATAACCTAAGCTGCTGTCAGTATAGCAAGGCTTTTGAGAAATACATCACCATACTGTAACACACTTGCTAGCTGATTCTTTTCAAAAGAAAAACAACTATGTCACTCACTCAAGGGGCACCCAGAATTACTAACTGGGAACCACAAGGCATATAGATATACTACCCGCGCGCGATTTCTTGGGCGCTCGGCTCCCTAGTCCTCATTCGGTAGGTTTCGTTCAACTTCGTAGGTAAAGCTGACAACATTGAAACACAAAGTACGCTATGCACCCTGACAACTAGTGGCTTCAATAATAAGCTTTCATTCTGTCTCAGGATTCTTATTTATTTATTAACATTATCTTTTCCGATGCATGAAGTTATGGGGAAAAATACAATCTTTCAAACTGCTGATTTCACAAACCCTTCATTGTACATCCAACACTTTCCTCGCCTCTTTAAGAATTCCGTATGTGCTAATTTCTGATGATCCCGTGAACTCTGATGTCAATTTCATGGACTGAAAGTTGAGCGAACTTTTCACAATTTGTACTAAATACGTTTAAAATTAGGCCTATAGCTTTCTCCACTTTTAGATGCCTTACCTCTCTTACGTTTTACAACACGAAATGGTGAAGCATGTTCTGCTAAGAGTCTTCTTTATGCTTAAAATTAGTCATCAGTGTAAAAATATTGAGCCTATATTATGTATAATATTCTTATTTGATGACTTATTTGATAACCTTACGCTTATGACATGTAATTAATTGTTACGCAATACCGTCACCACGTTATATTATTGGACTGCATTAAAATCGTTGTATATTAAAGCCACTACATAAAATACCATATGCGCGATTCTGCTGAAACGTTATTTCTTTGGTTGACAACACTGCAGAAAGACTGTGGGACTAGCTATGTTTTGTTCCCCCCGACCCTCACTTCCCCGTAAATCCAGCACCCAAGAAGTGGCGCGCGGGTAGTAGTTGCCTTCAAGTGTGGCTCAGAGATCCAATCTTTCAGTTTAAAGTAGCTCAGCTTAGCCATGGATATAAATGATGAAATGATTTTACCTGCCCACCATCCATAATTATAAAGGATACCACCTGGAAAATATTGAGGTTTTCATTGGGCCATTTAGTACAATCCCTAAATTTTTGCAAAGCCCTACAAGAAGTTTCGCATCCGGACTTCAGTCATTAGGAAAGTTGGTCTGAGAACTATACAAATGTTGGTAGCTATCCTAAAAAATCATTAATATAGATTTTAAAATCCAATAAATTAGTTTACAATGAGTATTGTTAGAATAAATTATGGTTTGCGTAGTAAGATGTTAAAAAAATATGTTTCATGGTTTTCTTGTAGTGCTGATCATGATGACCAAGATGTTGTAGTATTTAATCGTGGAATGCTTCCTGCATACTATGGCTTGCTGCGGCTTTGCTGTCTTCAGTCACGTACTTTCACAAGACAGCTTGCCAATCATCAGAACTTACACTGGGCATTCAAAAACATCACACCACATCCCACTCAATATAGTTCTGTAAGTACCATTTCAGTAATCTTTGTTTATTTAGAGATTGTTGTCTTAAAAATTACCAACGTTGACTTACTTAATGTAATGTTTCTTTCTTTGAAATTAATCTGAGATAATCCTCAGCATGGACAACTTGAGAGGTTTATGATCTGATTCAGTAACATTTGGAATACATTTTATAATTATTATATCTTGTCATTTTTATGTGCTTTATAACGTGTTGTAAAATTAATGTTTTCAGGCAGTGGATGAACTCTTCAAATTAATTCAACTTTTTGTAGTAAAGTATCCTGATAGTTCAGAACAAGAAATACATGAAATAAATACTTTTAAAAAGCAGACACTGCAACTCTACCTCCAGGTAAGTTTACTTTACTCTGCCACAAGAGTAATATAATTACCGTATTTATATGAATCTAATGGGCTTCTATTCCCCCCCCCCCCCCCCATTTTTTTTTCTCTTCCATGTTTAGCATTCAGGATTCGGTGTGCATTAGATTCGAATGCAAACCCATTCCTTGGTTTGGCAGTAACTTTGAATACCTATGTAACAATGCATTGCTGTAATTATCAACTACGTGTCATTTATCATTGGCCTATTACCAGTTTGCATAAACTCTGCCTGAAGTTAACATATTATTTTGACACTCAAACTCAGCCTGAAGATGGCGGCAGGGTTCCATGTGGAGGTATCTATTGTCCGGCAATCTCCTCCCTAAACCATTATATCGACCTTTATTCATCGACATTCAGAACTGTTGTTTAAAATAAAATACTAAGATATTATAACAAGTAAAATACCTTAAATTAAATAAAATATTCTACTACTGATGCGCATTGCATTCGTTAACAAACTTTCGTTTTATGATTTTAAGTTCAAAATAGGAGTGTGCATTAAATTTGAGTAAATACAGTATTATCAAAGCTATCAGATGTGAATTTTTGTTCGACCATACTGTAATATGCTTAATATATGTGATATTCATTATTAAAGTGCATATTTTTATTAAAACATTGGTGTGGTATTGATTAATATCTTACATGGAACAGTCTTCAAGCCTTGAGAGCAGCAAATGAAACTGCATAATAAACAACCTGTATTTAAAATAAAATCAATTCTATTCATGTTATTTTTAATCTTATATTCGATTGAATTCATTTTATGCTGTCAAAGTCCATTGGTTTCAAGTTAAAATGGCCAAGAAGAAACCTGGACTTGACTGCACACCATCAGATGAGAACGACAAGAACTTCCTAATAGCTGACTGCCGAGGTCAACCATTTCCATTTATTTGATGAATCAACATTCTTAAAACTTAAACATTTATTATGGTCGAACAAAAACAGTTGTATACAATTTGCTTGTAATAGTAATTAAGACACTCATATGAAAATTATAATTTATATTATTGTTCATTACAAACATTTTTTTTCAGATATTGGATGGTAGATCTTATTGGGCAACTTTAATCTTAGCTTTCCGTTCTCTCATTGACTGTGATGAAGATAGAATATATGTAATTTATAATGGCGGTCTCCAAATGGCCTTTGAGGTATGAATTTTTGCTTCATAATTTGTAGCCATAGTTTTCTGTGAACTGGTAGTCTTACTGCATCCAAGCTGATCAAGAGAGGTCTGATCATGCACAGTCTGGGACTTCAAATTTTCAAGCAGCTCATTCTTTTTTCATGTGGTGTCCATTATTCTGTATTAACGTCTGTAGACATTGGCACTAAATGTAATGATTATTCCCAATTTTCAGAATCTTAAAATTGTAAAAAATGTTAGCTTGGACTGGTGCACGGCTACATAGAAATTAATAACTATTTATTTCATAGCATGTGGAAAATATATTTTTACTTCTAATCCTTACTTTTGCTCTGATATTTTTGTTAAGATTCAGCTTCATGGATTTATTTAGTGGCAAGTAAAATTTTGCAACAAGTTTCTGTGTTCCTTACAAATCGTCTTCTACTGGTATTTCAAAATTCATTAACCTATGTTTGTTCTTTTGGATGAATTTCTTCTCTGAGGCTAATAACTCTTGTGGCCTTAATACTATACTAATTATTATTATTATTATTATTATTATTATTTTATTTATTTATTTTTTTAAAGTTCAAAGGAGATGTAAACAAACTCTAATGTACCACTCTGCCGAGCATGTGACAATACCACATGGAGATTTACCCACCATGAAAAGAAATATTTTCAAACGGAATGGGGATTTGGTATATTCCAGTGTTCTCAATATGTACTTTAATTTTGTTTACGTAACATGCATCATTGCTGAAAAGTGTGATAATTATTTTGAATAGATCAGGACATATATTCTGTACAAAATTAGGCTTAGTTAGTATTTAAGAAAGCCATAGACAGTTAATGAGAAAATAATACCGTAGCAGGTATAAAATATTACTCCCATTTTACAATGTTGGCTGCCCTTTTCAGAGGCGTTTTTCTTTTGAATGTTATTCATTATTCATTAATTGTATGAGAGCTATAGGTTACATGTAACTTTTGACAAAATTGTTGTCTTGTTCTAGCACACGACTTTCTTGTCATCATGTATGTGTTGTGTAGCCGATACAATAAATAAATACAGTAAAACCTCGTTAACACGAATTCCAAGGGACCGAAAAATGAGGGGTTCGTGTTAAAAAAATTTGTGCTAACCGGGGACTGATTTTTTTTTTTTAATGAACCAATTACGGTATACACTATCGTAGAAAATACTGTTACATGCAAAAGTAGGCTATGTAATTAGGCCTACCTTTAAAAAAGATAATTTCCTGTTGAAAAATTCAAGTAAGTTGAGCGGTCGCTGATGGGAACGAAAGTGCCTGGAAACTTCACGGCCAACTGTATTCACATTTTCAGTAAACTCAGCAGATGATTCGGATGTTGCAGCAAAACATTCTAAAGTGGCTATGGTGGCAAACACTTCCTGGCAGGTGGGTTACAAGTTTTAATGCAACATATGATGAAATCGTACTGGTTATGTTTGAATGAACAGAAAAATAAAATAGAAACGTTATAACCCGATTGTTGGCGGCACGATGCTTTATTTATTTATTTAGCCATCCTGTAGACCAGCAGTACTGGCATAGGATAACAATAACAATAACTCCCGTTTGTCGAGCGATTGCACCAGCTAGCGTTAATGTTAATCCAATTACTCGTAGTCATTCACATAAATAACCGGGAATTTAATAAAGGTTTATGTTTAACTTCATTTCTTGCATACCTAGCGAAGGAAGAACAGGAAATAACAATTTGTAAAGCTTTGGAAGTTTGTGTTAAATGCCATTTCAAGATTCAAGGGACAGAAAATCAGTTCGCAGTTCGTGGTAACCGAAATTTGCGTTAACCGACAAAACTTTCATAAGAAACAATACATCTTTGCCGGGACCAAATCTTTGTTCTTGTTAACAGAGTGTTCGTCGTAAGCGAGTTCTTGTTAACGAGGTTTTACTGTAAATGCACATTCAGCAGGTCATACCTAATTCTTGGAAGGTGGCTGTGGGAAGTTCCCTACACTAATGACGTGCTCAAGCATGCACAAAGCTGTCATAAAGGCCTACTATTTGCACTCTGTTCTAACGGTTTAATTAGTTCACTTAGTTATTATGCATCAGGTAAATCTTACCGAATTAATTTTGTTTCATAAACAGATCTGCTTCAGAAATATGTTTTTAAATGTCTCCTCACGAAAATAGCTACAAAAAGATATGGTTTGAACCGAACTATTTTATTAAGAAGAAGAGTGTGCATACTAAGCAGCAAAAATTGTAGTTCGTCCACCAGCCAATGAGGCGCTCCCTTGTCACATGGCTTTGTTTACAACTACTTTGAACTTAAGTGAAATTGGTATAGTTTTAGTAGTCTTACTTCATTCTATCTCCTTTTCTTTCTCCCAAAAATGTGCTGCTTTGCTGACTTGTCTGTATGTTGGAATTTAATATTTCTGAAATGTTCTTTGAATCTTGTTTCAATGTTCCTTTTCGTTTGTCATATGTAAATCTTTTCACAGTACGCACAGTTTATTTGATATTTAACTGATTTTTTTATTAGGAGGTTCGGTGTCATTGTTTTCTGCTTTTATGAGGGTTCTTTTGTTGAATTTATTCTGAGGGGCCAGGGTAATGTTTACCTTAATATGCTAAACTTACACCATGCAAGGAATCCTGATATTTCAATTTGTTATGTATTCATATTATTACAGGCATTCCATGCGCTACATGTGATGTATCATGAAGCGACAGCTTGCCATGTGTCAGGAGATATCTTGGAACTGCTGTCTATTTTACTTGACTTCATGAAATGTCTCCGAGTATACCGTGAAAATAAAGATGTGCGTGGTGTCTTGCTAGGTACCAAAGAATGGGTGGAAGTGTTACGTAAGCTAGCAACACTACTCAACACTTATAACTCTTCAGAAATGCGCACTTCATGTATTGGTATGTAACACAGATGCTATTTACTCCAGATTATTTTATTTTTTGTAATATATTTTTTTATTATGTATATATATATATATATATATATATATATAACTTGTAACTTGCATGACAGTGGCAGCTCATGGCTGGAAAGTTAGGTGAAGAGCTAGTACAGGGCTGGTAGATGGGGCACTGGAAGGAGGGCTGGTAGACTGGGCACTGGAAGTGCAAAATTCTCTAACTCCTACATTTGCCCCCCCCCCTTTTTCTTTTATCTGCCATGTGTCTAGTCCCAGAATCAACCAGTTTAGTTGCTTTGCCTGCTGTTGGATGAGAGTAGTGGGGACAAGAGGGAGGGTCACTTCGCACTTCCAGTGCCTCGTGTCCCGAGCCTGAGCTAGTAGAAAAAAATATTTACACATGTTTATCTTAATAATTGAACTCACCTATATCTTGTATACCAAATCTTTCCTTCGGTCCTTTAACCCTTTCACTGCTAACGACGGAACTGTGACGGCCGCGAATTGGGTGCTATGAACGAGACGATTCCACAAGGCATGGAATTTTTTAACACAGTTTTAACGAAAGGATAGTGTCCTGCCATCTATTGGGGTTAGATAGAACTTAATTTCATTGCTTTCCCTGCTCTGTGGTGCAATTTGTAGATCAAAATGTGAGGCCTTGCACAATTTTGCCGCTAAGTTAGTGCTACGAATAAAACAATTGCTCGTAGAATAGAATTCTTTAACAAGGTTTCAACGAAAGGATAATGTCCTGCCATCTCTTGGGGTTAGATAGAAATTATTTTCATTGCTTTCCTTGCCCTGTGGTGCTATCTGTAGCTGAAAATATGAGGCCTTGCACAATGTTGTGATGTCTGAAGAAGCCATTGAACTCACGAGTCATATGACAAGCCGGGAATCACGTCAAGGCCATGGTATGTTCAATTTCAACACAGTCATTCCTTTCACGAGCAAGGAAAAACATTTCTAACGTGATGACGAAGTTCTGGCGTATTTTAAAACTGCCTTCTTATTTTTCGGATTTAGCGCCGAGTGACAGTGAAAATATCTCAGCACTGAAAGGGTTAAGGCTGTAAACTTCATTAAATGGTTATACAGTCTAGCATTTTTCTGTAGGGCATCTGAAATTGTATTTAGATTTCTTTCTAAAGTTTTCAAATTTACCTGGCACTTTATGTGCTCTGCCGAATCTGAGTGTTTGTGTAACGAAAATGTTATATTCTACAAAGCAGCAAATCCTTCTCTATTCCAAACGTTGCTTTTATTGCAAAAAAGCAAGCATGGCCAACAAAACGATTTCTGCAGAACTAGAGAGGAGCACAACCACGGGAATTCCATAAACCATGATCATTTGAAACTAAGATTGTAGCATTTCCATGAATGTTTCACTTCTTTTGTACTGCGTATTTGTATAGTAAGCAGGATTCATAGCACAGCACTAAATGTAACATATTCACCTGCTTCTCACCGGGGAAGGAGCCAGTACAGAACTCTCATTTATTTCACTGGAAGTCCTCTTTATAGAGAAAATGAAGCGGGTGACGTGGTTGTCATAGTAACCAACCTGTTTTCGACTTAGCCTACATACGGCCAGTGTGAAAGAATTCTATCCAGTTAAGCTCTGCCCCCGAAGATATATCTGTGGCTTGGTTCTAAAAGGGCCAATGTCATAAAATTTTCTTTTGAGATAACTGACTTTGAAGCCTTTATAGAAGTAACATTTTTTGCTGAGAACTTCCGACATTGACCTCTAAGGTTTCTGTATTATGTCTATTAATAGCATCAGACATTGGCACTTTTATTATATGAAATATAAATACTACCCAAGCTCAATAAGGCTTAGATCTCATTTTTGCAAGGAATTGACAATGACCCTTTTAGAACCAAGCCACAGATATGTTCATGCTAATGAAGTGCAATCCACTTATCATGATCCATTTCTTAAAATATTTCCCTTAACCTGTCTAATTTTCTTCTCTACACCACATGAACTTTAGGAAATTTAAAGCATTCAATATTTCAACAGTTAGGTGAATGCAACAAAATTATCATGATAAAAATGGCATTGTGCAACATCTGACACTGTGAAAGTTGCACCAATTGAAAATGTTAAATGAAAAGCAACTACAGTGAAAGATCAATGTGGCATCTACAAAGACCAAGCTGACAATTGCTCCTTAAGAGCAAAGGTACAGACTTGGACACCAGAAAGCACAAGAATTAATTCTGACATCAGAGAGTATTTGATCAGATACACAACCGAGGTTCATATTTTGCTATGTGTAGTTGGTGAGCCAAGTGTGAACATACTGAGTGAGAAACTAAAACATTTTAAAGGAACATTCAGACATGTAATTAGTAATTTAAGATGGCTTCTCGGGTTATCAGCCATGTCAAAATTATTAGACTCAAGCTTCCGACCATCTTCACTCTTTGGCCTTCCTCTGGAATGTGAGGTTGATTCTGTTTATAATTGTAATATACAGGAAACACCCAATTTCCTGTGTTGATTGGGACCGTGACATGTACGAATAATAGAAGAACATGGATAATCCAAACTGGGTGTGAGATTTTGAATTTCCCGCATTTTATCACCATATTGTGCATATTCAGTGAAATTAAATGTGGGGAATTCAAAATCTGATGAAATAAATTGCAGAAAATATTAATTTAAGTGTGGAAAATTAAAATTTTCATGCATGGATAATCATAAACTGCCCACGGATAATCAGGAGTTTGCTGTCTTTGCTACTTATAATACATTTTCAAATCATCAAACCAATATAACATTAAGTATAAAACTTTGCTATTTTGCTATATATTTTCATGAATCAGATTTCACTGACTGTTCTTAGTGTTAATATTTTTGATTTTGTACCTCTGTCTTCAGGAATAGTAATATTGATGTCTTTGTTTGTTGTTTTCATTTATAGAGGTTTTGAAGGAAATACTCTTGTTACTGCCATCTGAGGTGATTCAAGTATTGGTACCCCTCCTTTCACATTGCCATGCAGCATTCCAAGAGAGCCACAATGCTCTGCCCATGGGACCTTACTTTCCTCGTAGAGGTCACAAATTACCTCCATTGGGATTGAAAGCTGGGACACGCCCATCAAGGCCTATGGTTCAAATGGCTGTTCCTCATGGTCAACTTGAAGCAGCTAAGGTGCTTATTTCCACCAATATATACAAAAATAACTGCATGGTTAATTCCTAATCCTGTAAATACACCATGTCTGGGGAAAATCAGTGAAAAATATTTCATTAAATCTCAGAAACTAATTCATTTATTTTTTGGGGTTTGCACTTTCAGAAAGAGAAACTCAAAAAGTTTTGTGTAATCACCGTTCAATATGATACATCCAGACAAAACTCAACCTCCTACCACATGCGTGAGAGCATCTCTGGAGTCACAAGTGATATCGCTTCAGTGATTCAGCGTCATAAACCTGCTAAGTCTGCTACAGGTACATGGTGATACACTCGATCCTAGACAAATCTCCACAAAAAGAAGTCTAGTGGAATCAAGTCAGGTGATCTTGGTGGCCATGGTGATGGTCTGCCTCAACCGATCAAGGAGTTGGGAAACCTTTCATCAAGAGAGATGTGTACGGTGTTGAATTACCGAGGAGGGGCTTGGTCCTGTTGGAAAATGGCTTCTGGTGGTAACTGTGGAAAGGTATACTGCTTCAGCATGTCCAGATAGGTGGTAGCATTATCTGTAGACTCACCAAAGAAAAAAGGCCCAATGACCTCTGTCTTCAGTACAACATTTATTATGCCGAATCATTGAAGCAATTGTGACTCCAGAGATGCTCTCATGCCTGTGGCAGCAGGTTGAGTTTTGTCTGGATGTAACCCTCTCCACAAATGGCGCTCATATTGAGATTCAATAGAGAGTAAATGAAACTTTTTGAGTTTCTCTTTATGAGTATGAAAACTGCAGAACAATAAATTTATTAGTTTCTGAGGTTTTTAATTTTTTTTCACTAGGTTTTCCCTGGACATGGTGTACTTTTGCACCATATATTACCATATTTTCTCACAAAACATGTGCATTTTTATTTAAAAAAAAATGGTGTATTTACCCAACTCAGTATTACTTCACCGTGTAAACTTCCATTACATTTTTGAATCTGTTACTAATTACTGATTATTTTTTCTCATTTCTTTAGGGTGTTGATCCTGACTATGACAAAGCGCTACTCGAGTTTTATTCGCCATATCATGATTTTATTGATGTAATGTGTCGGTTAGCAATCAATAATGACTGCATGTCTGAAGGACTTGTTAATTTGAGTGCAATGGTTGGATTTGAAGGAGTACCACTTCATCTCACATATTTTCCAAAGCTATGGTTGGATATACATCATGCTCAGGTATGAGAAGTTAATTAAAATTAGGTATGTAAAGGTATTAGCATAATGAATAGAATGAGAAAGTGTGATGACTCCACCGCTAATACAATGGTGGGTATAGGGAGAGCGGCGGTCCACCGAAACACTGGCAGCACCTTCGTTTGCGTTTCAACTTCTCAATGCTGCATCATGATAGTTTGGCATATTATGATTAAACTCGCAATCTTTAACTAACCCTTTGTAACCCCGCCCCTATGGGATGTAAGGTGTGGAAGGAAGCTTGGTAAGCCAACCCCAGGGAAAATTAGCCTATTCCCTGAAAACGAGCCCACCCAAAGGTATAGAGAAGGATCCCAGGGCAGCTACAAACAATAAGTAAAAGTTCTAGGTTCAAAACACTATATAACAGAATATAATTTAAGCCAAAAAAGTTACAAGTAGAATTAAGTTTACAGAATGGTTTAGCCTGAAATGAAAATACATTTATACAGACTAAGAATAACAATAATAAATCATTAACCCTTTATGTATTTGAAATGATAAACCAAAAGGGGGGAATTTACAATACCAAAGAGGATTAGACACAAGGTTTAGAATAACACAAGATCCTGACTTTAATATTACAAGACAAAGACATAACCGAAAAATGACGAAGAAAATATTTTTAAATGTAGGCCTACGCAACCGAACTTACAAGGGGGAAGAAATTTAGCAAAAGGCGGGAAAATACTGCAGTCGGGATGCCTTTAAAATCCCGAACCACAGGAGAGCGGGCATGGCACAAAACTAAATAAACAAAAACACAGACCAAGAATAATTAAGAAACACGAATTAAAATGACTTACCAGCACGCGGAAACATCAGGTTTGCAAGCAGGGACAGGGGAGAAGAGAAAGAAAGAGACGCCATTACATGCCGCGATGACGCGGACCAACTACGCAATTACGAATAAACCATCGGGAGCTCAAATAAACAGAAAAGCCTTTAAATACTACTAAACAAGCCAAAGAAGACACACTACATACTTTCTACGAAGGATATACTAAAAATGCAATAGCAAATAAAACAAACTGATTACGGTTGAGAAGCACAGAAGAAGAAGGGGAGGGAAATTCTACAATTACGCAATTTCAACTATAAAAGACTAGAAAAGAAACTAAGAACCTGTTGCAAACCTGAAGATGACTTTTGGGCTACATTATCCCAACAACCGAAACACTAAGAGCCAAGAAATTACATATTAAAAGAAAACCAAACGAAGCTACCGAAACAGGTCTGTACGGAAAGAAGCCATGCCCAGAACTGACGCTATGATGCCTATATACTCGCGAGGAGGCTGTCATAAAGAGAAGAGGGTGAGGCAAGTGGACCTATGCCCGCGAAAACGAACACAATGGAGCAGCTCGCGCCATCTAGTGAATTTAAACATAAATAAATTAATTGAGCCGGCTTCACATATCGGCTCAATACTCTACCCCCCTTTTTAAAACCAGGGGTTTTAAATTTGAAGTTACAGTTACACTAAATGAGGGAAGAAAAATAAAAAACCCTTAATCACATCTTAACCTAACCTCAATTACCTATCCTGAATTACATATTAATACTGCTGGATCAAAAAAAATCAATAATATAAATCACAAACATGGATGATCATGGTGAAAATGGAATGTTGCATGCACCCAAAATCGAAGACAGTTTTGCTCTGACATAAAACTTTTCTTCTTTCACATCTTGCTTCACCTTACAGGAAATAACTGCTTCAACTAGCCAGGCAGGGAACACTAGGCTTAGACCATTTGCCCAAAATCTAAGACTAGCCAATCAACTGTCTCTGACCAGGAGACTGGAAATTAACTGCGGCGTTACAAATTCTAGAAGAGGAGAGGAGGGTCACTATAATAATGGGCGGTGTGATACCTGTTGATAAGGCTCTCGTCTGGTTCCTCTTATCACTTTGGTTGCACACTCACTTTCACCAGCGACCGTCCCCACAATACCAATCTGCAGCGACTCATGTTGGTGGACTGAAGTCTGTAAACGAGGATCCACTTCACGTGTGAAACCTCCATCAGACCCAACAGCACAGCCGACAGCCAGAGGTTAAGTATTTCCGTATCAGAGCAGAGTCATTTAATAGCATGCGCATTTCCATCCTCACCATAAGTCCAGAAGTTTACTCTGAAACATTTCAAAATCTAGCGGCAGAAAAATTTACAAACAATTAAGTCCCCCATAGGGTCATACATCATCACACTTTATCAAAATTATAACTATTACCAAAAACACAAATTATTAAAGTTAAAATCTAAATTTCCAGTATGAATTTAAAGTTAAAAATCAAGTTTTTCCCTCATTTACTGTTAATGTATTACTTTACCCATAAATTATTTGTTTACATATTATTTGATCACTAAATTTACTCATGACAGAAAGACTTTAAATAATTTCACAAAATATCCTTCTTTTACAAGCTCTGTTAAATTTTATACCCAATTTAGTTTCATATTTTTAAAAAGGCTTACATGTGGCACCTATGACATCAGGGTGGCTGCAACATAGTTACAAGAACAATGTCAATACATACAAATTACATTTATTTCTCGAGCTGTAGCAAATCAGTAACTTAACTACTCAGTGGATCAAATACAGACTAGCGACAAGACTTCAAAATGTAAAACTATAACTGTACTTTACCAACTCTGTTTACTACTGCTAGGAGAGACTTCTAGAAAACTTGAACAGCGAATCTGACAAGATTTATTAACCTTTAGTCCCTGAGTTAGTTCTTTACTAAACTATTCTTTACTTAAAAATCCATCCGATGTAAATTCACAGAATGCCATCATGTGAGAGAAAACAATGGCCAAGACAAGTCAATAAATTTAGCAGCATAACTAACAAAATCATCATCATGCAGACTTGTATGAAACAGGCTGCCAACTCCTCTCCACTGCCTTCATGCAAGGGGGATTGGCCTTACACCATCTTTTTCACCTCACAAACTGCATATTACAAAACCTCCAATGCCTCCATGCAAGGGGTATCAATAATGTAGCCTCACTGAGCTTACAACTCCAGTACTTCATTGTAAGGAGCAACAACCGTAGACTTCATGCTCACTTCTGCAAATTACAACATGCTGCTAAAGAAATCAACAATAGTCACGCCGCCAAAGTCCACTCACACTAGGCTTAAAGTCAAATTTCAGAACTACATTATCATAGCTGCTCTAGCATTTCATTAATTCAGGATTTAATTTTCTTACTTCATTATTTATTATCTGTTGACACAATCGGGATAGGTGCTAAACTAGCCTACGAGTGAGGAAAACCAGCAACAGACAGCACTCTCCCAGAAGGCGCACTACCCAGAAGAATACCTACCTACTAGTCTCCCCAGCCGCACAGCTGATTAGAAAGTTACTTTGATCAGGATATTAAAATTAATAATATTTACAAGACTAATCCGTGGAATTATCATTCATAACCTACACACTGTTAAAAAAATTTACAACCTAACTTGAACACTATAGCCTATATGTACAAAATATTGATTTTTTACACGGATCTTTCACTCCCGGCAAAGCGACAAGAGTCCTGACCCCCACCGCAACAGACTACATGACTTCCCACGACGTCCTGAGCACGCATGAAGCCTTCAGCAATAGTGCCAGGGTCATTACCCCCATCAGCTGATTATTAATTAAGCTAAAATTATTTACAAATTTTCACTCTCAGGCTTAATCTTTATAAACATACATTATCACAAATAAAATGAATATATACAACCCTAACCTAAGATATATACAAGGCCAAATAGCCAGTCACCAAGCACCACCCGGGCCCTGGGAGGCACAAGGCAACAAACTGAGGCCCACGACGACACCTACATTCATACGAGGCACAATTCTGTTTAATAGCAAGGAATTCATTCCACTGCCAATACTACTGATCTAAATTTATCTCCCGTCCTAACCTTACCACTGCATTGTTTCTACTACACTTTAACGACACTGGACTTTAATTGGTTTTTAATCTAAATACTGGAACAGCTAGCATTAATGAAATAAATAAAATGACTGTATTAGAACTCACCAAGTCATATTTGATCCACCGAAGCAGTAATAGTTACTCCCAACAATTTATTTTACATTCCACCTTCAGTCAGCTGATCTTAGAACAGGCAACATGTCACAGCTGTTGACATAACCAGACAGGTCTCACAGCTCCTACTCAAGACAGAAATCAGCTCACCCTCGGTCCACATGAAAATACAGTAATTCACATTAGGCCTATACTAAATTCATGAAATTTGTATCAATACATATTTCTTTTTATAAACAAGATACTAGTTTAAACATTCCTGGAAAAGATTGTTACATTATTAGCCTGAAATAAAATGCTTTATTAATACAAAATAGGCCTAACAGTAGAATGAACCAAGAACTTTTACCAAAATGAATTATATGTATTTTAATTTTAGTCTGTTTACTTAATGAAAAGAAAATTGTGAATCAATAACCACAGCGATTGCTACCAATTGTAACCCCGCCCCTATGGGATGTAAGGTGTGGAAGGAAGCTTGGTAAGCCAACCCCAGGGAAAATTAGCCTATTCCCTGAAAACGAGCCCACCCAAAGGTATAGAGAAGGATCCCAGGGCAGCTACAAACAATAAGTAAAAGTTCTAGGTTCAAAACACTATATAACAGAATATAATTTAAGCCAAAAAAGTTACAAGTAGAATTAAGTTTACAGAATGGTTTAGCCTGAAATGAAAATACATTTATACAGACTAAGAATAACAATAATAAATCATTAACCCTTTATGTATTTGAAATGATAAACCAAAAGGGGGGAATTTACAATACCAAAGAGGATTAGACACAAGGTTTAGAATAACACAAGATCCTGACTTTAATATTACAAGACAAAGACATAACCGAAAAATGACGAAGAAAATATTTTTAAATGTAGGCCTACGCAACCGAACTTACAAGGGGGAAGAAATTTAGCAAAAGGCGGGAAAATACTGCAGTCGGGATGCCTTTAAAATCCCGAACCACAGGAGAGCGGGCATGGCACAAAACTAAATAAACAAAAACACAGACCAAGAATAATTAAGAAACACGAATTAAAATGACTTACCAGCACGCGGAAACATCAGGTTTGCAAGCAGGGACAGGGGAGAAGAGAAAGAAAGAGACGCCATTACATGCCGCGATGACGCGGACCAACTACGCAATTACGAATAAACCATCGGGAGCTCAAATAAACAGAAAAGCCTTTAAATACTACTAAACAAGCCAAAGAAGACACACTACATACTTTCTACGAAGGATATACTAAAAATGCAATAGCAAATAAAACAAACTGATTACGGTTGAGAAGCACAGAAGAAGAAGGGGAGGGAAATTCTACAATTACGCAATTTCAACTATAAAAGACTAGAAAAGAAACTAAGAACCTGTTGCAAACCTGAAGATGACTTTTGGGCTACATTATCCCAACAACCGAAACACTAAGAGCCAAGAAATTACATATTAAAAGAAAACCAAACGAAGCTACCGAAACAGGTCTGTACGGAAAGAAGCCATGCCCAGAACTGACGCTATGATGCCTATATACTCGCGAGGAGGCTGTCATAAAGAGAAGAGGGTGAGGCAAGTGGACCTATGCCCGCGAAAACGAACACAATGGAGCAGCTCGCGCCATCTAGTGAATTTAAACATAAATAAATTAATTGAGCCGGCTTCACATATCGGCTCACCTTGGTCCTATTTCTGTGAAATTTGTGCAGAAATAATCTGCACAACACAGTCCTTCTGATGGTTAAAACAGAGACTTAAAAAATGCGGACATAAATGTTTTTATTTTATTATATAAACATCACCAATTACACAAAATTCATGGAGGGTGAAACGGAATTTGACTATGCGACAATTTTTTTCATTTTTGTGTCCCGTAAAAACTTCAAGCGAGAAAGTTTTAGTGAAATATTTCAACTTTATTTTAAATTCAGTACCACCTTTATATCTTGAATGGTTTACGAGTAATTGAGTGGTAATTATTCCGAGCACTACAGCTGAATGAATGATGTGGCACGATCGTGAAATGTTGAGGGTGAAGCAAATTTGACTATGCGAAATTTATTATTTTATTTTTGTGTCCAGAAAGAGATCAAGCGTGTAAGGTTTAGTGAAATATTTGGATCTTATTATAAATCGAGTACCACCTATATATCTATAATGGTTAACGAGTAATAGTAATTACTCTAAAGCTAAAGCTATCAGAATGGTATTGAGGTATTAGCAGGCATCTTTTCCATAAAATACCAGCAATAACGTAAACATTTTTACATAATGTATTCGTGGACTCAATAATAAATACTATATTAACTGACTACTTGTACCCATACTGCAAGATTGACCCGCTGGGGAAAAGGAGTGAATGAAGCTTTTTTCTAACTTAGTAAAGCTGCACTACTTTTATTTATGCATTTATTGGATTATTTATCATATTTTCTGTTCACTTATGTTAGTAATTTTTATGTATAATTATCATAGCAAATGTCTTATTAGTTTAATATCTTGTTCCTTTTTTTAATAATATAATTTAACAACATAAGACGTACATCAGTTACAGCGAACGGCAAATGGTTTGAGCAAATAGCGGGCTGTAGTTAAGGCAAGAGGATTTAATTTTTTAATGAAAAAATCAGGGAAAATGCTTTGAAGTATTGTGTGATATATGTAGAATGCATTGCAAAACAATTTTTGCGTATGTGCGTCTTTATCGGATGTTGAGACGCCAATTTTAAAGATCACGCGCCCTATTTTTGTAGGACTGCTTATGAAATTTTCCGTGCCCTGCAATTCACAAACCATCCCTTAGTTTATATTATCTCTGTTCACATAATTTGTACACAGATCTACACTTTTGACCGTGTTTCACCTACATAGCTTACCCCATACAGCCACGAGAAAATTAATATTAATATAAATAATATTACTATTAATACAATATTAATACAAATTAATACTCAGTAATATTCTTATACAATGTAATATTAATATTAATTTATAAAATATCCCTTAGCTGTTTTCTACCCTAATTATACGTTGTTATTTCTATACAAATGTACATTCTTTAACAAATTCTCATCAAATTATACTAACATACCCTCTACCCTATTTTCTAGGCAACAAAATATTAGATCAACATCCCTTAGCTGTTTCATACCTATATTATATAATTGTTCATCGATTGTGAACATATTCGATTTTTGGAAAGATGTGGAACGAAATGTGACGGTCAAGCTTCTTGCAATCTGAGAAATTACTGTTACACACGGCCATGTTTATTTATGGAGATGAGATCTTCCAAGACATGTAAAGCAGCCCGAAAATTGTCAAAAGTATCTAACAATTCAATTTAGATAAGGTGAGTCATTTTGAAATAGATTAATGTATTATTTTGTTTAAGAATGTTTGCAATTTTTCCTATACCGCCCGTAGTAATCTTGGTCCCGCGAATCTCAAGCAGAGTAACTGCTACCTAGCGGCGGAACCAGTGAACTACCTCAGTCATCACACTTTCTCCTCTATTCATTATGGTATTAGTATCATAAAACTGTGAAATTTACTAACCTAAACAGTAACACATTTTAGCAAGGATATTTCTACTAAGCTCTGTCAGTTAGTGTGCATACAATTGGGTCCATTATTCCAATTTTACAAACATTTCTCCAATAAGGCAATACTGTAATAATTTGTTTTACTAGTGGAACTTCTTATAGTGAAGCTGCTGACCACATGCCCCCATTCCTGCAATCTGCCTACTACCCGCGCGCGATTTCTTGAGCGCTCGGCTCCCTAGTCCTCATTCGGTAGGTTTCGTTCAACTTCGTAGGTAAAGCTGACAAAATTGAAACACGAAGTGCGCTATACACCCTGACATCTAGTGGCGTCAATACCAAGCTTTCATTCTGTCTCAGGATCCTTATTTATTTATTGACATTATCTTTTCTGACGCATGGAGTTATGTGGAAAAATACAATTTTTCGAATTGCTTATTTCACAAACACATCATTGTACATCCAACACTTTCTTCACCTCTTTAAGAATTCCGTATGTGCTAATTTCTGATACTCCCGTGAACTCTGATGTCAATTTCATGGACTGAAAGTTGAGCGAAAATTTCACAAAACGTATTAAATATGTTTAAAATTAGGCCTATAGTTTTCTCCAATTTTAGATGCCTTACCTCTCTTATGTTTTACAACACGAAATGGTGAAGCATGTTCTGCTAAGACTCTTCTTTATGCTTAAAACTAGTCATCCAGTGTAAAAATATTGAGCCTATTTATATAACATTCTCTTCCCGGAGGAAAATGATTTATTTGACAACTAAAGCCTTATGATGTGTTATTAATTGTTACCAGGGTGTCCACTGGTCGTGAAAATCCGGGAATCCAGGAAAAGGCCGGGAATTTCGTATGGTCGGGAAAATCCGGGAAAAGTCAATGAATTTGTTAAAATATCCGGGAAAATTTGAAAAATTGCAAAGTGTGATCAAAAAGACTTCTAGACAATAATAGGCCTATATGAAAGTATATTTAATTTATTTTATTGTTCCTAATTTTTGTATCTGTTATAGCCTAAATAATTATTGTTTGCAATTACTTTTGTTACTAAAAGTTTTTTTTATTTAAAGTATGTATAATCCTATAATTTTTCTTACACAGTTATTAGAAAGTGCTTCATATTACGGTCGGGAATTGCTGAAATGATCAATGAAAATCAGGGAATAAGCCGGGATTTTCTTCAGCATTACTTGGTGGACACCCTGGTTATGCAATACCGTCACCACGTTATATTATTGGACTGCATTAAAATCGTTATCTATTAAATGTCACTACATAAAATAGCAAGGATGATTCATCGGAAATAATTATCCAATTCGCCATCCACACTTACGCTGTTGACGTGCGCTTACCATATGCGCGATTCTGCTGAAATGTGATTTCTTTGGTTGACAACACTGCAGAAAGACTGGCGGAGTAGCTATGTTTTGTTCCCCCCAACCATCACTTCCCCTTAAATCCACCACCCAAGATTTGGCGTGCGGGTAGTATACTTATTGGCCTTCAAGTATAATTACAATTGGCTTTGTCAGTAAGCTGTTTATAGGTATGCACATTAAAATACAGAGTGCTTCAGAAAAATGTATACACACTTTGAAGTGTCATAGAAAATCTATTTTTCGTTCTACAAGGTTAAATTTCTGAAAATGGAAAGCGTCAAGTCCAATTTGAAAAATAAATGACTTTCTGATGAAAGTGTGATTAATGTTCAAATGTTCAGATGTTCAAAACGGTGGTCTTCAGCCATCACCCTTACAGCCAATACATTTCTGAGTACTAGTCACCACTGATTCCGTACATCGTACCAAAGTGTCCAAAGATATTTCTGCACACACCGCTTCAATCTCATTTCAAACTGCATCTAGGTTACATGGTTTACGTTTGTACACATCTTTTACTGTGCCCCATAAGAAGAAATCCAGCGGTGTAAGGTCTGGAGAGTGTCCTATCCACTGCCTTAGAAAATTTCGGTCCAGATAAGCTCGTACGTCCCTATGATAGTGCGGCAGGGCGCCATCTTGTTGGTAATAAAACCGTATAATGCACGAATGACACGGAATATGGATTGACCAAGCATTGTTTGGTTCTTTTCATTCTTGGATGATTATGGCATTTTTGTTGGACGATTGTTGAATCTATTCTGCTGCCATCTGTTGAAGAAATATAACATTATTTTCTCCCATAAATTTAACCTTGTAGAACGGGAAATAAATTTTCTATGACAGTTCAAAGTGTGTATACATTTTTCTGAAGCACTCTGTATAATCTCAGAATTGCATTTGTTAAAGAATTTGTCAGTTGAATAATAGTACATTATGCAACAAGCCTTTTATTAAGATACAATATGTTTATGGAACAAGCAATGCGAGGATATTGGTATAATTTTATATTATATTCTTCACTGTTTTTATAAATCTCTGTGGCATAATATATATGATACTGTTACTCTGTGTTACCCTTTTAAATACTCAACTGAACTAAAAATTTATATTAAGCTAAGCAAGCTTGTTAACTCCAGTGTTTATTGTATTGACAGGTCTGATGTCTAATTAATGTTCCTGTTCTTTGCAGCATGTGGACAGAAAGTATATTTCGATGCTTACCAGCAGCAGCTATTTTGTTGATTATGTTGAAGCCGTACTGCTGGATGAAAGATCATGCCTAAACAATCCAGTTATTTATAACTTCTTGTCAGTGTATTTTCCGAAGGTAAATATTGTTTTGTTTTTGAGTATTTACTTGTATAAGAAATCCAACCATTCAGTTTAAGACTTAAAACAGTAAAATAGATTGTTATTTCTAAAATTGGAAATTAAATAATTTTCATACGGTAGTTATGCAGGGACTTCAAATTTTATTCCTTAAAAGTGGGAATGTTGAAATGGAATTTTAATGCATTTCATTATACCAAGAATTGTTTGCTGTACAATCCTAAGATAGATTTTTAAAAATTAATTGAGCATAAAATGCATCAAGGTTTCTTCAGACACCAGACATAGAGCAAAATGTATTTTTTTTTTTTTTTTTACACAAAAGCAATGAGAAAGTTTGCTCTGCAGTTTTCTTTAGTTTTGATTTTTCGTACATTTGCTCATTCTTCCCCCCCCCCCCCCTTCTAATATTTTGATAGTGAAGTTCATTACAATTGTGATTAACTATAATAACACTACACTACAAATTGAAAAATATTTTTCAGAACAGAAATCACAACAACAGCAATTTATGCTTTTGATGACTCTGAATCCGAAAATGAAGTTAGTTTTTCTCCATCACATATAATTTCAGTAAACAAACTTGAAAAATTGTTGGAAATGTATGAAATTTGCAAAGTGACTAGGTATTTCAGAATATGAAATATACGAAATGGTAAAAAATGTGCAATACTCATATAATTAGAGCTCAGAAGTTCATGATGAAAATCATGTTTTTAATAAGACACTCTATTACATGTTAAAATGTGTACAAAACATGGAAAACAAAATTAATACTGTAGTTTGTTTTGCATGTTGCGGCATATTTTGCAAGTTTTGTGGTAATGCAGCATATTTGCTTGAAATAAAAATATTGTGCTTATTTTATTAGTTTCTCACATTTTTAACGGGTTATTTCTTACAAATTTAAATAATGTGCATATCTCTGTTATTTCAAATATTTACAGCATATGTGAAGGACTATGTGAGTGCTTTGAGAACTGACTATACAAGAACAATACTGATGGCCGATGAGAAGAATGCGAGTGAGGGATGCGGGGAAGGCGGGTGGTTTGGCACGTGTTTTTTGTATAGTTTGGGATAGACCCTCTCGCTAAACCACATGTTTTAGAGACAGTCCTTGTTTACAAGTGTTGAGTGGTGGTGGTTAGTTTCAGTGAGTTCTGCGATTTTTCAATTGTTTAAGCCTTAAGTCTAGTCTATTACAGTATAATAATTATTAATATTATTATTATTATTATCTAAAGCACGTGTTAGTGGTGGTGCTGTGTAGTTTCAGTACCTGAAACATACATAGGCTACAGTATAATCATACAATAAAATTCAGCAATGGCTGCTAATCAAAAACGAAGAAAAGGGCAAACTATACATAGCAAAGCAAGGGAGCTCATAAGAAGAACAATAAGGAAGTGTGACGAAGAAGCTCGTTCAGGACAACTGCAGCATTTAATTACCCAAAGTAATGCACACATTGCCAATTACTGTGGCATATCAGAACGCACTGTTACAAAAACAAGAAACGAAGATACTGCAGCAGGTGCAAGTTTGTTAAGTTCACCAGGTAAAAAGAGACCACGGGCTGAGGAACACAAATTTCATTGTGACAATTTTGATAAAAGGGTGATTCGAGATCTGATTCAGGAATTTAATCAACAAAGGCAGATAGTTCCAACAGCTCCCAAACTTCTTACTGCAATTAGGCAAAAAATACATTTCCCATGGGGAGAAGATACGTTAAGGAACCTTTTACATACCATGGGCTTCAAATGGAAAAGGTGCGGCAGTAAGAGAAAGTTGCTGATTGAGCATCCAGACATAATCAACTGGCGTTCAAAGTATCTGAGATGCATAAAGACCTTCAGAGATGAAAGAAGAGTCATCATTTATATTGACGAATCCTAGGTTGACAACAATCTAACTTTTGGCAAATGCTGGCAGAGTGATGATGTCTATGGCATACCAACCAACACGAGTGCATCGAATCGCCTAATTGTAGTGAATGCCGGATGTAAAGATGGTTTTATACCTGGAGCGTCATTGATTTTTAGAACGGGACTAGCCAGTGGCGATTACCATGGCCAAATGTGCGGCACAAATTTTGAGGAATGGATGCTGGAAAGACTGTTTCCCAACATACCCCCACGTAGTGTAATTGTGCTTGACAATGCACCTTATCACAGTGTGCAAGAGAATAAGCCCCCATCAAAGTATGCTAGGAATCAAGTAATGATGGAGTGGCTGGAAAGAAACAATATTATTTTCTCTTCCAACATGAGAAAGTACGAACTTTACGATTTGGTTGAACGCTTTAAGCCCCAAGAAAAAACATATCGCATCGACCGCTTAATTCACATGCATGGCCACACCCCACTCCGATTGCCTCCCTACATGTGTGAACTCAATGCAATTGAGCTGGCATGGGCTCAAATGAAACGATTTGTTAGGGAGCATAACACAACAGGTGATATCTCTCTGACAAAATTACAGCAGACAACGGAAAGTGCAGTGCAGTCCATTTCAAAATCTGACTGGGAGGGTTATATTAGCCATGTTATTAAACTGGAGGCTAAATACTGGGAGAAGGACGGATTGATGGAAAACGTAATGGACAATTTTATCATTACTGTAGGAGGGATAGATTCCAGTGAGTCCTGTGATGACAGTGCTAGTGATAATGGAAATGATTCTGCCGGCAATGAGGAACTTGCACGCCTGCTCAGCGACTGTTGAAAGGTAAGTTAGTACAGACCCTACATGACAGGGTTGATGCCTGGGGGGATAACATGGGGTGAGTTTCTTCAGAACTGCATTCCTTCTGCTTGCATTCTTCTCATCGGCCATCAGTACATAGCCTAATGTTTTCAGAACTGATTGTATATTATTAAATTATTATTAATATTAATATTAATATTAATAATAATAATATAATAATATTAATATTATTAAAATTTAATAAAATGTGTTGCATTCACCTTACTTTAAAAAATATGTACATATTTTTTATAATTTATAATGTAATTCATTCAGCTAACAAGAGAATATAAAGTATTAAAATTACTTAAATGAAAGAGCATACTTCATTGAATCTGAAGTATATTTTGCAAATTTTAGAGTATATTTGCATGCATATTTCGTCTTGCTGATAGAGCATTAACTTCCCGGCCTTGCTCATAATATTTGTACAATTTGTATTACTCGTACATACAAAACTCTTGTAGAATATAACTATAAAGGATAAATTGAACTCTAATTGTATTATAGCTGGAATATGCATAAATTACGAGGGTTGGTCAATAAGTAAGGTCTCTAACACTCTAGCCCAAGCTCACAACGTCGGACGAGAGATTTGGCACCACTGCCACGTCCCGCTATCTTCCCTCTTTCAAACGAGCCATTGCTGCAGCTGCTGAACCTTTTAGTGTCCGAGATAGAGCTGTTTGAAATTGATCTCCCGATTTCCGTCCCCGCCAAGTAATAAGTAAGGTCTCCAACACTCTAGCCCAAGCTCACAACGTCGGACAAGAGATTTGGCACCACTGCCATGTCTCGCTATCTCCCCTCTTTCAAACGAGCCATTTCTGCAGCCGCTGAACCTTTTAGGGCCGATTGTATAAACATCACTGACTGGAGATCAATTATGATCTAAGTTCAGAAAATGATCTGAGTTCAGGCTCGAGTCGTATTGTATAACACTGATCTAAGTTCAACCAATTGAAGTTCAATTTTGATCCTAGTTCATACATGAGCACTTGGCAACATCGCAGAAACAGATGAGTATCGCAAGACGAGAGCATTGTTATTCTGTTTTCCTCCGTATTCAGACTTAACTGTGTTATGCGATAGGAAGGGTAAATATGATCGAAATTAAGCAGAAAAAGGATCGTTACCAATTGAAATTGTCTTGGGGAAAATATAAAGATATTATAGAATCCAAAAAGACGGATGCGATAATATCCGTGCAAGAGCAAAATGCGATGAAAAATGTTATTGTAATTTCATTCCTGGCGTTATAAATCGGCTTAACATTTTCACGGATAAGGACGAATAAATGCTTCGTCTCATGAATTGTATAAGAGCGGAGATGTAAAACTTGAGGAATTTTTGTTCATCTGTTATGTTTATCATTCATGGAAACCAGGTAGCCTATTCCACTGAACTTTTCTCTATCGATTTTAATCCCACTGAAGTTTTTACCTCATGACTGCCTTATTACAATGTAAAATATCAGTTCTGAAAGAGTTAATAGGTCACATAAAGAAAGATAATGAAGAAAGCATTTGGGGAAAATAAAAAAAACAGGATCCTCCCACTCAAGATTTCCTAGTAGTTCCACCATAGTCTCCTATGTTTCTCGTTTAGCAGCGTTGAAAATTTGGAAAATTTTTATTTTTTCCCCTCTCTACTATTCAATCTTTTTTCTCCTTTACCTACCTACCTATTCCTACAATACAAATTTTGAACCTAAGGTGATTCGGACACGCGACCGCTAGCAAGATAGCCACTACGCCATCAAGTGGACGTTGGGATGATAGGCGAGAATTCCTGTATTTAAGGTTAAGGAAGCTGCATGAAATGGCGATGATTGATAATTTCGTATTAGTTGCAATTGTGGTTCAAGGGTTATTTTCGTATTATAGTAATTAGTGCAACATAATAATAACGTACAGGTTATGCTGTAGAGTTCTGTTACACTGCATTATAAGGAGCCTAAAACATAGCATATATACTCACAACTACTATATAGCTACAAATGTACGCACAACTGCGTTATAGCTAGAAATGTACGAAGTTGTCTATTGTGTATTTTCTTTATATTTATCGTAACCACACAGATAGGCCTAATATTATGTTTACCCTATAATGAGCTAATCTTATGTCTCAAATACGAAAACAGCCCCTTGAACTGAGATCAGCTAGTTTGATCGCAGAAATTTCCCCAGTCAAAATTGATCCAAGTTCAGTGCGAATTGATCTCAGATTAGCGTTTATACAACAAAAATTTCCGAGTTCAGCGTGAACTGAGATCAATTTAGTCTCTGATCCAAGATCAAACTGTTTATACAATCGGCCCTTAGTGTCCGAAATGGATCTCCCGATTTCCGTATCTGCCGAGTGCACCCTCCGCAAACCCACCTCGCACAAACCTTATGGAACATCAATTTGTCACTCAAAATGGTCTGTATGGAACCTTTAGAAATGTCAGGAAGCAATAAACAAAGTTCACGGGTAGTGACACGTTGATCTTGTCGCACCAATTCATTTGTTGCCATCAATTTTGCCATCATTTCATCTGTGACGGCTGTTGTTGGTCTCCCACTTCGTTCTTCATCATGAATATTTTTCCGGCCCTGTTTAAACTCACGAACCCATTTACGAACATTTTTTATGTCCATACATCCCTCTCCATAAACTTTGCAAAGCTGTCTGCGAACTTCAATCAGCGGAACTTTTTTTGCAGTAAGAAACCGTATGACTTCGCGTAGGCGCACTTGGCAGGGACGGAAATTGGGAGATCTATTTCAAACAGCTCTACCTCGGACACTAAAAGGTTCAGCGGCTGCAGCAATGGCTCGTTTGAAAGAGGGAAAATAGCGGGACATGGCAGTGGTGCCAAATCTCTCGTCCGACGTTGTGAGCTTGGGCTAGAGTGTTGGAGACCTTACTTATTGACCAACCCTCGTACTTTTCTCTTGTGTGTGTTAGGGTCTTTTCTTAGGAGAAACCAACAGTAGTTACTCGTCATTGATTTGTCCCATCTACCATGGTAATATGTCTCAGTTTGCAATATGTCCTGATGGGAGCGTTCTCCCTGCTCATCACTTACTGCATCCAGAATTTGGTAGGGAAGAAGTCCAGATGTAAATACAAAAAATGAATTTTTAATGACATCAGGCAGTCAAAATTGTTGTAGATTTTATATTAAAGTTTTCAGTTGTGAGCTTTTGTATTGTCAAGAAAACCATGGACTACATTTTTAAATGACTTGCATGTCGCAAGCTTAACATTATTCAACCTGTTCAACCTGCTGTCAAAACTGTCATCATTGAGTAATCTTCTAATCTGAGATCCAACGAATATACCTTCTTTTAGTTCGGTATCATTTAATATTGGAATCAGTTGCCTTAAATATCTAAATCTTTGTCCCTCTTTATCAGTGTTTTCACAAAATTCATCAACTCCAGTTCTTCATCACTCTGTAAAGGTGGGAAAGTTACATGCTGCTTGTTGACTAATGAAGCCTACTTAACATTTTTTGCCTCAGGAGTTCTTGGTTCCGGGTGGGTGCTGTTGACACACATACATGACGCGCCACTTTGCATGCCTATACAAGAAATTCACAGTGAAAATGATTCAAAGTGAGTCAGGGTATAGAGTCATCTATTGTATAATTCCTGACACCATCAGTTCCCCATTCTCTGCCTTGCGCAGATGTCTGTAGCTAAATATTGTGAGCAATGTATTGCACCATGCATTGAAATGCATTATAACATACTCTGCTGTGTAGCGATGACATGCATATCCAGGGTTGCATAAATCAGTCAAATCGTTAAGAAATACATTCTATGCTCTTGTTTCGGAGGAAACTGGCAAATTGTTTGCAGTTGTTCCCTTTATGATTACAAAAAAAAATTGCAAATTAATTCAGCACCACCAGTTTACATAGTGAATAATATATTAACAGTGAAAGGGTTAACGGTATCTAACTAAGAAATGTGACATGATAGACCGTTCCTTTTATGTGCCAAACATGACATAATAGGGATCTTTAACGTTATGAAACTAAAAAGCATGATATGATAGAGGATATGTTATATCTTTTTCTGTTTCATCGTTAAAAATACTTTATAAAACACTCATTGCCTTATCTGTTCCAAAAAATTGTGTTGACCAATGTTATTAACTACTATACTAATACATATTCTTTTGTTACAAAACTTTTCAGGTAGCTACGCATGTACTGACAGAACAAACATGCAATTTGATAGAAAACTTAATTTCATCATTATCAGATATAATGAGTCAGGTGAATGTTCAAACAACTGCTTATAAGTTAAATGGAGATCTCAGAGCATTGGCGCTTGTATATAATTCTGAAGTTTCCCTCTCGCCGTCAGAGGAACTGATCTCTACAATTGATGCTCTGCTTGCTAAAACAAAAGCAGCAAGGAAACAAACTCCAGATGCAGAAGAATCAGGTGAGGAATGTAGTGTGTTGTTCTATCCACTTGATTATGTTTATATGATACCTTAGTCTCATTGCATGGAAGTTGCATAATAAGTTTACTCCCAGAGTTTCCATTTTTGCATGCTTTAACACCTTAATTGTAAGATGCCTACCCGTTTAAGTAGTTTTTAAATTGTGAAATCGGAGTTAACATTGAAACAGTGCTAAGGAACATGTTTAAGAAGTTATAAATAGTTTTATTTATTTATTTCAAAATTACATGAATACATAGATAATATATAAGGTTCTGAAAATCCCAACAGAGCAGGAGCTCGTGCTCGGGGGCAGTTCGATTTTTACATTTACATGTTTTACATTATTGAAATATAATCTTAACCTAAAATTACCTTAGTACTAGTATGCTTGGGGAGTTGGAGAGGGCTAATCGCCCTCGCACTTTGACCTAGAGATCTTTGTGCTATCCCAATTTCCTATCATAGGAATTTGAGTTTCTTGGATTTAGTCAGTTCCATTATTCCTTTTCCTGGGATAGGATGTTTTTTGGTGGAGAAGCTCCTGGCTTCCTTTCCCGAAGTCTTTCCGAGAGATGTTATCCGGAGGCTCTAATAGGCCCTCCAGCTTAAAACCTCCTGGAGAACTCCGTGCCCAGAATTTTTACGCCCTGAAAAATCCATCGACCGTGGCCCTTAGATCCAGAGGCTGGCACGCTGCTTCTAGACCACCGTGGCCGAAAAAATTACCTTAAAACTAAAACTAGACAAAAAATATTACTAGAGAAGAAAGACTAAAGCTGAGAGCAATGGCATGACTAAATTGATATAAATAATAATTATAATAATAAAGAGTAATTATCATGACATTAGTAGGTACCAAAAAGATAAAAATATTTTAAAAGAGATGAAAATTTGTTATATGAGTTTTTTAACATATTAATTCTAGATTTAAAGACTCCATAACTACATTTGGCTAAACCTGGATTTAATATGATCTTAGAATTATGCAGTCCGAAAGTAGAGCTATGTGGCAGACCAACAGATGAGAAACATTTGGGTTCTACTAAAGTACTACCGATAGTTTTATTTAGTGCTGTGTTCATGTGGAACAGCTATGAATTTTGTCTTATTTTTTTGGTAGAATATTAATAAAAAGTATCTATAAATTTGGCAAATGTCATATATATTAAAATCAGAATAGATTTTGGGTAGTCCAGCCACATTTTTAAACACATTTTGATTATGCGTTTTTGTAATAAAGTTAATGGAGTGAGAACAAGTTTAGAAATGCTTCCCCATACTGAATAATGGATTCAACTAGGGCTAAATAAACTTCTCTTGTTAGTATAATAACTATATAATAGGTTTGTTCGCAAAGCAGTCAGAAACCAGGAACAAATCGTTCGCGCATGCGCTCTTTCTCCACACGCGTTCGCAAAGCGAGAATCCGTGATTCTGATTTCAATCTTCTGTTCGCAAAGCTCTCACGGACAGTTTCTGTACTGTAAGAAGAATTTGCAGGCTCTACCATGAATTGTTTTCAGAGACATGCGCAGTAACCTATTTTCACGCGCCTGACTCCTCCCTCCAAATCCTTGCTCCAGATTTATAAGCATAGGCTACTTATATGTATGAATAATGGAAAATAATTAAAAGTTTCCCAAAATATAGTTTATATTGCCGATATATATTGCATGTATAACATGTTAAAGGGAAATATATATTTTATTTGCATATCATATCGATTAAACCCAGAAACTATCGATTCCAAATTCTTCTAACCGTTCGCAAAGTGCAAATCACGGGTAAGTTACAGACTGGACATGCGCAGTATAACCAATTCTCAAGCAGTTACGGATTTGCTTTGCGAACAAACCTAATGAGTTGAATTTAACCAACTGATGAACTTCAATATTATCGACCAATGAGGACCTCATCTCAAAATTTGTACCAAGTCTGCAAGAGGGTGCCACGGCTGTTGAAGTATAGCTGTTGACAATGGTAGCGAAGGCACCAAAACTAGTACAGGTAAACTATACAAAAAATGAAGGTTAATGTTAAATTCAACTCATATAATTATTATGTTATATAACTTCACTGTGTTAACTTCCAATACAATTTAATATTACTCTTAGTGTATTAATGGCCATGCAGTTCCGCCGGAGATTTACAAATTTATATATTGTTTTTCGAATTTTAGAGAGGAGATTGATCACTCAAGAGTAGAAGTAGATACTGGAATTGTTAGAAGTAATTTAATGAACCTAACAAGTTCTGCTAGCATGTCACAAAGAAAAACTTCTTGCCGAAGGAAATGAAAAACTGTGTGAGAATCTGTGATGTTGTTCAGTTTTGATATTAACATGTTCCTGTGCAAAAGTAGCCTCTCCATGTCAAAGTCATCTCCATAAAATGAATTTCTTTTAGTTCCTTACCACCGTCACCAATAGAAAATTCTAAGTGTTAACTGGGAAGCATGCATATAAATATTATTGGAATGCTCAGCACCTCTGAAGTCAGCGCCTGTGAATTGAACTTATGACCTCCGGCTTTCTGTGCCGATGCTATACCAACTGAGGTAGCCAGAGTTCAATTCACTGTACTTATCTCCTAAAACATTTTCATGTAATTTTTGACAGAAACAGTATTCTGTGGTTTCATGAATATGAATGTATATCCACAGAAAAAAGAGATGTTTACTGGTAGATGTTCGGCAATCTTAGCAAATACATTTTAAGAGAAAAAAGTTTGCCATACAGAATGCATTTTATTCTGAAACTTTACTCATTAGACATATATATATATATATATATATATATATATATATATATACTGTATATAGTTTCAGTAATAGGGTCTTCTTACCCTTCAAGATATTGGTCAGTCACACCCTCAATGAACATACTAAAAAAGACCATGGTCTGCCACAGAAATGTGATAAACTGAACTGACCTAGACCTATGTTAAGAGAAATGGAAGGTTAATAATACAGTATCCACTTTAATTCCTTTCTTGGAGTTAGATAATTTGCATAGAATAGTTCATATTTGAAAAATGTTTTTACATTTCAAATCCTGTAATTTTTGTAGATTCTGAAAAATGCTAATAATTCTTATTTTGTTACATTATAGTTGAGACTCCATCAAAGAAACGTAAGTTAAGTTCTCAAAAAGAGGAAACAGAAACTACTAAAGTTACCGCATCCACATCGTCAGCAACCACAACACCTGTCACAATAGGATCAGCATCGACTTCAGCATCATCGTCTTCATCCTCTTCCTCATCGGCAGGTTGTTCGAAGGAAACTGAGGCAGATGAACCATCATCCCCTGTAGAGGAGCAAGATGATGTAGATTGGCTTGAAGTTCTTGAGAAGACTGTCACAGATTTAAAAGTGTCTGTTGAGAAGAAAGGTTGAATTGTTAATAACTTACATTTTGTTGAGTATGGTAACTAGTCGGCAACCCTTGTCAAGAAATTGCAGCCTTGCAGAATAGGTGAGAGAATGTGTATGTGTAAATTTATGATGCGTTGCATACATGAACATTTTTTCATACCACAAAAGTACTCATTTTATAATATATACACTCCTTATTTTATTATTTTTGATGTGTTGGAAAGTGTAAATGGTAAGTAATAATGTAACTTAAAAGTTATAAATAATTTAAAAGAAAGTTGTTTGAATTATACAGCTCATCAGACAACCCTTTAGAAAATATGGTGCCATTATTTACTTGTTTCATCCAATATTCTGAAAGATATCCCGCTACATAGATTTGACTTATTTCCATACAACAGCATGACCTGTCTCAATGTATACTTGCGATAAAATAAATGGGGAATTGTTTTTATTATTCTAATGTAAAATTTTCCAGGCTGTTACAGAGGCCTAGACTGTGTCCATTCCAGAAGTGTTTCTCACCATTCTAATGCTTTCCATCCCCTCAAGAATCTTTCAAATTAGGTGTACTGAATTCAGATATATGATACAAACCGTGTAAGTATGAACAATGACACCCACATAGCCTTCATTTTCTTTTGTTTTTACTCATGTATAGTATCAAAGAACATTGCAAGAAATTACCATTTAGAATATAATAATTATATGGGGAGTTAAAATTGACACTAAACTTCGCTTTTGATATAGTTTACCTGATCTAGTTTCAGCAACCATTGCTAGCATTTTCATTGGTTATACTTCAACTCTCCTATGGATGCTGAATTAAATTGGAGATGAGGTCATTATTGGTCAGGATGTCGAAGTTCATGAGTTCATTCTTCTTCTTATGTGAACTCTCAGTATAATTATTAGGTTATATAACTTAAATTTAATATTGATCATTTAGAAAATATATTTTAAAAAAAAGAATACAATTTTTTTTTTTCTTCAAAAAAAGCTGTAAGAGGATAATGAATAGCAAAAGTCATCCAGAACCAGAGCATATTAAAGAATTCACTGAAGGAACTGAGTTTGAATTATAATGTGGAGGGTCACCAACTTTATAGTTGCATTCAATCCCTGAGGAATAAAACATAAATGAAATGGAGAAATAAAGAGGTTAATAATTTTTACTTATGTAAGAAAGATTATGGTTAATTTTTTATTAAATTAATCAAGAAATTGATTGAAATCAGCTGCTGATGATGAAGAGAAGCTCATCAAAACGATTGTCCTAATTTGGTAAGTTTTTACTTACAAGGAATGTATGAAGATGAATATTTTCATTTTTAATATAGGTATATATTATGGTCAGTGTTGGTGCAAGTTATTTAGGAAGTCTGAACGTGTGAATGTACAGATGAATTTGTTTCAATCTATGTCATATACAAGGCTCATCCATAAAGTAAGTTTCTCTGGGGCCGTATACAGAAACAAAACACAATATCATGGAAATGTTTATTGCAACAGCTACTGCAAGTGTTTAGCTATTTTTCAAAATATTCGCTGCCGGAATTGAGACATTTTTCATACCCTGGGACAACTTTTGAATACCTGTGTCGTAGACCTCTGCTGCCTGGGATTTGAACCACTGTGTGACAACCATCTCCGCCTCTCTGTCATTTCTTGAGGTGTAGGAAAAGATGAAAATCACTAATTGCTGGGAGGTATTTAAAAATCCACTGTACAGCCCGGATCTCGATCCCATTGATTTCCATCTTTTCCTCACACCTCCAAAAATTACAGAAAATGACAAAGAGGCGGACATGGTTGCCATACAATGGTTAAATTCCCAGGCAGCTGACTTCTCCGACACAGGTATTCAAATGTTGGTCCCACAGTATGAAAAATGTCTCAATCCGGTGGCAGATATTAGAAAAATAGCTGGACACTTGCTGTATCTGTAGCAATAAACATTTCCATGAAATTGTGTTTTTTTTCTGCAAACAGCCCCAGGGAAACTTACTTTATGGATGGCTCTTGTGCATCCAGCAAAACCTAGAAAGTTGGCCACCCTAGTAGACTTCTTTCTTATGTATTAACATATAAGTATTATTCTTCTAATTCTCAGTTTTCTTTCATTATCCACTTTCAACTTTTTTTGCTACTTTTATAGTGAATATTCTATACAAATGCAAAGAGTGAAAAATCACAGAGAAGGCAAAATACCATAGTTAATATAGAAGTAAGATGTGAAAAGCATGTACAGTTTGCTGAAATATATGTTGAGAGCCTTAATACTTGATAGAAGAATGGTTTAATGAGTTTTCTTTAAAATCCTTAGGTTTACTTGTGCATAGGGACCTTTGTTATAATTTACCGAATATCAATAATTTCCAGGTCCGTAAATAAGAGGTTGTAATGATGTAAAAATTCTTAAAACATAAACTTTACAATTTTATAAACTGGCGTCTCAAATACGTCACAGTAACTTCATCAACAAATAACCATTGGAAAACCTGTTCATGTTAATGTATTTTACTGAAAAGATGCAAGATCGCATTTAACCAAGATAAGATTTGGCCACCTGGAGAAATGAGACAGGGTGGCATAGAGGAAGGAATTCAGTGTAAACAAAAGACAGAATAAAACATGTGAAAAATAATAAATTTTACATTTTCACACCATAAAGGAATAAAATATGGATCATAAATAGAAAATTATTGAAGAAAGAAATTTGTTCCCGAGGGGAGTGTTTTATGATGTAAGTAATGCATTTTAATTCTTTTTCTCTTCTTCATCATTAGGTGGCCTTGTGTCAGTTGCAGGCAGCAATTGTAAATGAAGAAAAGAAATCCATTTATAACCCATGCCTTCCTCACTTGAGTGAGAGGTACAACATGAAATTGAAACATGGAAAGTAAAGGGGCTTCTCTTTGGTGCCAGAGGAACTTCCTATAAATTTACAAAATCTTTCCTCCTCAAAATGATCTTCTCGAATGAGAACATTCATAACGTCTGCCTCATGATCTTGAAAGACTCAATGACGGTGTAACACAACCATTTATACTTATACAACCTGTATACTTATGTGATTTGAGTACTCTGTTTTTTATGTTAAATTTCTGTTTGTGTTCTATGTTTATACTATAATATGTTTTGTATTCTGGACCCTTGTGGTCAGCTGTAATTGTCAGCCAGATGTCCTTATTTGGAAATATATATATATGAACTCCGTGGTGCTACCTCCCTGGAGGGACTAGGCCTACCAGCCAACCACTGTGTCATCTACCACAGGCAAATGGCAGGATTGGGACAAGATCACTAAACTATACAGGTTACGTATTCTGGGATAGACCAATCACAGCACTTAAGTGTGTGACATCACGCATTTCCAACTTGGGCTATTCCCGGCATTTACTCAGTCTAGAAAATACTCACCCCTTGTGATTAAACTCGCAACTTTTAATTAACCCTTGGTCGGATTCCAGTGAAATTTGTGCAGCAATAATCTACACACAATATCCCTACTGATGGTTAAAAGAGAGCCGTAAAGAAGAAGATGCAAATGTTTTTATTTCATTTTATAAATATCACCAATTACATAAAATTCATGGAGGGTGAAGCAAATTTGACTATGAGACAATTTTTTTATTTTTGTGTCCGGAAAAATCTTCAAGTGAGAAAGTTTTAGTGAAATATTTGAATTTTATTATAAATTAAGTATCACCTTTATATGTTAAATGGTTTTCGAGTAATTGAGTGGTAATTATTCCGGGTGCTAAAGCTATCAGAATGGTATGGAGATACTAGCAAGCCACTTTTTCATACAATACTAGCAATAATGTAAAAATCCTTAAATATTTAATTTGTGGACTCATTAATAAAACTGTATTAACTGTCTACTTGTACCCTTACTGGAAAATTGACCCCTGGGGAATGAATCAAACTTTTTCCTAACTTTGTAAATTTGCACTACTTTTATTTAGATAATAAAACATCCATATCGGTCCCAAATTTCCACTGAGTCAAATCCAATAAAAAGATGTGTTTAAAATTATTACGTCAGTCTTCCGTCTTGGGGCATAAACGAGAGGTGGTCTCATTCGGCGGCTTGCTTGCAGGGTAGCAACACTGGCATTGGCCAGTGGAATGTCATAGGCGGGAACGTCAGGAGTTGACACTGGAGCCCCTCTAGACACTGGTGAAAGTGACCTCTGCACCTCTTGTCGTACAATATTGATCAATGTTTGGCGATCTCTCTCTTCCGGCTGGGGTGACAAATATTTTCTTATTTCCTCTTGCACAACTTGACGTATGAGGGCTGTCAAGTTCGACTCGGCATTTATTGAAGCGACAGCAGTAACATTCGGTAAGCGTTCAAATTTCGCTCCCCTGATCCTCTTCTGATGCATCATTTCGATGCGGCGACACCACTCCATAAAGTCTGCTGCAGAAGATATATCCTGGGTCAGTAGCGCTTTATACATGTCCTCTGCTACACCCTTCATAAGATGGGCGACTACTTCTGCTTCTGGCATCTTGGCGTTAACTCTTTGGCAAAGAGCGAGAACATCCTGAATATATGCTTGTGTTGATTCGCCGGGGTTTTGGGCTCTGCATTTCAATTCTTCTTCGGCACGACGACGTGACTGCAGCGGGTCCCCAAAGTAGTTTCGCAGGGCAGTGGTCAAATCTCCCCAAGATGTGAATAGAGCCTCATTGTTTTCAAACCACTGCTTCGCAGTACCCGCCAGAAAGAAGAACACATTTGCAAGACACATCATGTCATCCCAGCGATTGTACTTGGCAGCTCGGTCGTATTCCTTCAGCCACTTCTCCACGTCCTCCGAGGGTATGCCAGAAAATATTGGTGGCGTCCTAACTTGTTGTATCATTGTTGCAGCAGCTGGAGTCACCGTAGGCGTCGTAGGCGTCGAGGACGCTGGTGGTCGTGCTGGATTGCTCCCCTCCTGGGTCTGCGGCTGACGACATTGTCCACATTTCCATTTAGCTTTATTCTCCTTGGACATCTTACGGAAATTCACCTCCGAAAATCCAGCACACGCGAAGTGTAGATTCTTGGTGCAGGCTGAACATACTATAGCATCTTCCGTGACCAGGGTCTCGGAACAATATGTGCATTTCTCCATGCCCGGCGCCTCCACCACTAATGTTGCGTAGATAGAAGACAACACTTATAGTTTGTATCTGAGTTTTTATTAACTGAAGCATACAGTTCACTCTCTGGTACAATACTGAACTCCCAGTTGTACATACAGGGGTATTTATACTAACATGTCAAACTGAGGAATAATCTAGAACTTAACAGAACTTAACAGAAATAGGAAATGAACAAAATAGACTAGAAATTACTAGAAAGAATAACTAAATGATTTAAATAATTCTATAAGGAGAAGGCGGGATTCGAACTCGCGAAGTTCAGTTCCGTGGCCTAGTGCCTTAGCACGCGCGGCCACCGGTACATACACTGTGCTGCAGTTCAATTACGCTGCAATATCAGTGGATAAAAGTTAAAAATTAACACACAAGGTTTCAACTCTGCCCTTGAGTCTTCCTCAGGTGACTTCTCACACAGTACTGATCATGAAGAAGATTGAGTTTCGTCGTGGTAACCATCGATAAAAACATTGTTTCTAAAATATCTTTCTTTCCAGTTCTTTGGAATGTCAAACATTCCCTCCTCCATGCATTCCGCTGGCGGCCGGGGAATTTTTAACACTGGAACTTCCCTTTTCAGTCTCCTCATTACATCCAGCCATTCGTCCCCTAAATCACCATCATACCTATTTAAACACACCCCCTGGTTGCCGATTATGGACCATGCCTCATATACCTTTCTTTTTACGTAATGATCCTCGATTCTTACAATGTTTACTTCACCAATACTATGCTTGTTTCCGTCATATGCTGACGGTATGACAACATGTCAAATTTGATTGGCTAGATAAACATGTTCAGGGAACTTCTTATCTAAAATATGTTTTGTAATAACAGTTCTGCTAATTTGGATTTTACCTTCTGTGTTTCTATCACTCTTTCCATTTCCATAATAATAAATTATTTTTTTTTTATTAAACTAGTCTGTAACAGTGTACAGTACATTGTTTTTACCTGACACTGGTGAAACATGAGTGAGGGGAAGGCTGTTCAGAGGTGGGAGGTGAATTCCCTCTTGCCAGTCTGTCTGGAAAGGCACCACCCAGAGATGCGACTGGTGTTCGACCAAGCCCTCGCCCCTTCAAATATTACTAGGGAAATAGCACAGTGAAGTGTTGAAATCTGTAGCAAGATTAAGTACAGAGATATGCATACTTACTTCACTATTAAGTGTAGTCTATTTATCCAGAACAGTCGTTTCAGAAACCAATCTGGCTTACAACAATTTGAACTCATATTATGTAAGATTTTAAAGGTCGAACAGACCTAACTTAATAAACTACTTCACCCATAATTTATCTTAATCCAACATCAAGGTATCCCCATAATCACAGCTGATTCTGACTGGCCATCTCAGTTGGGGGATACCCATTGAAACAATTGTTTTGGGTAAATATACCTAATAGTGAAGGTAGTGTGCATATTTCTGTAGCCTATTCATCTTGCTACAGATTTCATAATAGACTCATCCAGGCTACCGAGCATTTATCTGATCAGTGTCAGGTCGAAAAAATGTTACTGTATTTGTTCTTATCCTTTTTCTTTCCCAGTTTTGCAACTTGACTAGAATAAGACAGGTTGCACATATAAATAGATTTAAATGTACAATATTGTAATTATTTTGTTAGACTACGACTGAATTTATAATTTCCTTAATTTTAGTGATTACGTTGTTGAAAGGTGAATGTGTTTAATATTGTGTAAGTCACATTTCATCATCCACTTCTTATTATGAGTGTACAAACGATTTTTTTTTAGAGACAGAATGTACTATAGCTGCTGCCTAAGAGACTGATAGAAGGAGGAATCGTGCAGCAAATGAACTAATACAGAAAGAAGAGATAATTTATGTATGAATGTAATGCATAATGTGCAGAATATTTCCCCAGTCTTATCGTTTTGTATTGAAATGGAACAGGATAAACTTTATATGAAAACATATTTTTGGCTTCTTGTTATATATATAGATATACATATACACGGTCCTAGGTATCAGTTGGCTTTTAGATTGCATTGTTTCACTCATTTGAGTCTTACAAAGGTTCCTTCAGATGTGCATTAGTGAGAGCAAGTGGCACTACGTGTATGTGTGTACAGAGGTAATGAGGTACTGGACCAAAGCTGTCATGTTTGTTTCATTGGTTAGGCGTAAGGATTGTAATCCATGGCTGTGGAATAAACAAGAGTAACAAGTGAAGATTTTCTCAATATGTTTTCATTACAGTGCATTGTCATTCTTCTCATTTTATTAATACACTAGGAGAGGAACTTATTCTTATGGGTCGAGATACCTAGTTTTTGTGAATGATGGCTTCACAAATATGGTTATTGCCAGTAACAGATTGAAAATATTTTGTTTCAAACACTTTTAGGATGAAATGTCGTTTACACTTGCACCCAAAAAAAAAAAAGCACACACACAGTTTACAAAATTTTGGATTTTAGTGTGAAATTTTCCTTTTTCGAACATTTCATTTTTTGAGGGAAATCTTGAGTTTTTAAAGTCTGATAAATATTAGAGACTGTCAGCATGGTCTTGTGATTAGTGTCGCTGACTACAGATCTGTCGGCCCGGGTTCGATCCCCGGTACCTCCTCGGATTTTTCTGAGGTAGGGAGGTCTGGTAGGGGTGCACTCAGCCTCAAGATTCAAATTGAGGAGCTACTTGATAGAGAAGTAGTGGCTCCAGTCATGAAAACCATCATAAACGGCCATGGGTGTGAGCATGCTGACCACATGCCCCCCAATCCTGCCATCTGCCTATGGTAGATGATGCAGCGGTTGGGTGGTAGGCCAAGCCCCTCCAGGGATGTAGAGTTTTTTTAAAATTTATTTATTATTATTTTTTAATAATAAATATTAGAAATAAATATTCATGTTGAGTTAGCAGGAAAACCAGTGGTATAATACATGTGTAAAAAACTGGGGAAAAACTTATTTCAATTCAAAATATTAATAACCTTAGGATATTGATTTTTGTTATAGAGTGTATTAATTTAGCAGTAAACCCCCTTCCTAGTGAATGTATTTTAATTTTTATTTCAGTGTAGAAATAGCTTACTTTAGTGCCCAGTAGTTATATCCTCGATGCACCTTAACACATGTTTGAATAACATTTTATTAGTGTACTCACCACATCCGCTAGTAGAGTTTCAGTGTGTGGTATCGCTCAAAACATTTTCCTTGTGAAGTGTGACAGTGCAAAAATAGCACATGTAGTGGGATTCACCCTCGTCTTGTGTCCACTGCTAAGCCGGAAAGGTTTTGAAGGATAATTTTTCTTTTCTGTCACTATTGCTTGTAACTTGTGCTTATTCAAATCCACTGTAAGCCTGGCTGGTTGGTCTTTGTGTAGTGCTCTTCTGTTGCATTCTTTTGGGAGTTCATTGCTTGGAGTTTCTAAAAATAATTTTTGTACGCATTTTTGGTGTCAGGATTTTGAAATGTATGCACCCATTAAAGTGGGCACAGTTTAACAACCACAACACAATTTTTTTTGCTGCATTTCATGGGTTTTCTAAGAAGGCTACCCTAATAAGACAAATACTGGTCTGCTCTATCGACACCCTTCATATATATTATATTCAATTCCTTCCCAGCCTTAGAGAAGGCATTTGAAGTCCTCTGCTGCTTCTAAATGTGCCACAAGCCATTGTTTTACACCCAAGCAAATGTTCTGCTATAGTAACACTCTTATAATAATTATAATCTTGATAGACGTGATACCATATACCCAGGTTTGGTTCCAGAATAGAAAATATTCTCTCTTCTTACCATCCAATTCTAAATCACTGTTGCTAGGAGCATAAGACGCACTTTTTTTACTTTGAAAACAGAGCCTTGAAAGTTGGGTGCGTCTAATGGTCCGAAGTACACAAAAAATTAAAATTATGGTAAATAATGCCAGAATACCATAGTTACAAACAAGGTGTTATAAACAATAAGAGAGTTACAAATTTTGGCGAAGACTGTACATCAGTGCACTTGTCACAATCGTAAAATGAGGTAGATGGAAGCCAGGTATACAAGCAAAAAGAAAGGAATGTTGAGTTCTTTTATACGAAAGGAGTCGTCGGGTGGTTTAAATGAAGGCAGTGACCTCTAAACAGCCTTGTCCCGTTACACTTACCATATGGCGAATTGAGGGTTAGACGGTTAAAAGTATTTTCAGTCTTCCATGAGAAATCAGTTTGGTAGTTAAAATTTACGCGATGCCACCTATACAGAAGAGATTTTCGTACAAAGCCAGTTTAAAGTTAGAAGTGATTTACACTGATTCCATTGCACATGGTTATAATTTGTTTATGCAATGAAGTGTATTATTCCCTTTAAAATTTGTCGTTTGGTCGTTTAGAATCACATTACATTTCTTTTCCTTTAAATGTCTATCCTAAAATCAAGGTGCGTCTTATAATCCGTAAAATACGGTATCATCAGCATACAGTAAACCCATAATTCCATCATCACGAACGGGCTATCATAAATAGTTTTTTGTTGTCTCAACCATACCAATACTCTCGAAGACCATGACAAAACTTCAGATAGAAAGTAATCACTCTGCATAGCTATATTTATATATATATATATATAAATTATAAAAGGATAGGAAAGGATCCAAAAAGTCTAGCAACTTTCTATTCTATGATAAATGACCATATTTTGAAACCTACAACTTAAACTATTTAAAATAACATACGACAAAGCAACCCAGTCCGTAAAAAATGATTTCCGTGACCCGTCGCCTACTGCTGGCTGAGTAAGTACAAAGATTTCCTTGGCCCGTCGTCAGTGTGTTAATATGTAAGTCAAGGAGATTGTGTAAGCTAATTTGTCTACTATACAGGTGAGTGTTAATAGTCAATTGGTAAAGAAAAAATACCTAAAATCCCCTTGATGATGTGTTTTTGGAGAAATGCACAGTATTTTGTGCTACATGAGCCACACAATTTTTGTATTAAAATAAAATATTTGATTTTAATACAAAAATTGTATTTGTACGAAATAACACCAAAATTAACCCAACCTTTATGTCGAAATTTAACATTTTTATTTACCATAAAATAGGATCCCTACTTACTGGTGCTAGTAAGGATTTACACAAGGAAGATTTGCCAGTATTGGTATGTGTCATTTCTTCAGAAAGATTGACAGAACTTTTTCTGGTAATTAATTTGTAATAATCTTTTGGCTGTTTCATTAAATAATATTTGCACAATGCTCAAGCACATCTTAAAGTAACATTCTCAGATTTAAATCATTAATACTAAACTAAACTCCATGGAGGTACAGAGCCTACCGTCAGACTTCTCCATCATCAACATGCAGTTTCAACCTCATTGGCAGATGGCAGGTTGAGAGGATGTGATAAGCAATGCAAGAACAATGTCTTCAGTAATCAGATTGATGGTTACTTCAGTGTGGTCCAACTGGCAGCCCACGGGCCATTGTAATCTGCTCTACAATGAAGCATATATCTAAAAATTATATATACATAAGGAAGGGATACGATAAAAATAAGGTTTTATAGTCCACCATGGACCATGGAGGTATTCCGATAAGGAAAGGTGGGTTGCCAGCTGAAAAAGTTTGGGAACCAATGATCTAAAGGATTCAAAAAGGAACTTCCCTTGCTAATTCTTTAGGAAAACAAGACCAAAAAAATCACACATTTTGTGTTTCACTCTGTGCAATGTCATCAATAAGTTAATATACTCCCTTCAGAAATCTATGCAAAAATCAAAACAAAATTTGATACACCTAAAATTTTGACCAGGATTCATCTCTGATCATGGCACAGTTGAAACAAAGGGTTGTCCAAAACCAATCAGTATATAACATAATCAAACGTGTACGAAGAGCCAGAAGAAAAAGATTACAAAATGAGTTAAGGAAGCTACTTCCTTTTCTGTCCACTGTAATGATAGGAAGGAAGAACAGCAAACTGCTATCAACTGTGTCTGAGACCTCTGTCAGGGCGGGCTTTTTAAACTCCTGTTGACTAGTGAATTGAATAATTTCATTGTATTGTAAAGTAAGACTGTTTAGCATATCACAAAATAAAACTAATACATTAAAATTACTGTATTGCAATGCTTGTCAGTGGTTTTTTGGTTTTTTTTTTTTTTTCAATATAAATATTATGTGTGCAATTTCAACATCTGAGGGTAGGATCTGCCTACCTCGCTCCACCGATATCCATTATTAGGCACATTTATTTTAAGCCATCTATACTTTAAACAACCATGCAAAAAAATGTTCATTTAAACCTGTTTATGCAGCAGGATGGACTGGATCACATGATGGCAGCACTAGAAGTTCAAGGATGCAGCACTGGATGGGTCAGGACAAGTGG